>JAGKQL010000063.1:3980888-4014201 GCA_018398635.1 Cyprinodon brontotheroides
ATTGGCCAATACCGATACCATCTGTTTATAATTGATGTGTGTGCGTATATATATGAAGAACTGCATACTACTTGATGTAAAATACTGCCATCATAGGCTTTGTCGTTTTGCTGCTCAATACCTTGTGAAGCAGGAAAAAAGACTAAAAACAAAGTGAATCCAGTAGAATCTCTTTATTACTTACACTGAATGGGGTACGACTGATAGTTAAATAAACGCTTCTCTCTCAAAAATGGTATCGGTGGCCTGTTTGTTGGGTACCCGCCGATACCGATACCATCATTTTAGTGCTGGATCTGGCCCCGCCTGATACTGGTATCAGTATCAGTGCAACACTACTTTTACAGTTCACCAGATACAGTCAAATTGAGGTCATACCTCACACTAAGCATATGCTTGTAGCAACAGTGGACAGGAAAAACTACGCGCTTTTAACAGGGAAGAGCCTTCACAGCAGAACAGGCTCATAGTGTGAGCGGCCATCTGTCGAGGCTTCCACTGGAGTTCGCTGAGCATTGGTGAACCAGAGGGTACAAAAGGCAACTCTAAAATGCGGGCCCGTCCGGGAAACACACAACCAGGCAGACAAGCTCCGAGCCAGCTCCCATGTCAGATGATGAAGAGAACACAGTCACAGTCAGAGAAACAGGACTACACTGAAAAGCAAGCGCCGATCTCTAACATCTATAAACAAAGGTGTTGATAGCAGCACATCACTGCTGATATTTCTCTCTGAAGGATGGTGTCACAGCCAAACAGGAACAGATGAGGCAAAGCTACTATAAGAAAAAGCAGAGAAAGCAAAACGCTAGAGATTGAACTAACAGATTCTGCAGAATGGAATATATACAAATTTAAAACAATGGTTAAATAAATAAATAAAATTGTATTTCCGCGTTTCCTTATTTAGGATGTGCATCTACGTCATGTTTGACTTGAAACATTGTCCCAGTGTAAATATATTCTGAAAAATAATGTATGCAGCACCTGGGAAAAATACATGTTTCTCCGGACCTATATGGGAGCTTATCACTTAATGTAAAGCCTTCCCTTCTGCACTGTAAGTCCACTATCTTTACAGTTCCCATGCTGTACCAGACCATCTGAAACCAAAGCGCCTGTACCTATCTATGCAGTTGTGTGTCATCTGTGTAGCCTGATAGGCTGTTCATTAATCAGTCCATCAACCTCCCTCTATGTCAGTGTTTCAGTCTATCGCTCTGTCCTCTGGTCTGTCATTTACAGTACATGTCAGAAGCTTTCAGGATGGCTTTCTGTGTGTGAGTGCTTGTGTGTATGTGTGCATCTCAAACCTCTTTGCCTTCCCTGTCAAGCCCACTGAGACAGACACAGACGTGATTTGACGGCCACAGTGTCTGATAGCCCCCAGATCCGTCATGCTTTAACTGGGCTTGACTGTGGATGAGTCTCTAAACTGCCTGCTACAATAAGGGACACGTCCAGGAGAATGGGATTGACCCCACAGGTCATCTCGCAGATTAAGCCTGTTGCAGGGAAGACTGCGTGTGGAACCACAGCTCATTCACACTTCAGGAATACACACAACAGCACATTCAAGAGAATCTGATCTGATCATCTTGTGTGGACAAGTTTTTTTGTGGGTTGGTGTGTAGTGGTGGTGGTGTTTTTGCATCCATATGTTGGAGAGAAGGGGGTCTACATATGAACATATGTGTTTGACATTGAAGTTTTTGGGCTGCTGTTCACCTGCGTTCTGAGTCCTTTTCAGGTAAAAAAACACACACACACACACACACACACACACACAGGCAAACACTGAGCTACTAAAGTTCCTATATCTTGATATTGGCTTTGCATTATCTGCCATTCTTTTTAATTTATTTCTATGGCCTTAGCCTAACCATTATTCTAAATCTAAACTCAGCTCAATTTACTTCTTAAACTGTAATTTAACCCCTATCTCAGAAACAATACTTTTCCTTCTGGAGTCCAGGTTTTTACCCTCACAAGACAGAATGAGTCCTCCCAACCTAGTGTATGTTGGGAAAAAGGTCCTTACGCTGTAACAAATGTTTGTCCCCACACAAACACACACACATTCCCTAAGAAGGAACCCCTGGGTTTTCTCCTGAATCTAAGCCTCTCTAATCCCTGTGAAAGATTTACAACAGTTTGACGTAATCCTTTTGCATTTTACCCTTCCTTACTCCCAAATGCCTCCTCTGCCATAGCCTTGCCAACAATGTACATGTGATAGCTTGATGTAATTAGAGTTGTTAAAGGCTCTTCATAAATAAAAGCATTTTGTCCACTTTCCACACTCTGTCTGCACAGATTGGGTATTTATGTGGTTATTACAATACATAATGACTTAGATTGCATAGTAAAAGTCCAAAATCTGAAATGTTATAAATGTTACTTTTTTTCCACACTATGAACATAAGTGTCTGTAATTGATACTCCTCGTTTTACCTAATTATGAGTCATAGTATAGCAAAATCATGTCTATGAAAAAGTTTAAAAAGCAATGTTCAAATGTGCCTCATAAATTCACTGAAGGACAAAACCTGTGACAACAGCTCACTGCAGTTTGAGTGTTTTACCTTCATGTTAATTGAAGCTCGCAGGAGTGTTTTCAGCTGCATTAAGTGTACCAGCTGACAACAGTGTTCATGTTGGTCATGTCATTTTGTTTCCTACTAAAAATGCTCTGTTTAAAATGTGCTGGGAAGTACAAGTGTTAGAAATATGTCAGCTCCTACACAGAAGAAATAAAAGTCCCTGTCATTTACCATCTGTGCCACAGAACACCACAAACAGGATTGTGCCAAACACCTTGTCATGTCAACAGATCATCATAAAGTTGCTGCTGTTCTAGTTTGTGAATCTCACACTATTCAAAAAAGTCAGGTTTCAGGAATAGAATTAGGTTTTGTAAACAAAGCACTTTATTAGTAGGGCTTAAACAAGTTTATAACCTGAGCGTACAATGACGATGTCGATGATGATGATTGTTCTCACAGAGGTTTTTTCTTGTTTACGCTTCCTGTTGGGCGCTGAGCCGTC
This sequence comes from Cyprinodon brontotheroides, assembly GCA_018398635.1. NCBI lineage: Eukaryota > Metazoa > Chordata > Actinopteri > Cyprinodontiformes > Cyprinodontidae > Cyprinodon > Cyprinodon brontotheroides. The sequence continues at coordinate 3,983,937 of JAGKQL010000063.1, forward strand.
TCCATCGACACCTCTAGTGACAGCGCAGTCACAGAGCAACGCATGTCCTGTCATCAAGAATAGCTCACGCTTCTGGTGAAAAGAACATTTTCACAACTTTGGGAGCCCATGTGTGACCATGTGTTTATGTCTGTTTCCTGTTTGTCATACCAAAATCTGAGATTGATCTTAAAAAAAAAGAAAACAGAATAAATGAATGCATGAGGCTGGATGTTGAGTGCTTCTCTCTTTGAATAACTATAATTATTAATTTACTGAACTGCATTGCTACAATTCTGAAACTATTAAAAAGTTCTTCTTGTTTTTAATCCTTAAAGCTATTCCGTTTATGCTCCTGTGTATGAATAGTAACAATAAATACAATTGTCATATTTCAGGAGTTCAACTGAAACAATTCAGCAAGTAATTATTGAGTAATGATTAATTCATGATTAGAATTAGATGCATATGAGTAATTTTATTTAGTGGGCAAAACAATTATCACAGTCAATTTCTTTGTGTTAGAGTAACACTTTAAAGTCGTAGGGAAGTCATATTTAAATTTCAAATCATTCTGGCTTAAATGTATATATAAATGTACTCTTTATCAGAGGATATTATCCCAAAAGTCTTGAAGAACATTTCTATTTTAAACAAATCCTGTCTTTAAATTCCATATGTTTTTTTTTCATTATTATTTATGCGAGGCCAGTTAGTTATACATCAGCACCTTTGTACACCTAAATTCGCCAATCATATCAACTGGTGATCTGTCAATCAAATTTCTTCCGTCATAGCACATCATGATTCATATGTAAGCAGCTAATATAACGCAATAATGGTTGAAATAAGAATTATTTACTTCACCATTGAGTTCCGTCCCAGTGTTCATGGGGATGGACGCACGTCTGTGTCTTCAGCAGGCGTAGAGCTAACAGAACTGGCAGTGTTGCGCAGGCAAGGGCTCAAACATGTATGCGGCTGTAAGCCTCTACACCAAACCAAGCTTCTGCCACCCTGGCGTCCTCTTCCACAACATCTTCGCCCCCGCTTTCCTCCTCTAACAAAATGTATGGCGGAGGAGACTCATCCACAACCCTCCGACATCAAACTTTCACTCCCCTTGCATGTTTCCTCGCTGTCCACTTAAGCGCGTTCTTTGATTAGTGTGTTTGCCGAGTGCTACCTGGTCCCAATGGAATTCCCCATTTGGGAACCTACCTAACACTAAGTTGCTAACAGGTTAGCGGAGAAGTGCTTGAGGAAGACACAGGCCACAACCAAAACTTGCTTGCGAACCTTTTGCCACAACAATCCGCCCCCTTGATAATCGACCAATCACAGACAACATTATTCACCTGGTACCAAGTCATGCACCACCCACCTGCATCTCCGGGAAATGCAGCCGTTGGAACGGCCATTTCCCTACGACTATAGAGTTAAATTTCTCAACACTAATCTGAGTGCATTTGGTCCCACCTATGAATTAATGTTAAATTAACTCTCTACATGGTGAGTATACTACTCCAGTTTTTGTTGTAAAAGAGGTAATGTACTTTGACACTACATATTCAACACTGTGTACTTACTGTGTACCTGATAGTTTTAATAGTTTTGAGCTAATCTGTCATACTAGGATTTCATTTGTAACTTCAAAAATAATACCTTAATTCACTTCACCCATTTAGTAATGGGTGAAGTAATGGTTAACTAACTATCAAAGAACTAAAAAAGAATTATGTAACTTCAAAGGTATCTAAAAAGTCAATTTTTCCCCTCTCCAAAAAAACCCAATGTGTTTGATAGTTTATATCATGAGTATAATTTTTTGTTGGCCTCTCTCACTACACTTTTGTTCGTGTTATGGACAACAACTGTGTAAAATTTCTAACATCTAGTCATAAGCAATGTGGACCGTGACCATTTATGTATGCAAAAGGTCTATTCGGCACAATGCTGAGTAAAGCAAATTAGGATTCAAATATGACCCGAATAGATTTGTAAAATTTTATAAAATTTTGTTATACATCATAAAAACACATTTTTATGTAGCTTTACATTGCTTATAATTCAAGCATTTTCTATCTGTATCTGTAGTGTATTTCTTCTGTCCTCTCACTCCTTACACCATACATAAACGCTATCTTTGCAGCCTACCTCTACACTTCCAATCCTTCATTGCAAAACTTCTCTTAATGACTAAAAATCTGTCAACTAAAATGTGGGTTTTCCAGCAACACAAAGTCTGCTGTGTGCCTGGGGAGGGTATTTCTTAGGTGCACAACTTTTCAGATTGGTGAATAAGCTGACACAATGTAAATAAACTAAAATGACAGACATACCTCATAAGACACATTAAAAAAAAAAAATTTATCCTCATATTTTTGCTATTGAAAAAAAAAAGATCTTTAGTGGATTGTTACCACACACATTTTTTGGGGGGAAATAAAATGTAATACATATGACTTTTCTGACAATAGTAGCCATGAAATTAAAATGAGCACATTTATGTCAGGACTAAATTATGTTTGGAATGTCAGAAGACAAAAATAAAGTCCATCCATCAATCCCATCGTCCGTCCATCCCTCCCGCCGGCCGCCCCGCCTTATTCCGGCCATCTGGGGTTATTTCAGGGTTGTCAGTCGGTCGGAGTATGCACGCTTTCAGTAAGGAGGGCCCCTCTCCCCAGCCACTTGGGCCAGTTCCTCTGGTGGAATCCCAAAATGCTCCCAGGCCAGCCAAAAACATAGTCCCTCCAGCATGTCCTGGGTCTCCCCTGGGCCTCCTCCCCCCGGTGGGGCGTGCCTGGAACTTACCTCTCACCAGGGAGAGGCGTCCAGGAGGAAACATAGTCTAATCAGATGCCTGAGCCAACTCAACTGGCTCCTGTCGCATGTGGAGGAGCAGCGGCTCTACTCTGGAGTCCTCCCCAGATGACTGATCTCCTCAATCTCTATCTCTAAGGGAGAGCCCAGACACACTACAGAGAAAACTAATTTCAGCCACTTGTATCCGGGACCTCGTTCTTTTTCGGTCATGACAAAAACTCTTGACCATAGATGAGGGGTGAGGAACGTAGAATCGACAGCTCTCTCTTCACCACAACAGGCCGGTACGACGCACACTTCACAGCAGAAGGCGCACCAGCCTGCCTATTGATCTCCCGCTCCATCTTCCCCTGATTCGTGAACTAGACCCCAAGATACTTAGACTCCCTCCACTAGGGGCGGTACATCCTCTCCAATCCGGAGAAGGCACACAACCCTTTCCCCGGCTCAAGACCAGGGTCTCGGATTTGGAGACACTGAACCTCATTCCAGCTGCTTCACACTTTCGGCTGCGAGCCGCTCCAGTAAGGAAAGCAGCCAGAGTCATGCCGTGATGAAGCCAGTAGAACACACATCTCGCGAATATCGGGATGCAATCCTGAGGCCACCAAAAAAGATGCCCTCAACACCTTGGCTGCACCTCTATAGAATTCTCTGTCCATAAAAGTTATAAAGGGAGAATCGGTGACAAAGGACAACAACTTGGCCGAGTCCAACTAACACCAGGAAACAAATACAAGACTTTACCGCCGGCAATGTGGACATTGCTCTGACACCGGTTGTGCACAGACCTAACAGCCCTTATTAAAGGGCCTGGTACTCCATACTCCCGGAGTACCCCCCACAGGACCCCCCGAGGGACACGGTCGAATGCCTTCTCCATAAATGCACATGTAGACTGGTTGGGTAAACTCCCATGCACCCTCCAGAATCCCTGCTGGAGGGTGTAGAGCTGATCCAGTGTTCCACGGCCAGGAACTAAAACCACACTGCTCCTCCTGAATCCGAGATTCGACCATCTGAGGGACCCTCCTTTCCAGAACCCCAGAATACACCTTACCAGGGAGGCTTAAGAGTGTGATTCCTCTGTAGTTGGAACACACCCTCCGGTCCAATTTGATAAATAGATGGACCACCACCCCAAAGTCTGCCAATCCAGGGGAACCGCCCCTGATGTCCACGCAATGTTGCAGAGCCACGTTAACCAACACAACCCCACAACATTCAGAGCCTTAAGTTACTCAGGGCGGATTTTATCCAACCCTGAGTCTTGCCACCAAGGAGCTTTTTAACCACCTCAGTGACTTCAGCACCAGAGATAGGAAAACCCGCGCCGGAGCCCCCAGGCTCTGCTTCCTCAATGGAAGATGTGTTGGTAGGATTAAGGAGGTCTTCAAAGTACTCCCCCCACTGACATACGACGTCCTGAGTCGAGGTCAGCAGCACACCACCCCCTGGTGTTGGTACTGCACTGCTTCCCCCTCCTGAGACGCTGGATTGTGGACCAGAATCGCTTCAAATCCCTACAGAAGTCTTTCTCCATGGCCTCTCCAAACTCTTCCCACGCTAGAGATTTTGTCTCAGTGACCAGCTGAGCCACATGCCGCTTTGACTGTCAGTACACATAAGCTGCTTCTGGAGTCCCACAGGTCAATAAAGCCCAATAGAACTCCTTCTTCAGCTTGAAAGCTTCCCTCACTGCTGGTGTCCACCAGCGTGTTTGAGGGTTGCCGCCACGACATGCACCGACAACCTTGCAGCCACAGCTCCGACTAGCCACCTCAACAATAGAGGCATGGAACATGGTCCTCTCAGACTCAATGTCCCCCACCTCCCTTGGAACGCTATACCGGAGATGGGAGTTAAAGCTGAAGATAAAGTTAAAATTATGAGTTCTAATCTCATGACATCAGTTATAGGTGTTTATGAAGGCTTTGTTGGGCGACTGTATAAAGCAATTCAATGCTATTTCTGACATTTGAATTGAAAAAGCTTCTTGGATGCGAAGCAAAACGTCTTCAAACTTGGAGTCCAGTGTTTGTTTTTTAACTTTTTTGGAATGACTTTGACCTGGTAGACTTCACCCGCATTTGCAGAGTATGGTTGGCTTACAATTGAGAAGATGGTTGTTTTCTTTAGGATCATCTGATTTGAAAGAGGTACAACATGTTGGGTTTTGTTGACAAACAAGCGTCCTGTTCACAAAATTTGAGATCAAATGACCCAAGGTTGGGCAGTGGAAATTTAACCTCTAATTATTGTGACGGTCATGTTGCCCTGTATCAAAACCCACCTTTCATCAATACACTTCAAAGGTCTCTAATCTGGAAACAATCATTGGCTATTTTTATTCAAATTAATACCAGAATATTTTGTCTTCCGCCTTTCTTTCTCCACAGAACATCCTGAGACATGTCTATAGTTATGCTGTTATGTATAGGCTTAAGCCACTGGAGGACCACTATATTTATCATTATGTATCATTCTGTATTATTTGTTAATATAACTCATAGTTTTATGTTCTCTCTTTTTTCTTTTTAATGATAGTAACCTCATCTTCATCAAAGCAAACTGGAACGGGTCTATTGTTTGGGGGAGCCTGGAGATGATGTGTTCTTTTACCAGCCATTCAAAACACTTCATCATGATGGAGTCAGTGCAAATGGCCGGTAGTGATTAAATATGGTGACTTGAGGCTTCTTAAGGCTTTTTCTCACTGTGGTTTGGTCTAGTGAGGTGTTAAAAATGTCTGAGTGGACACCAGACATTTTAACACCTCAGACGACTATGGAAGTCTTTCTCCATGGACTCTTCCCACGCCCGAGTTTTTGTCTCAGCGACCACCCGAGCCACATGTTGCTTTGACTGCTGGTACACATAAGCTGCTTCTGGAGTCACACAGGTCAATAAAGTTTAAGTTTGGTTTTGCTGGCCTCGTTGAAAATATCCTGGATTTTCCGGTTGTGGTTCTGCTTCGCTAACCTTATGGCTCTGTTCAAGATGTCTCACTGTCCTCAGTGCCTCTTTTTCACCATACTTGAGTTCATGGCTTTTAGCGTTTGTCTAACCTCCTCAGTAATTCAGAGTCGTTGGCCCTGGTGATGATGTTCTTTGTGATGCTGATGTCTTCAATGCATTTGTTGATGTAGGGTGACACAGTCATGGCATGTCATATTTTGCTGAAGCTTTGAACATGTACCAGTCAGAGCATTCAAAACAGTCCTGGAGTGCCCCTAATCTCCCCTCAGTCACCTGCTTGTAGGTTTTGCTCTGATCAACAGGGACTTGTATGCTGGAGTTAGCATTACACATGGATGGTCTGAAGAGCAGAGGTGGGGGCTGCTCAGAATGCATCTTTAATGTTGGTGTAAACCAAGTCTAGATTGCTCTGTTCCAGAGTTGCAAAATCCACATTTTGGTTAAATGAGGGAGAAAAGTCTTCAAATTGGGCTGGTTAAAATCCCCAGCAATGATGAAAAAATCCTCCATGTGTAGATTGAAGCTCAGAGAGCTCAGTCTGATAGAGAACACTCATGGCCTCTTTAGTATTAGCACTGGCAGCACATACACAGCAATGATGCTAACAAAAGTAACTACCTGGACAGATAGAAAGGTCTGCGATGGTCTCAATGTCCAGAGAGCAGAAGCTAGTAGCTGATTGAGCATTTTTACACCAGTTGTTACACAGCCCCGTCGGTCACACCTCCTTATTCGGCATGTGCTGCTTGGCGAGTCTGCTGGATTGTGAGCCTTTGGGTCATGTGCCCAGAGCACCCTGAACTTACTAAACAATCAAGAGTAGTTGTATTTGCCAGTCCAGGAAAAACACTTGATGAACGTAACTCCAGCAGGTTGCGGTGGTGATAATAAACTAACCTACAGGATTGATGCATAGTTTGTAGGGAGCTAGGTGACATATTTGGTAGAAAATGCTTGCACGTTGTCGGGAGCTGTAAGCTGCCGCTGACATTACAGCGCCACCATCTTGGAAGTATACCTGGTCTATCTTGTGCAGTTGGACACAGTTACAGGAAAAAACAGCAAGTGGTCTTTGTGGCCCTATTCACTTTAAAGAAAAAGTGAATAGGGCTACAGAGGGGCACTGCTGGAGGTACCATCATTTCTATACACTTTATATGACCCGATCTGTCATATTAGATACGAAATCTGGTCCAGTGTGCCTTCAGTCTCTTCACTACAACTACTGCTGGGAAGGTGGTTTTAGGAGAAAAAAGTGTGGCAACAGGCAGTATGTGAGGTAGAAAACACAACTGGTTTTAAGATCTGCAGTCATAAATCATACCTTCTTACCTAAACACGCATATGTACACACCTATGTAAGCAGAGAGCAAACACACAAAACACACACACTCACTTATGCTCCCTTTCCTTACAGTAAGCATGTCTGCAGGTGGAAAAGGTAATTACTCACCACAAAACATTAGTTGGACAGCAGTGAAATGAGGGCGTTTAACTGTTAACTTTAAAGCACACTCCACAGGAAGGCCAGAGGAAAGAAGGAACATGTTTATGGTTCTTAGTACAAGCTGAAAACAACATTAAAGTACTTATTTACGTGATGGAGGAGATTTATGTAGGGAGAGTCTTAACTTCACAAACGTATATGTTTAGGAGCAAGTTCTTATGGTCCTAAATGGTGAGAGAAATCAAAGGTTAACTACAATCACACCTATAAATCACACCTTTAAAAATACAAAATATTTCAACAAAAGCAAATATGCCAAGAAAAAAAAGGCTTTTACATTTTTTTAGAATTGCTGGAAAAACGAAAGAAAACAAAAGGAAATTGTTAATGCATCTAAGAAAGTACGCGGATGCGTGATGTTTCCATCCATCCATCCATCCATCCATCCATCCATCCATCGAATCCATCCATCCATCCATCCATCCATCAGTCTGTCCATCCATCCATCTATCCATCCATCCATCCATCCGTCTGTCCGTCCATCCATCCATCCATCCATCCATCCATCCATTCATCAAATATCCATCCATCCATCCATCCATCAATATCCATCCATCAGTCCTGTCCATCCATCCACCCGTCCGTGCATCCATCCATCCATGCATCCATCCATCCGATCCGTCCGTCGCATCCATCCATCCATCCATCCATCCATCCATCCATCCATCCATCCATCCATCCATCCATCCATCCATCCAGCTGGTAATATCTAATGTCAGCAGTCTATGGGTGAGAGGCGGGGTAAACAGTGGACGGGTTGCCAGTTTGTCACACGGCAAAGATTGATTTGGATGTTTAAGAAAAAGAAAACAACATTCCTAAAGCAATAAACTGCCTCACAAAAATCACTATGGTGACCAATCAGAAGCAGTTTACAGTATATTTTGTCTTTATTTTTAAGGAATGATAAATGTAAACATTACTGATGTCCTGAAAGGGGGATCATTTGTTCAAGGAAATGCCTATAATTAAAATGGAATTAACACACAAAGGTCTTAATGACACACATTTCAGGAAATTACAACATTTACCTAAAATGTTTATTTTTTAACAGATGTTATTGGTTTTGTTCTTTTATGTTTCAGGTCTTACAGTGTTAAGACTGATATATACTCAGAAACCAAGTCGTCTGCGTGTGTGTCGCAATGAACGCAAATGTGCCCCTGCCGCAGACACTCTGATGCAACTATCCAAAATTGTAGGCGACGGCAGATAGTGCCGCAGACAGGAGGCCTCTGATTGGTCCAATCTACACCCACTCTACGCTATGGGTATTTCCTATTTGTTACCTCACCAGCTTGTTTTGTTTGTATGACCGTCATTGAGGAAAACAACTCGTGAAGGTGGAAGAGCTAGAAGACAGAAGTGTGCAAGAACGTTGGGACCTTTTTCTACCTGGATCCCCACAACTAGACCCACAGCTAGTTTGTGATTGTGCCTCTTGCGTTGTGGCGTGGGATCACATAGCGCAGGCTATCCTTCAAATACTGAGCATAAATCAAAAATATTAGCGACAAGTTCATGGCGACACACTGCAGCAAGAGTATAACCAGCCCTATACACGTGTACATTGATAATGATTGCAAAGACAATTAAAAACTTTGGCGGTTCACTGTGTCAATTTTATGTATGCAAAACAAGATCTGGCACATCTAGTTAGATCACTTAATTCTGCTGTGGCTAGATAAAGGGACTATGTTCACCCACACATTACACACCTTTACAATAAAGTCATAGTAAACAAAATGAAACTGCAAAGAGAAAGCACCTTTTTTTAAAAGAATTCCCCGGATACTTACCATTGTTTCTTATATGCTGCCAAAGAACTGTTTTTCTTGTGTTCTGCTTCATAATAAAGCAAACATTTAGAGGATGGCTGATGAGATAGAAATGGTAGCACTGGTTGTGATTCATTGATGTGTGTTTAATAGCTTTATCAGTTTTTGCACCTGTAAACTGTTTCAAAAGGGTTTATGCACTGACATTTACAATGAAAGATTAAGATTGAGCTGTTTTCTCTGAGGACAGAATTGTTTCAAATACTGTAAAGATATACACGCCCAAAAGGCCATAAAATGAGCTAAAAACAATCTCCATGACGTTCTGAAAATCAAAATTCCTTCTGTCGCATTCCATGATAGGAGATGGAAACTAAATCTGATAATCAGAACTTTAAAATTAGCCTCCATCTGCAGATCAGCTCAAAAGAGGAAGCCATTAAGTAATTCATTTCTATATATTAGGGTTTTCTTTACTCATCACTGGAATATGTTTCAAGAGCATGGTTTTTAGCATCTGCACAATCGTTTCACTTTTCTAAAACTATTTTGAATAGCTCAAATACCTGTTCTGATTTCTTTCACTGAGTTAAGCTTTATGTTAAAAACACAGCTTTCTGCACATATTCTGCTGTTACATCCATAGTCTATAAGGTCATTGGCTGCTGTTCACTGCTCAAGAAACAATAAATGCCAAGCAAAGAATGTGCTGAATTTGGCCGACATCAACAAAATTCCTTGAGCTTTCCAAAGAACAGCACTCTATCATTTTTTGACATTATGAGGAAAGCGTAGCATAAAGGTCAACTGCAAATTTTTATGCACCCATGTACACTGAGTGCCACAATGGACAGAGAGTGAGCTATTACAAAAAACGAAAATTTCAGACAGTAAACAAAACAAAGGACATACTGTAAGTGGCAGCAGGATTGTCCAATTTAAAGCTTGCAGGTTAAAGCCTCCTTTAGTGACGATAAAATAAATGTAGCATCAGGCAAGTCAAAAAGTTTAATCAAACTCGTAAGGGGCACACAGATATCACCAAATTAGCGGAAAAAAAAAAGTTTGTCTTATTTGATATTATTTCATAAATACAGCCATGAATTTAAAGGAATACTACCCTGATAACAGTGCCCAACATTAGATTTATTTTTATTAATTATTTACATGTTGATACATGTTATCTAACTTAGATTTCAAAACAATTGTAAGACTGTAATCCTCGCAAATTTTCAAGATGCTGCTCTTTTTATCATTAAATTCTGAGACCGCTCCTACCCACCAGATTCTGCATAGGATAAAATTTGCTTTTGTTAACAAATTATAGACACTAGCCAAAAAGGAGAAACAGTGGCTAGACGGTTTCTAGGTTGGTTTAATCAATGTTGTGCCAGTTAATAGTTAATAAGAACTACGGTAGCTCAAAGTTCAGTTCACACGGATAAAAAAAAAAAACTAGCTCACGTTCAAAGCTCATGATTTTAAAAATTAACTAAGTTCACAAACCTATAAATGAACTAGTTTCATCATTTGAGAAATTAAGCCACAATTGTACACAATAGAACCTCATATTTCCCCTTTAAATGTTTGATCATAATTTATAGAAAGAGTTGGAAAATACTTGATGCAGTCAAGGTATATTTTATGTGCAGTGAATCTTTTATTTAGCCATATTGCACAGAACTTCAGAAACATGCAGGAACATTCAGGTTCTGCTGAAAAGATCTGTATCAAAAATTATTTCTTACGTTCTTCATTCAGTACCAAATATTTTGCAAGGGAGCTCGGATGCTTTTACTCGATGTGTTGCTTTTAATTTGAAGTGGACATAGGTGACTTACTGACTTGTTTGTTTAAAGGCACAGTCTATAGAAAAACATGAGTTATTTTCTGTTTAAATCTATCTTTGTTAGTTATTAAAACTCTGCCAAGCGTTCTGCAAAACTGGCATCACAAATACCAGTAGATGAATCTGAATGGTGCAGACAAGTACTAGCAGTAGACATGCAGGTCTGTCATGCTGTTTCCCTTAATTAGTGCTGTAAAACCTGACATTATGCTAAGAAAAGTGTCGTTATCAATTGAACGCAAACGTGAGCTGTGTGTCGCTCATTATTTTAAGTGAATGTCGCTCTCATTCACGTTCATGACCTTAAATCTGATCTGTTCAGTTCACCATTCACTTAAAATATGAACATATTCAGTGAATTATTCGTTTAACGCGTTCATCCACAACTCTGGGTATAATTGCTTGTACTTAGAGAAGTTCTCCAAACATAACTGCAGCAGAACCAGGCTCAGTGTGAGTGGCCATTTGCCAAGGCCCACTGGGGATCAAGTAGACAGTAACCAAGAGTACCCAAGATGCAAAATTGTTTGGAATACTTAAATTTGTTCTCCGCTTCCCTTGATTTGAATGGGAAGTTAAGTTGTTGATTTGGCTCTAGCTCTATCTGCAGATCCTTGTCATTTGTGTAATTGTTGGCTAGCAAGATGGATAATCAGCTCTCTCTAACTTTCAGTGGGTTAAAACTGATGTATATGCTGAGGGTATTTTTTATCTACATAACAGTTAATATATTAGCCATTTGAAAGATAAAAAGTTAAAGGCTGTAATATTGCTTTTTAAGCCTTCCAAGCATAGATTATATATATATATATATATATATATATATATATATATATATATATATATATATATATATATATATATATTGTTAAATATTGTCTTTGGTACTGCAGAGTAAGATACGTTAAACATTAGTTATTACACACTTATTAAACATTAGTTGTTCTCTTCCAACCAAGCAGAAACACACTTGTCTTCCATGCAGCCCTGCCTCTTCCCAAGTTCTGTGGCCCATTTCAGGGTGTACCACAGCACTTCTTTATTTAGCTCCTCTCTAAAAAGGTTAAACAAGGACAGAGACCTCTAGGAGTTGAAAAGCATATATTTAAGACTTAGAGAATAGCTTAAAAGAACAGTTGCTGTCAGTCTGCATATTAATTAAAAGAACCACTTGGACTCAATGTTGAGCAGGAATGTTTTCTGTTGGGATCTGGAGATGTTCCACCTGTCTCCAGCAGAGTTCGCTGTGGATCCTCCTGAGCTGAGCCTTTGACACACCTGAAGCCCATCTCATCATCAGGAGGATCCTCCACTATTTAAGCAGCCCTCAGACCTCGCATCAACGCCGCAGTGTTTATCCAGTTTGGAAACCTGTTTTGCCCTGTAAGCTCTGGATGAGCTTAACCTGTCGAGCCTGCCCTCTGAGCCAAACCTGAAGACCTTCCTCTGGATTCCCATGATGCTCTGGACTAAGAGCTGGAAAACCAAGGTCTGTCCAAACGTTAGATGCAAGACGCTGAAGCTGCCATTGAACTCTGCTGAATCAAACAGTCTCTGGACCAAACAGTGCCTCTCTCAAAGCCAAACCCGGTGTCCTCAAGGTAGATCTGTTATGTGCTTCGGGCACATTATGATTTTTTGCCATATTTCTTTTCTTTTTTGTTTTTCTTACAAATACTTTAGTTGAAGTATCTTTTGTTAATATATTTTGGGGATTCTTTTTAGCGAGTTAATTACGCTAATTTAGGAATGCTGTCGTCTGCCCTATAACATAGGCTGGCTTTCAGCATGTTGCCCATGCTTTCTCAGTGCCTATCGGACGCCGCATTCCACCCGCTTCCATTTGTTCCCATCGTGCATTGCGCGCATATCCATGTCTTGTCGCTGCGCCTGCAGCGGACGCTCCAGCCCAAGCCATGCGTATTTTTGTTAACTTGTGTTCTTACCTTTTTCTTGACGTTTGGCCTGGCGGGACCGGTTGTCCTGTTTTCATATTTTTCTTTTGCTTAGGTTATGCTCTGGAGTTTAGTCCGGTACCTTTAGGGGCTTCGACGATCCCTGTAAAGGGTTGGCCCCTACAGAGACCGCTTTTATTCTGTTTTGATCGGCCTGCCAGGTCCAACTTTCTGTTGTTACTCAGTTATGTTTTTTTTTACCTTTGGGCACGGGATTTGAGGGCCTTTAAACCTGGATTTCATCTAAGAGAAAATCTGAAGAAGAAGCTTGTAACCAAGAAAAAAAAAACTAAATCGAAGAGAATTTCTGAAATAAAATAACTTTTTTGAACCCTCATCTTTTGTCTCATGGTCCTCAAATGTTTGGTCAGACGTAAGCCAAGTTATCTGTGGACTATGCAATAACATTACAATTCCACATTCATCAGCTACATGGCTAACTGAATCACGTCTCCTTATATAGTCATCCTGTGAACCAGTTCCCCAGACGTGAACCAGCAAGTACCTGACTCATTTCCATGTGCTTTGTCAATAAACTCATAGTAGGCTTAAACTCTTTTCTCTGTTTCCCGTGGTGTCGCTGGCCATTGGGCATCTCTGAACCAATCAAGTGACATTTTTCTATAGGCCCAAAACCTTCCTTTTGCTGATCTCGGAGTATGAAAGTGAGCATGTTTACTTGGCAGGTGTGGTGTGAAGTCAAAAGATCAAAGCTTTGTTGTAATTAACAACAATATTGTAAAAAAAAAAAAAAAAAAATATTTTCAGAGGGTTTAAATGAGGGACCTCTTTGAAAAGTTATTTTTCAGTAAATGAGTAACATTGACATAGTTCAAAGCTTAAAAATTGGATTTTAAATGATACTTTCTTTTTTGGATTTCATGAAAGCTTGATTGCTTTTTATTATAAAAAATCTCAAAGTCATTCAAAAGACACAAAAAATTTACAAGAATGCTTAAATTTTCAAATCAAATCAGTGCTGCACCAATTGACAAAACATATAGGCTTTGTATCATGGGAGCTTCTAGATCTGTAGTCAGCCTAGATATACAGTCAGAGCGGTAAAAATGAGTGCTTTATTTTTACATCAGATGTTTCTGTGGAAAACCTTATCAATACTAATAGTGAAACAGGGCTATTGTCACCTACACATATGTCTGCTGTATGGACTAACATCTTTCTCATCTTTTGCCAACTGTTGCCCAAGCTTTCAAAGTGACTTGTTTTGTAAATGGCAAATAAAAATAAAAGCCTTTTAGTAAACTGCAACATTGGCACATATCCATAATGCAAATCAGAAATGCAACATTTTAACATGTCATGCACTGAAAATCACTTGTGTCGAACTAACCTTTGTCCAGACGTTTTGGTGGCTGGCTTGATATCTTTTTCAGATTTTGGCTGGAAAAAAATTAATGCTGGGCTGGACGTTTTATTTATCTTTTTTGCATTTTTGATCAGAGAAAACAGATCATCAGCCCATCACCAGAGACGGGGTAAAAGGAGCAGGTCATTTGTCATTTGAGTGGTTGAGTGCAGTGTTGGAAAGGCTGTTTCCAAAATCAGAATATGATTTCAAAATTCTTGTTACCTTTGCTTAAACAGTAACCCTTTTCTTTACAATGTTATCATATCAGTAAAAAAACAGTTTTTTACTGATTACTAGGGAGCAAATCTTTGACCAAAATAAACAATTTAGGACAAGGCATTACAAATTGAACATAAATTCTGAAAATACTATCACTCAGGAGCTGAAGCACAAAAATATAAGGATATAGAAGAATGAAACAAAAAATGTTTTTTTGACATGCCATTTCTGTCAGCACAACTACGTAAACGCATCACATGATCCTATATATTCATTCTTTTACTTTGAGTCCTTTTATGCAAATACATGATTAATGATAAGAAAGAAATAGAAAATATAGAAGGAATAACATTGCTGAGCTAAATCCGTAATTCCTCCCAAAGCATTTTTAAAAGACCCAAATTATTGAGAATATAGGTTATCTTCTTATGACAATTTGTGAGTATGAAATGGCTTTAGTTAAGGTGTAGTAACTCAGATCAAAGTTTGTTTGTTAAAAACAATATTTTCATATTGTTTTTGAGAATATTTTCAAAGTTTAAATAACTTTGAAAAGTTATTTTTCAAAATTATCCAAAGAACTTTCCAAAGTAGAAAGGTTAAATAACTTTCTTTTTTGGATTTCATTGGCTTGATTGTTTTTATTGAAAAAAATCTCAAAGCCATTCAAAAGACACAAAAAATTTACCAGATTTAAATTTTCAAATCAAATCAGTGCTGCACCAATTCACAAAACATATAGGCCTAATCTCATGGGACTTATAGATACAATTCAATTAGACATACAGTCAGATCGGTGAAAAAGTTTTTATTTTTCCTACGGATGTGTCTCCTGATTACTATCTGCCAAACACCACTACTATTGTCACCTACACATATATTGTACTATGGACTAAATTTGCTTCCATAACTCTTGCAAGCAAAGGACTTGTTTTGTAAAAGGAAATAAAAATAAAAAAAATTTGTAAACTGAAATAAAACTAATGCAAATCAGAAATGCAACTTTGGGTGTAGACAGTAACTTTGTGACAGAGATTGGGGCGGAATTTTTTTGTTGATCCCTTCAGATTTTCCACCAGAGAGGTTGCTCCTGGGCTGGACGCATTAGAATGCAGGTGCATTCTCCAACGAGGTGCAGATCATCAGCCCATCACCAGAGCGGGGTAAAAGGAGCAGGTCACCTGTCATTTATTTGGTGGAGTGCAGTGTTGGAAAGGCTACTTCCAAAATGTAATATATTTCAAAATTCTAGTTACCTTTGTTAAAAAGTAATACATTTCTTTACAATGTTACCATCTTTGTAAAGTAATATAAGTTACTAATTACTTTTTAGATACTCTTTCCCAAAATAAACATTTAGGACAAGGCATTACAAAATGAAGGTGTGCAATATACTATTGTGAGGAGCTGAATCACAAAAATATAAGGATATAGAAGAATGAAACAAAAAACCTTAACATGACATGCCATTTCTGTCTGGCAACTACGTAAAGGATACAGTGTTTTTTTTTTCATTATATATACTTATATAGCAAATGTGAGAGTCAATGTGTTGTGAGGTGACTTCATCATTCAAGGTTCGGCTTTTTAGCCTTAGTCCCAGATGATGTTTAAAACTGCAGTCTCAGAAGACCGAAGGTGAATTTGAACAACCAGGTTTTACGAGATCAGATCCAGTTCAGCCATGAATCCAAGATACGGCATCCACAAGGTAGGAGTCTAATCCACAGGCCGAAGCCAAAGCCGGTGTTGAGGAAGTGCTCAGGATTAAGAACCAGAAGATCAGAAGTATGAAGAGGTTCCAAAATAAAATCCAGGTCAGAGACATGAAACAGCTTCAACTTCAGCAAACAGGCAGAATCCAGCAGAAATCCAAATGCAGGTCAGGCAAACAAATCAGATGGGAACAGATGGGCTCAGTGGTTGAGAGGCAGAAGAGGTAATCAAAAACAACAGGGTAACACCAAAAAACCTCTCACCTCTGGCTCTAAAGTAATCTGGCACTGTTGTCTGATCAGAGAGCATGTTAAACAGAAGCAGGTGCAGGTGGATCAGATGAACAGTAGTGAGAAAACAGGCGAAGTTAGGCAGGTGAATGAAATGAGTAATTACATCAGTCATCAGCTGACAAAGACCTTTTAGTTTTCAACACAGATTCGTGATTTGATGACAACAGGACATCAATTTCCTGATGACTATTAAGCTGCAAAGGTTTTTAGTAGCTAAGCATTTTCTTTGCTGTGATACTTTTACACATTTTTGAGAATCTGTGCTCTACTGAGTACTTTACGACTATTTTCATTCCAGATTTAAAATGTGTACCTTTATTTCCTTAAAAATTGGAGACATTGTTCCTTATGAAATAAAATATAACAGGAATTTATCATGAAAGGATTTGTTTATTTGAAAAAGAGAAGAACTGTGCTGTTTGACCTGGTCTACAATCCTTACTGGTTGGCTAAAAGAATGCACCACATTGTTGTTTGACCATTTTTTCTGAGTATACCTCTTTAAAATCAGAAATGTTCACTATTGTTAATTTTCTCTAGTCATGTTTCAAGTTAAAATGTAGCTACATTACATTGCAACTAAATATTGTCCTACAAGCTAATAAACCCACGTTACGACTTAAGTGTTCGGCAGAATTGGTGAAATTCTTTTGAAATTTATTTAGTTTTTACTAAAGTTATTTGACTAAATTGACTTTTTTCATTTCATTATATTCTTACAGACATGACATTTCGTTTTCTGAGGTAGGGAGTATAGTTGTGGATGCAGGAGTTTGCCCTGCAACCAAAGGGTTGTTGACTCTGACCTTCAGTGTTCTTGGCCCTCTGGTCCTTAGACAAGACACTTTACCCACATTGCCTACTGTTGGTGATCAGAGGGGCTGTTGGCACCTGTGTATGGCAGCCTTGCTTCTGTCGGTGAGCCCAAAAAAACTGACCTAGAAAATTGACCCTTGAAATATGAAATAAAATCTGTGAAAACAGCTAAGTTATTCTTTTTATGAAAAAGTAATTTCTGGTTTGTGTTGTACTCCGAACATGAACTGGGAAAAAAAAAATTCTTTCTTCACAAGGGGATTGTAACCAGCACTGTGTCAGCACCCATGTACTGCACCCACTACCCATTTTAGTGATTTTCTGTTTTGTTTTAATATCTTCTCTTGGCTTTATTAAAGTATATCTATTTAGTTTGATCATTATTCTTTTTTTTCATTTGCATGATGTTAAATATAAATTAATAAAGAGAAAAATAAAAAATGTTTTCACTTTGTAAGAACTCAACATAACCTCATTAATAAAACAAAAAAAAGGGAAAATAATAGGCTAAAATCTGTCAAGTACATAACCTGAACTTTAATAATATCTATGAGGGGGGATCAAGAAGATTAGAGGATGTAATTAAAGGGGTTATTGGATTTTTGTCATCTTTTTATGTGGGAAAGAGCTTCTTAATATGAAGATCTCCACTCTCATCCATTATTATGTAGGAGGGTGAAAAAGCAGGCATGAGCTTGAGCTTTATATATGCTAATATTTTGTGTGTGCACCAGAAAAGCTCCCAGTTACACATGAACAGCCATGCGTTTTTATAAACAGGGGATAAGAGCAAGAGGGTTCTAATAAAGGAAATATGCAAACATTTAAGCCACATGTCAGGAGTTTTATTGGATAACTTTGAATAATAAGCCATGCTCATAAATCTTGGAAAATTAATTAAAGCCATTGGCATCGTCTTAATTCTACAAGAAGCCTATTGTCTTTCCATTGTGCATTAGACACCCTTGCTCAAGAACATGAGAAAAACTCAAACTCACTGAGAAGTTCAATAATCTTGCAAAAAAAGAAGCTGGGTTCCCACACTGGCACAGCATTAAAAAAAAAATGACAGCGCTTGAATGCTGGTTAAGATTCTCATTTATCCAGGTCATAGTCATTAAAAATAAAAGTGTTTGTTTACCATGTTCGAAGACATTTTTCTTCCCATCCCGGAAGCTTTCTCATTTCAAAATGTCTGGATTAGTGTTGAGTTCAAGGCTTATAGAGTAGCCCAAACAAAAGCCTTGTTATGAATTAATAAAACTAAAAAAAAAAAAAATGCAAATTGAACTGAAAAACAGTTCCACCCCTTCGTAATGGGGAGTCGTTGAAGTTGAAAAATCCAATACTGGCCTATGCCTCAAAAAGGGGAGTTGTTTGGTTTATTGTTGGCCTGGCTAAACAGGTGCAATGTTTTCATCCCCTGCATGGTGGTGAGGATTGAGATGATAGAGCAAGGAATCAACTCTATCGCTGCGTTGTAGGCTTTTGAGAGCTAAAATCTGAGTCCACCCCCTCTGTTTAAAGTTGTTTTGTCTCTCTTAACGTAAATTACTTCTTTCACACCCCTTTCAAACCTCTTGTCTTCTTTACCCAAAATGTAAACATTCTGGTCTTCAAACAAGTGTCCTTTGTCCTTAATGTGTAGGTGGACAGCAGAGTCTTTTCCGGAGGAGGTAGCCCATCTGTGTTGAGTCATACGTCTGTGGATTCCTCAGTGCAGTAAACTGCATACACCACTCTGCTCATCTTAGGTCTGGGCGTTTGGTCTTTAGGATGCACCAGCCTTTGTCTAATGGTCTTTTTTGGTTAGAAATGTACTGGGATTTTGTTTTTGGAGAAATTAATTTTTCACACACTCCAGCAACATATTGGATGGCAAGGTTTTTGCCTTTAACCTTCTCACCATTATGTTCTGCTGCATGTCTTTTGGATTTTCTAGCTGATTTGACAAACGCCCAGTTCAGGTATCCGCAGATTTGAAGAGCATCTTTGATGTGTTTTGCGCTTCCCTTCTGTTTTAGTATGGATATGCTCTGCTCTGTGCATGTCCCTAATAAAGCAGAAGGGAAGCACAAAGTCAATCAATCAATGAATGTGTGTTTTCTGTTCTTTGTGCTTTCCTTCTGAATATTTAACAATAGTATGACTGATTGTCTAATAATCTAATATTAAATTGTAGAAATATATGCCTTAGTTTTTGGAAACATTTGCTATTTCAATGAGCAGCAGTTTAATAACAATGTTTCCTAAAATGGATCCTACAAACACAACATAATTTTTATGCAAACTACCAAAGCATAAACTAACATAATAACCAGAACTTTACCACATAAACTTCTACTATTTGGAACAGTTCAAGAAAACATTTGATGTTTATAGAAATCTGAAATAACACTTAAGAAAGATTGAATGGCAAATATTGAACTGGATATATGTTAAAGACATTGTGTGAAAAATTAGTTGCATAAACAAGAGATATGTATCTTTCTAGAGTATGCTGTAAAAGGCCCCATCTAAAATGTGGCTTATAATATGGCAGAGATTAAAGACAATATAATGGAAGAAAAGAAAAAATGAAAACGTGTACCGGTAGTTGTTAATCGTGTCTAAAGAGCATTGTTAAAATCTCCTTTTTGTGTCAAATGCTGTCATCTGATACACCGAGCTTGCAGAAGGTTGCCGACAGTAATGCCAAGGTTCCAATGGATGTGAAACAAGTGATGTGCTTTCTGCCAGGTAGCTGATGCAAAGTTCTGTTCAATTCAGTTTATTTATATAGAAGCAGTTCACATATCATCTCAACTCACTTTACAGAGACTATTCCATCAGACCCAACAGTCTGACTAGTTAAAAGCTTCCTATCTAAGGAAACCAGCTGATTGTAATGAGTCATTGAGTTTCCAGGATTCCCTCTTCCTGGTGAGCATGTGACAACAGTAACATTTGCTTGCATTATGTCTTTAACTCTGTAGCAATTACGCCGAGCATGCATGTAGTGACAGTGGAGAGAAAAAAGTAACTTTAAGTCGGACCTCCATCAGAACCAGTATGAGCAAACTTATATTGAGGATCAACTAATGTTCTTCATTAAATTTAACAGCAATTAAAATCATTATTAAGGTCATGGATTTGTTTGTCAGTTTGTTCCTCATTGGTCAATCAGCCTGTTAATTTCCCCTCAAGATAGATATCCATCTATTTCTGCAATAGAGGATGTTTTTTATGTCATTGTGACGGTTAGGGATCAGATGACAACTACTCCTCAACCCAGTGCACATCCGGGACAGCTGTTTAAAAACTGGACAGCACTTTGAAAGTGACCGGGAGCGGCCATCGCAGTACACATGTTTCAATCCCCAGAACTGTTTCACTCTGTTGGTAAAGTGACTTCATCCCTTTTTAAGGTGCTTTGAGCTAAAATCCAGCATTACCTGTACTGGTACCGCTCCTTTGTATAACGGGTGAGGAATTTTTAAATCTCCGCTCATCTATTTACCGAATAGCGCTCATTTCTGTCCTGGCCAGAGTCTGCATCTGAGGTGTCTTGTGCCCTGTGAGCCAGGTCTGACCCAAATACCACCAAGCTGCTGTCCTGCCTTCTCCACATGTGAGTTGTCTTTCTCTCATACATATAAAGCCTTAATTGGCCAAGCTCCGTCTAACATCAGAGATAAGATTGTTCCTTATGTTCCTAACAAGAGCACTTAGAAGCTCTCAATCTGCAGGTTTACTAGTGGTTCCTAGAATTTCTAAAATAGAATGGGGAGGCAGATCTTTTAGTTATCAGGCTCCTCTCCTGTGGAACCAACTACCAGTTTTTTTTGTCTGTGAGGCAGACACCACGCCTACTATTAAGGATAGGCTTTAAACTTTCCTTTTTGATAAAATGTATAATTAGAGTGTCTCAGGTTATCATGAACTATCTCTATAGTTATGCTACTATAGGCTTAGACTGCTGGAGGACATCATTCTGCCTCATTCTGTCTCTATTCTCCCATTCTGCAGTAATTGCTAGTTCGATCTCAACCTAATGCTCTGTATCTGCTTTTCTCATAGTAGCTTAATCTGGCAGGTTCCTGTTTAGATGTCACTCCATCCTGGAGAAAAATATCAGCTGTGCTGCTGCCATCAACACCTTTTGTTTATAGATGTTGCAGTTTGGCCTGTTTTTAGTGTAGTCCTGTTTCTCTTACTGTAACTAACTCTATGTGCTCTCCTTCATCCCCTGACATGGGAGCTGGCTTGGAGCTCATCTGCCTGGCTGTGTGTTTCCTCAACGGGGCTACCTATGGAGCTGGTTGACAGTTGCCTTTGGTATCTCTGCTTCTGTCTCCTTGGAGCCCAGTCTGCCTCGGCAGATGGCCACTGACATTGAACCTGGTTCTGCTGGTGGTTTCTTCCTGTTAAAAGGGAGTTTTTCCTCTCCACTGTTGCTACAAGCATGCTTAGTGTGAGGGATTGCCTTCGAGTCAATGATTCAATGCAATCAACTGGTTTTCCTTAGAAAGAAAACTTTGAATCAATTTGACTGCATGATCTGGTTAGATAAATTAAGTGCCTTGAGATGACATGTGTTGTGAATTGCCACTGTATGAATGAAATGAATCTAAATTGAATTGAGTGCTGCAGGGCACCCCCACTGAGCTGAGCTGTGACTGCACTCACCAGCTCCTTAATTCAATTTAAAGTTAAGATTATTCAAAGTCTGTGTGCTTGGCACTGGGCTGACTCTGAGTTTGGAGCTGGAGTGAAATCTTTGCCGATACAGCTGTTTACAACAGCTTACAACAGAATTAGTTGCTGGTTTGTTGTTTATCAAAAAAGAGCTCCTTGATCGTATGTTTGCTGATGCTATTGTGACAAATATTCAAGTTGTTTGTTTTCAAAGTTAAGCTGCCATTTTGGCCTCAAGGTTGTGTCTGGTTGAATGTTTTCTTTTTGTCAATCTCAGTTTCTACCAGTGCTTTCAACCATCAAGGAAACACATTTAAGATGTCAGAGAAAAAAATATAAAAAAATGCATAAATACATAAAAAAAACTTGATAAAGTAGGAAAACATATTGAAATTAATATATTTGCCCTTCCTTTGATCAAGTAGGTAAAATGATCTGCCAAAGAAATGACTAATTTGGCCCCTAAGATCAAGAGTTATACTTGTGCAAACTTCTTATTCTAGCAGATTATTTTACTTACCTATTAAAATCCACAAAATCTGTTCTTAGAGAAAATTTTACTCACCTTTTGTTTCCTGTTTGCAGTGTTACTCTGTGAGTGCTCACTGTATCTAACTGATAGTGTTAAATCGGTAAGAAGTGAGAGAACGCAATTAATTTGCAGCAGAATCTCTAGAGAGAAGGCAGCACTTTGCAGTTCTTCATCAAAATAAATTAAAATGATTGAGCCTCAGGCAAAGTTAGACACTTTGTCTCATAGGGCCTTACTGCTTTCCCATCATGGGGCCACAAAGACCATCATTTTTGCCAATCATCAGCATGTTTGATGTGGGTTAAGATATATTAACAAATACTGTTTAATAAATCATGTGGCTGTTGAAATCAAATTTATTCCACCAGTTTAATACGAGCTCATGGAGGATCAGTTGCAAAATGCTTCTTAGAACCACAAGGCCATTTAAATCTCTAGGATGACACTTTGACGATGTGTGATCCAAAGTTTCTCTTAATAATCCAGAGGCATTTAGTTGGGAAAAAAGCTTCCTTTACAGAGAGCTTACTCTCATTAGCAACAATACAAAGTGTTTTTTTAGAGATTAGTTTGGGATGCTTGTCTGTGCGTTCAGCCCGGTCTACACAATATGCTGTTGATTTCACAAGTAGGAATTTGACAAGCTGTTTATGAGGTCTTGGGGGAAATGTGATGCTGCAATATGGCAGGGCTTACAGATAAGCCTTTCTCTAAAGTGCAAAGTCAAACAAGTGAGAGTTGGTCCACAGCCTGCAGGCTTTCAAAGGGCTTATTGACAAAGATCCTCCAGCATGCACACAGACATATTTAGAGAACATTTTACAAAAATCTGACTTGAGATGGGGTTACATTTTCAGACATTTTTTGTGCATTAGCAGATTCAGTGATACTCTCAAACTATGATCTCTACCACAAACTTTTATACTTAATTTGGGTTGAATAGATATATGGTTCTACTTTTTTGTTGGAATATGAATCTTAAGTAACATTTTTGTTGATTTGCTCTTTATTCAGGGTTAAGCTGACTTTCTCATCCACATAGACCCTTTTCAACAGTCATCACAGTTAAAACTAGAGGTGCTCACTGCAAACCAGCACAGCTAAACTACAGAGCAAAGAAAATTTGAAATTCTGTAGTATACCTGCTGCCACTCAGGTTACAGAAAACAATGTCAGCTGTGGTTAAATTCAACCAGTCCAGCTCTAAAAGAAAAGCTGATTTGAGCATGTTGGGTACTTTAATTCATTTAATTGGGTGTTCTGTGAACCCAGTTTTCTGTTGGGTATATAGTTATTAGCTGTTGGGTTATAATTTCTATTTGTTTTATGGCTGATGTTGGAACATGCGCAACCACACAACGCCCGCTGTGACTCGACCTCTGCCTCAATGAGTCTCATCTGATTAGACCAGAAGGACCAGATTCAATTTAGCACGAAGCAAGATTTCTGACACCAAAGTTTTTTTTTTTTTTACCATATTATTATATAAAGCTTCATATTATTGTTAGTATATAAACTTGTGATGCACTGTTTAGTATTAGTGATAGTAATCAAATGGTATGATAGAAACCCAATTCTTAGCTTACACGGTAATGACTCTGTTTTTATTTATTTATTTTTTTTAAGCTAGTCTTGTGTGCTTTGGCTCAGCTACTGTATTAATTGGTCAAGCTGGTTTATTAAGCTGAGTCACTTGAGTGAATCATCTTAAAATCTATTACTAATACATTAATGTTTCTTTCATATAACTGTTAATTTCAACAGAACCATTTTTCTCAAGAAACGGCTGAGTGGACTGTTGGTTTCACCTGCATCTCAATTATTTAATTATCTGGGCACTGATGCTTTGCTGATCACTCATTCCATACACCTGCTCAGCTCCACGTGTTCCACAATCCGCTCTCACCAGCTTCACCTGTTTCCATCACTATATAATCATCAACACACCAATCAACAAAAAAGACCAGATTATCTCGGGCCAACCCGGTAAGATTAATCCAGCGTCTACTAAAATTAACTGTTGCCCGTCTGTTAACTGACCCATTCTGTCTCCTGATACCAAGCCTGCCTGATCCAGTTCTGACTCTTTCAGCCTGCCTGGATATGCCTTCTGTTTCTGAGCCAGGTTCTGCTGGAGGTTTCTTGCTGTTAAAAGGTAGTTTTTCTGCTCCACTGTCGCTACAAGCATGCTTAGTGTGAGGGATTGCATTCAATTCAATGAGTCGATGCAATCAACTGGTTTTCCCTAGATAGAAAACTTTGAATCAATCTGACTGTATGATCTGGTGAACCGTAAAGTGCCTTGAGATGACATGTCTTGTGAATTGGGGCTATATAAATAAACTGAATTGAATTATTAAACTGAAATCACCTGGCAGCGGGTGAAGATGAAGAATAAAAACATTGTTCAAACATGTAGGACCTGTGCATCATCTAAAAGTAATTTCAGTAATTCTTTATGTACTGTGGGGTCTTCATGTGATTTAAATGACAGGGCTTGATCAAAAATAACACCAAGATTTTTTACTTTATTATCTGAAATCAGTTTAATCGCATCCAAATGAAGTGACTGGCTAATCAGCTTCTTTATCAGAGACTCGGGTCCAACCACTATAACTTCTGTTTTGTCTGTATTCAGGAATAGAAGGTTAAGAGTCATCCAGGTTTTTATGTCTTCGAGACATGCCTGTAATCTATGTAATGGGTTAGCTTCATCTGCATTTATAGACAGATATAGCTGGGTATCATCAGCATAACAGTGGGAGACAGCATGCACATTTGACTTCAACTTACTTCTTTTAGGAAACGAAATGATCAAACTGACCTGGCTGCAGAAAGTAGTTGCCTTATAAATGCAATATTTGGCTACACTAAGCTTTCCCCCAACAACGGCCGTCAAGTGTTTGTGACAGCAGGGCTATAAATAAAATGAAGTTGAATGAAATTCAACAATGAAGAGTGTTTTTTAGTGCATGCTACATCATCCTTGACTGGTTTTGAGCCAGTGCTTTGATTAGGTCACTCTATTACCCTGCTCTTTTTAATCACTCATTGGTAGACTGTAGGGATGGGACGATTTATGAAAACCGTCCGAACCGCTCGGTTCGACTGTCTCGGTTCCGATTCCGCGTGTGTTTTGTTCGAGTTCATGCGCTGCTCCTTGTTCTCATAGGCGTAAGCGCTTACACTCCAGAGCAGAAGGTGGCGGTACTGCGACCAAAGCCAACCACCAGTAGTAAACAAGAAGAAGAAGCTGGGCAGCGTAGCCGGGTGTGGGAATGGCGTAGTGGGAAAGAACAGGAGTTGAAGACGCCAGCCAGCAGCACTTTATAGGTCTGCTGTATGGGACCACTTTTGCATTTAGAGTGACCTACGTGACGGCGGAAAGAAAGTTGTGGATAAAAGTGCAACAGTGTGCAAGCATTGTGCAACACGTTTTGTTTATGCTAACAGCAACATGACCAACATGTCATGCTAACCTCAAATCCCTCATACTACTGCCAGCAATCCCTCGCCAAGGGCCCAGACCGCGGCTGCTCAAAGCAAAGCCTACAGCCTCCACTGTGGCTCCCGGCCCCGCTCCCCTATGAGTCCCTTGGAGATGATAGAGAGCATGCGCCAGAGAGATGATTAAATTCAAAGCAGCAAAACATACGTGAAATGATCCAGTGTTTCAGCGGATCATTCAAAATAATTACAATCCATTATTTTTGGGGATTTTTTCATTAATTTCATAATTTTTTAATGGGATTTCAGTGTAACAATCAACATATACCGAATCAAACCTAACCGAAAACCGCGTGACTACCTAAACCGTCAATCGAACCGAACCATGGATTTTGTGAACCGTTCCACCCCCCTAGTAGACTGGCTGGTTTGCTTTTGATCATTAGGTTTTAGCATAACTCCAGTGTAATTGAACTTAAGGTTGAAAACTGATTGCTGGAATTCTCAACGTAATAGTAGAATTCATGGCTGCATCAATTTTAATGTCCTGATGCAGTAAAGCTGCCTGGTACAATCACACTATTAACACCATGTGTCAGCTGATTTGTTTTTGGTGATTTTTCTAGAAAGCTGCTGTTGTCTGTATTTTTTTTTTTAACAAATGTGAAACACACACTTTTTTTTTTTGCTTTTCATTTTGGAAAACTGTCAATGTTATTTTCTGTCCAAGCATTGAAGTTACCATGGGAAAGTAATATTTGCATAACTTAACTCATTAATCTCGGTCCTTTCTGAATATTTCAGGAAGTGGGAACCACTCATTTGACCCTTTGAAAGGCAAAAACACAAAGTTACCTTGCAATAAATCCTTTTAAACTAAAAGCAAATTATTTCTATATTCATTTCTGTTACAGCCAAATCTGTTTGTCAACATTATATTTGACTTACATCAGATTCTCATTTTTAAAGAGATTTTTACCTCCTTTTGTGGTAAATTTCTGATCAGATGTTCGCCTGTGCAATGCTGTGTTTGGGTTTATATTTGGAAAGGATATCAGAATAACCAAGTCATCAAGGAATAAAATTTGGCAGCAGTACACACAGTGAGCCTGGATGAGACTAATTTACTAAACATACCCTCTAGTCTCGTAATTACATGTAATTTTACCGGCATAATTAACTAATTTAATTACTACTCCTCAAGAGCATCAATTATTGATATTACAGAGCATTCAGATGGCAGACAGAGCTCTCAATGTGGCATGCATTCAGAGGGTGGTAAACACATGCTGGCTCTCCAAGAATATTGGCCAGCTTCCTGGTAGCACTCAGTGACGTTATGGCAGAGCTAGGCTCAACAGAGAGAGACAGACAGAGAGAGAGGAAAGAAGGGCGCAGTGAGCGTGCCATCACGGACCTGCAGAGTTCTTTCACATAGTCAATTACAGCTCAGTGTCTGCCTGATGAGGAATGCCAGAAGTAGACAAATGGGGCTTTGTGCACTCTTCCAGATAGACACTCAGCCCAATAAGTTACCCCTCAGGCTACTGAGAAAGGTTAAACCTTGAATTATAGATTTGCAACATCTTGGAAAAATATTTATGAACTTTTACCATTGAACAAAATGTAGCATTACAACAAACACTTTAATGTAGATTATTGTTATTTGCAGCTTGCAACGGGTCATGTAAGGATGACAAGAAACATGTGGAAAAACATACTTAGGCTAGTTCGGCCTGCGTACAAAATGTCATTCAGTCACATAATTATTGAAAAACTAAAAGTAATCATCATCTAATTTTAGAAGTATGGTGGCACCAGCATTAACCAGTGAGAATGCTTCGTTTTTTGGAGGGGAGGGGGTTGTTTAAGTCAATATGAGAAAAAATTAACGTATTGTAGGATATGAGACTGAGGCAGATAACTTCTAGCAGGAAAATAATCAAAAACACAATTAAATGGGTTATATAAAAATAATATAAACTGTATCACTTCACACTGACTAGAATCCCACTGAGAATTCATCTGGCAAAGGGTGCTCACAGACAGCCTCTGTCCAGTTGTTCTTAAGATATTTTGCAAAGGAAAAAAAATTCTTTATATGTAAAAAACTGGTAGAGATAAAAGACTTTGAGTTGTAACTCTGGTTTTACAAATTATTGACTGATGATTATAAATTCAAAACATAGTTCAAGGACATTAAAGGACATAAAACCAGGTGCCTTTTTACTTGCATTTTGGCTGGAGCAATGGGTTAGCATGGAAGTTTGCATGTTATCCCTGTGCTGTGAGGGTTCTCTCTAGGTACCCTCCTAAAGTCCAATAACATGACTGTTAGGTAGATTAATGTCTGTAAATTTGCCGTATGTGTGAGTGAGTGATGGCTGGATATAGACACCTCCCATCTGTGCCCTTAGAGGTAGAAGATGAATAGATGTATTCAAACATTTAATAGTGCAGTAAAAGCTCTTTATCATTTATCATCAATAGATGTTATCTATTTACATGTACTCAGTTACATTGTACTAGAATAACTTTTAGAAAAAAAAGGATTTTTATGATAGGTTTACTTTATTGTACTTCTTAATTTTGTTTAGTTTCAAGTTATTTAACTAACCAGGAGAAACTTGAGCTACTTGAGATCAGATGAATATACAGTAAACAGGAGATGTTGTTGCTGGAAGTTATTTATCCTTCCCTAACACATCCGTTACATGACAAACATATATAGGATTACATATATTTATTTTACACTTGGAAGTACCAGAAATCGCAAATAAATGACTTAATAGACTTTCCTGGTTGCATCAAATTCTGAATTTTTCTATAAATATTGACATTTTTTTTATAAGGTACTTGAGTTATATCATGCTTACAATATTTTAAATTCAGAAAAAAGATGGCATTGACACAGTTTAACATGAATATTAAGATAGATGATTAGAAGAAAGAAATTGCAGCGATTGAAATAAAAACTGGTGTACAGTGCATTCAAGAAGTGTAACTGTTCCGATAAGTGATTAAAATGAGATTTTGTTTTCATGCTTCAGTTGTGCTGTAAGGCAAAATGAACCACTCTCTTGCACTACACATGCTGCTCTAGAAATATTTGATCCAGTAGAACCAGAGCTCAGCCTCATCCCAAGTGAGCAGGCCAGCCTACACAAGAAGAGATGAGGCAAGGCGTCGAGCACTGGGGTGAAAATTAACTGTCTGACATCGCCAGAGGTAAGTGTGTGGGTGTGTGTGTTCATGTGCATGTACTTCTCTTTGTGTTTTCACGTACATATGTTAGAAACAGAGATCGAATCAAATCATGTGATGCTTTTGTGAGGAGAGTCATTTACACAGAGAAGTCACCGATTATTAATGCACAATAAAGTGCACACTTGTATTTGTGCGCACATACTGTAGACATATGTGTTTGTGCAACCCCATATGAAAGTGTGTTTGTGTGAGTGCCCTGAACATCTCCTCTGTGCTCTTCTCTAATTATATTCATAACAGCAATCTGAATGTGCAGGGTCCATGATGAATGTGCCACCCAAGTGTGACTTACTCCTAATAGGATTCTGGGACATGCCGGCAGTCGACAAGAGGGGCCCCGAGTGGCAGCCAACACCCCATGGCTCCATGAAACACACAAGCACATAGATGCACAGTTACATATACACACTGTATGAAAAGTTCACAGGAATTTGTACGTCAGGTTTTCTTTCTCATGACTCTTTTCTCGCTCACTTATCAAAGCACTTCATTCGTTATATATTTGTTGGAAAAATCGTCTTTTCATAAAGTTTCTCATCTTAGTAGTAAGTTTTGATAATGTTCCTTACACGGAAGTATCACAATCTTCTTAAATGCTTTAAAAGTTCCCCCTTTGAAGAGTTAAAACTATGCTACCCTAAACTAACTTAAACTATTCAATTATATATTAGTGAACGACTGAAAAATCACATTACAGTGTTATTAAATGACTTAACAAAACCTCTTTTTTGCAACATTTTTCAACATTAACTTCATGTAAAAAAAATAAAAATAAATGAAATGATCATACATTTACGCCCTTGTTTAAAGATGCTTGAGATTGGCCTGTTTTCCAGTGTAGTCCTATTTCTCAAACCGCGATTGCTGGATGTGCTCTTCTTCTCATCCTCCCCGGATATGACCATGATGGGGACTTTGTCAAAGACCATTAGAGCTCCTAAAACATTCCTATGAGAACCAACACTGGATCATAATTACCAAAGTGCCAGATAAATCCACCTTGGGAGCTCAAGTCTAAGGGCCTGTTGTTACTTGATGCCCAGGTTTACTCTT
>JAGKQL010000063.1:4026220-4165874 GCA_018398635.1 Cyprinodon brontotheroides
TACATTTTATATGTAATTAATGCAAAGTGCAATTAAAGCATTTTAGGGTTGGAAATCTATGATTTTCCTTGCTGGTAGGCCTGACCAGATACACAGATGTGTTAGCAGTGATGTGCTACAGTAAAAAGAATTTTATACGGTCTGACCAACCGAATCCTGTCTATAAGTTTTGAATAGCAGTGGATTGATATGTTTTGCAGTGCTTCACTGCATTAATAACAGGTTTGAAACCACACTTTCATTGGGGACTGCTTTCTAGCATGCAAATGGTGATCCTTTTAGAGAAGAGGAGTTCACATACACACAAAACAGACTGTCAGAAGTGGGATTCGAACCCACGCCTCCATTGGAGACTGCGACCTGAACGCAGAGCCTTGGACCGCTCGGCCATCCTGACTTCGGTCTTGCAAACCTTCCTGGGGAAACAACTTTCATACCCAAAGAGAGCAGATGCGCATGATGGGGACTTTGTCAAAGACCATTAGAGCTCCTAAAACATTCCTATGAGAACCAACACTGGATCATAATTACCAAAGTGCCAGATAAATCCACCTTGGGAGCTCAAGTCTAAGGGCCTGTTGTTACTTGATTCCCAGGTTTAGTCTTCAATGGTCGGGGACTGATGTACCTAAACCTAAGTCTGAAAATTCACTTTTGATGTTGTAAAAATCTAACCAATTAAAGACTGCACGTATATTATTTAAGAAAAGCCACTCAGAATAATTCATCAGTTAGTCATAAACCCATATGTCTTAAGAGGGTAACTACAATGACACTCTTTCCCAAGAACACGTCCTAAAATACAGATACAACTTCTCAAAAATTCTCTATGATCATCCAGGAACCACTGGGGGATCAAGTTGGCTAAGGAATGGAAAATATAAACTTGTGCTCTAGTAAGAGGGAATGATGCACATGCATGATACTAGTGAGGTGCTCAAAGATGGATTCCTCTTATAAAAATTCTCCAGGAGAATCTTTCCTGTATCCTCAGGACTAAAATTCCATAAAATGGAAACTGGTTGTTTAATGGATAGGTGTTGTTGTATCTTGCATACCAAGACTCTGGTGCTCCAAATACATACACATGTGGAAACAAATAGATAAAGCTTTGCATCATGTTGTAGCGTATCAGAAGGCTCAGAACGTTGGACCCAGAATTCAAGCAGACAGAACAGGTTTTGAAGCAAATGTTTATTTATAAAAGCGTGCAGCTGCTTGTCAGCTGGATCGGGCTCACTAGACTGTCTGCAGAAGCGGAGACTCAGATCAGCGACTAAAGAACTCACACTGCGACAACAATGAGCATGAAAGTCACCAAACTGGCAAAGTTCAGTCTGAGCCCAGAAGAAGGGGTGAAGTCCAGAGGAACGGCTACTCCGTCACCTCCAGAGCCCATTCCATAGATTCAGGAGGAAGGTGGTGCAGTTACATACATGATTGTAGCGGCTTGACGAAGATGTGGATTATGGGCAGGGCCGGCGATTGCTATAGGCGGGCTAGGCAATTGCCTAGGGCGACAAATGTGTTGCCCTCTAGCGTCGCCCTTATCGGGCACTGTTTGCGCCTGTTTCACCTGTTTATTTCCTTGTTATTCTGTTTGGTTGTTGCTCATGTTGCTTATTGTTCGTATTTGCCTCAGTCCATGTTGTTTTGGGGGTGTGTGTTGAGGGCATGTGAGTTTCACCCTGAGTGATAAGGCTGTTGTTTTTACTGAAGTGTTTTGCTGCATCCCTAGCGGAGTTGATGTAGAATAAATAAACACCGTTGATAAACAGTCAACTAAGCCTGATTGTTTGTAACACTCACCGGCGTTACAATATGTTTGAGAGACACATATGAAGTAATTCAGAGGATGATAGGGCACATTTTTATTTGAGATGGAAAGCATAAAATGCCAAAGAATTAAATACTCAAATCAAAATATTAGGTAAAATAGTTGTATTTTATAATCAGTTATTACACGTTCTACTTTTGGACAATAATCAATACTTTTACTGAGAGGGGTACTCCTGGTCAGACAAAATGCCCAAAGGAGTACACAACTTCAAAAACTTTGGGCAACACTCGAATGACACGTGGATGCACATGAAAATATTATTTGTTTTGAAACGGACATAAAAGTATTTGACAGCTATAATGACGCCGACTACATCATCCTTATATCCAGGTTAATGATAATCACTTTATTTCATGGATGAACTATGTTTATATCTACAATCTTAAAGCTTAACAATATTAAAAAAACAAAACAAAATACTAACAAGCTGAGTTTGTAGCTTGAAAATATATGTAAAATATTAAAATTACAAATAAATACAGAAATATAAAAAAGATTGCTTTATTTCTATTTTGTTGATGGGGAAAAACTCTTCACACTTCAAAAATCTTAAAGTACAGATGATGTATCAGTTTCTACATTTCCCAGTATGAATAGAAATTAGCAAAGCCTTGGAAAGATCCCTTATTTTTCTATTTAAAATATTAAAATGTTATGCTTGACTGACGTTTTCTGAGATGTAAAATTATAAAATTTGCTTCCCTGCTCTCTTTCATTAACCTGGCATAAGCCAGATTAATATGTGTCCTTCAATCTTAACTCGACACAGCATCTGTCTGGAAGGGCCGTTCTGGAAAGTCTTCACAAAAGTAATTGAGTAAATCATCAAGTGGCACCGGTAGGGGTTGAAGTTAAAGATTTTTACCACTTGCCATTTGGGCAAGTGACTTTCACATTTCATTTGCCCAGAAACAATTTTTTCTTTACCCAGTATAATGTCTGATAAATAATATAGTTTCTAATATTCATTTTGTGTATATATCAATTGTGATGTTTGTTTTAAATGTTTTTGTAATTCAGTATTTTAAGTTCAGGTGTGTAGCTCCTCTGAAAGATAATAAATAAAGCCTACAGCGGTTAATATGCTTTTCAATCCTTCCTGCATTCTTTTTTCAAACTAAACTTTTGCTTTAAACTGTTGTTTGACTAGTATGTGTAAAATGTTAAAATCCTCAACTTGACGGGTTAAAAACTTAAGATAAATCACAAGACAGAAGTCCATGTCACAAATGAATAACTTATTTTAGAGTCATGGTATGTTTATACAAGATAATACTTCTATATAAATATAATGTGACTTTTCTAGAGAATCATTATACATAGTTATTTTATACAGGGTTTCCAAAGTCTTACGTCATTTCAGAATTCCCTGACTTTTAACTGACTCAGGATTAGTTTTCCCTGACAAAATAAATGCAGCCAACAAGACAATAATAATAACATAACAGGTCAATTTTAACATGTTTAGCTCTTTAACATTTAAATGCACCTCTCAATAATGTAAGAGAAAAAAAAATTTAATGAAGATTTTTTAATGTATGACCTGCATCACTGGTTTTGTCGTTTTGATTAAATATCCCCATCCAAAATTACGCCTAGATGGACAAAAATGAGCCATGTGACCTCCGCCATAAAATCACTGGGCTTTTTTTTCAAAATCGAGAATGTAAAACAAAACAACAACAGCAGAAGCTATTCAGCGCTTCTGGGTGGTCCCTACAATTTTTTTAAAATCAAAATTTAATTTCAATTTAGTTTTTCTATAGCGTCAAATTCACAACACAAGTTATCTCAAGGCGCACATTTTCACCAGATCATACAGTCCAATTGATTCAAAGTTTTTTATCTAGGAAAACCAGTTAATTGCATTGGACTCATTGACTCAAATACAATCCCTCACACTAAGCATGCTTTGTAGCAACGGAAGTTTTAGATGTTATGTGTGCATTTTAAAGTACTTTGAGTAATAAATAATATTTTGCGATTAATGCATATGCCCGGCGGGCAAATGCAATGAAATTTGTACTCTCCCAACAATAAAAACTACTTGCCCCGGGAGAATGGGAGATGGTTAACATCGAGCCCTTACCGGCCTCCTTTGTTGAGCTTTTACAGTAGCCAATCACAGCAGCAGTAGAAAATTCATCCACAACAACTCCAACTATATTTTCTTGGTATAACTTGGATTAAACTATGTCTCTCCATTTATAGTTCGGCTGCTATGACTCTGGGCTCCCAAGTACCGGCTGGTAATCATCCTCGAGGGCTTTTTCACCATTGTCGCCGAGTTTTACAGAACCAGTGCCCAGCTTTCAATTTCAGCAACTTAGTTGTCCATGAGAGCAAATAAAGGAGTTTCTTGATTTGTTTCACAGTGCAGCTAAGCTATATATTAAAATAAGTTTTTCAAAACTGAAACAGAGGGTATTCAAGCTAAAACAGACTCAATAGCAGGATCTACAGGTATGTCCACCAGTGAAGCCATGTTGTTTTGCCTTATGCTACTTTCACACTGCTTACACTTCGAGCAGCAGAAACAGTGGGTTTACCTGCAAAGTCAGTGGTCGACATGCATCATGTCGCATCAACAGGTGCAACACATTTCCAGCAGCAGGAACTGCGCTTCTTGACACATTTGATCAGCTGAAACTGATCCTCATGAGAATCTGAAGCGCATGACCACTTCACAAGCAGCAAATGCTGGAGTTGGTAAAATTTAAAGGAAAATTCCGGTTTTTAACACTTTTAGCCCCTTTTCTGTAGTGTCCAGGATGAAATCGAATGATCGACACCAAAATTTTGACGATTGGTCCTGTCTCTGCTATTTGGGCTCAAATCCCCCTGGCTGCTTCCAGAATGACTGGCCATATCATGTCCGAGCATGTCCTAAAACAACCTTTAAACGCTCTTTTTTAAAAATATGTTACCTAAAAGTCACGCCAGCGCTGTTCAGCCTGACGCTCCAAAAAAAGTTTTTGAGGAAAACCGGCACGGTAGTGCCTTTATTTAGCATTTTTTAAATCCCATTGAGTTCTTAACAATATCCCTCCGGCCACCGAAACGGACAGGGGCCTGTTTACGCTAGTTGTAGTCTTTTCAAGAAGGCCCGCGTTTCTGCTTTCACTCTGTGGTATCTCGACGTGCCGAGGTGTTAATGTCTTCTGTTAAACACTTTAAAAACTCTGAAAAATGGAATACCTGAAAGGTGATTCCTTGAGGAGGACATATTCATATACATTCCCAAAGTATAGAGACATTGTCGCCAAATAGTGGTCTGGAGTGTGTAACGCTTCAGATTCGAACGGAAGCGGAAGTTTATAAGCGTTGTTGTGATGTATCGGAAAAAATTGTTCTGGGATTTACAAAATGCTAAATAAAACAAGACAGGAACGGTTTTTCTTCACGCAACTTTTTGGGAACGCCATTGAACAGCCGACGACCCGGTGAGTTGCAATGTTTATTAAAAAGAAACTTTTGTTGTGCCATATATTACAGACATGCTCTATGCAAGCCATTCTTGAAGCAGCCAGGGATTCTGTATGAGCCAAATAGCAGAGACAGGACCAATCGTCAAAATTTTGGTGTCGATCATTTGATTTCATCCTGACACTACAGAAAAGGGGCTAAAAGTGTTAAAAAAGAATTTTCCAATGTTAAGATTTGATGCTCTGTCAAATCAACCAATCAGACAAGCTGATCAAAATGGGGCTGGCAGGGAGACAGAAAATCACTAACACAGCACTGCTGATGTAAATCGCTATGATCATTCCCAGCGCAGCGCCGGTGTACTTGGGTCTGACAGTTCCGACAGCCAAACAATATTTGAAGGCAGGATCATAACCTTGATGAACTGACTGAAAATATGAGGTGAACTTTCACTTATAAAATATTAAAACTATGTTTTACCCACTGATCACAGCAAATATAGCAAGGCGCTCTCTGCTATTGAACACAGGAGCAGCAGAAGCTTCAGATTCATCTGTACACACTTTATTGGATGAGCTTCAGCAGCAAAAATGAAGCAGCAGATGCTTTTGTGCTGCTCAAATGGGGGTTAGGTGTGAAGGTAGCATTAGCCTGCCGCTTCTGATTGACCTCATACACCTCACTGCATTTCATTGGTGTGAATGATATCTGTATTAGAGACTGAGTATTTTCTGTGGTTTGTGAGTTCACAAACTTCGTGACTTCGTGACAATTCATCCAATTGCAAACTAAAATTTATGCGTTTAATAAGGATCTGGGGTAAGATGTTCACAGTAATGCTTTCAGTTATTGTTTTCCCACATCAACCTCTGGTAGAAGCAGAAGCTGACTGGTCCAACATTCTTAGCTCTTTTTTACAGCACATAATTTTTTTTTTTTATACAACACTATTCAGTAGGTGAACCTTTCTCTAGTTTGACCTGATAAAAGCACAGAAAAGGCTTACAAATATACAAATTTCAATAGATCTACATAATTAATACTATTATACAGAGGGTCTAAGATTATTCACGATATATACACAACTTTCTCTCTTTAATGTTGCACACTATCTTCTTCTAATACATCACCTGCCTGACATGGTGAATATTTAATGCTAATTACTTGATTACCATAAGAAAAGACCTTCTGTGTTTTTCCCTTTTTTTTGCTGTCAGGATCTGTTATGCAGATTCATATTTTTTGGTTTGAGTTCTGAGTGTGATTATGTTATGAGAAAGATATTCAAAGGACTTGATTGGGAATGCAGTTACCCCTATGGGATGGTACAGAGAGACTTCTACTTAAAGATTGGTCATTTATAGTGTTAGGCTTTCTTTAGATGTGCCTCCTGTTAAATATTTGTAAACATACAAAACTGCTGTGAAAAGATCTAGAGTTTTCTACACCCACTGCATCTGGACTTACAAATATTTTTGCTAAGTCAAATATGACTTGCTGCCTGAGCTGCTTATAAATGCATTAAGGTGGACTGACAGAAGGTGGACAGACATGCCTAATGAATATATAGTCACACATGCACACGGGCAAGACAAGTGGGGTTGTGGACAGCCTATGGAGCCCCCCGCAGGCCCCCAGCAGGCTCTTCAAAAGGGCTCTGATGGGATGTGGCATTGATAGACCATCTGTAACTGTGTCAAGTTGGATTACACTGATCGAAAGGAGAACACAAAAGATAGAGGAAGCAGAGATAAGGAGGGAGGGAGGAGTGGAGAGATAGTGGAAAACCCAAAAGAAGGGGAAGGGAAAATCAAGGGGTCAACCGTTCTCCTCCGGTTTTACAGAAATACAGTAAATCAAGGTCCTGGAGGAAAAGACTTAATCCCAAACCCACAGATATTTAATACATCCCTGCTTCTCTCCTGTCCTGTCATTTTCTCCTTGTCTTTGCTTTTTCTGCTTAGGGATGGATGAGGCTTTGCTGTAGTGCTATGTGTTCCTTCTGGGAAACTGCTCAAGAGACTGATCTGTGCAAGGTGGGGTATAAAAAGACCTTGAGGTCGACACCCCAGGGAGCGAGCCTTGTTAAAGATGTACCCAGTTTTGGACTAGACAAAGCTTTGTTATCCACTGCTGGCAGCTTGGTGGTTCCACCTAATCTGATCCTCTTCTGGACCAGATTGGACTCCCTCCTACCTTAACTCTTTATATAAAAGATACAACAAGATGTAGGGAGCTTTACTTAAAGATGTCTAACAATATTGACATCATAGTATCACAATGTTTAGGCTGATTTTTTCATGACATTATAAATCTATTTCAACAACATCACTGCTAGGTGACTATTGTTAAGATAATATTTGTGTTGTAAGTAGTGTATTATAAGAAGAATATATAGAATTTGCTCTAGAGTTATATATATGTTAAGAATAGTAAGGGAGGCCATGACATAATAGCAAAATAATGCTGCGCTAGTACTTAAGGGGCTCAGGTCATACCACTCACCGATAAAAAGATGTATTTATCTATGGGATAAATATGAACCAGAAATGATAAATTAATGTCGCATGAACAAGAATATCCGAATGGTAAAACCATGTTTTGTGAGACTGTAGGTGAAATTAGTCTTTCAGTACATGCCTGAGTAATGAGCATCATACAGTAGTAGCCATTCAAAATGTTCCCACTTTCCCTGGGGATGGGCCCTTGGCTGGTCCCCTACTATTCCTTTTTAGACATCAATATTTGTAATTAAATATTCTGATTTGTGTACATTAAGATCTAAAGAGAAGTGTCATCTCTTGGTCAGACCCTGTAATTGAGTTAAAGGGTGGAGTCAGAGGAAAAAAATATGCAAGAGGGAGTCACTCCAGTGACTGGAGGTTTGCTGCCATTCAGCTGGCGTTTGACTGGGAAGGGCCATTTTGAATGGCTGCTACTGTAGGTCTGTCCTCTGGTCTGCTTGTCATGCAACCAACAAAAGCAGCAGATGGCCACAAAAAAAACAACAACTCCCAGCTGGTTGGGAATTGAATATAACAGTTATTCACAACATAAATATGTCATCAAACCTGGATGGGAATTGAATATAATATAAATCCACAACAACACAGAGGAGGTCTCACTCCGAGAAGGAACAATAGCAGATATTGAGGACAGTTACACATACCTCAGAATTCCACAAGTGAATGGCAAGCTCGAAGAGGTGACAGGAAGGTGGCTAAAGCCAAATATGTCGAACGAGTAGGGCAGGTCCTAAGAAGCCAGCCCAATAGCATGAATAAGTCTTGGGCAATAAATAGTGACACTCTACCAGTAATCAGATACCCTGCAGGAATAATAAGCTGTTCAAAGGATGAGGTACAGGCCACAGCTGTTAAGACCAGTAAGCTCCGAACCATATGCACGGAGGGTACCAGCCCAAATCTAGCAATCTGAGACTGTACACCAGCCGGAAAGAAGGAGGCAGAGGACTAGTGAGCATAAGAGTCACTATGCAGGAGGAAACATCCAAGATCCATAAGTACATCATGGACAACATGCTCAGTGAATGTCTCAGACAATGGGGACCAGAAGATGAGGTGTTGGAGGCTCTGTCATGGGAGGATAAGCCCCTACACTGGATGTACAACCAAAACATAAAAGAAGTAGCTGTTATCAGGAAATCCTACCAATGGTTTGACAAAGCCGGACTAAAGGACAGCACAGAGGCACTCATCATGGCTGCACAGGAGCAGGAACAGGGCCTGAGCACCAGAGCTATAGAGGCCCAGATCTACCACAACACACAAGAACCTGTGCAGACTGTGCAAAGAGGCCCCGAGACACTACAGCACATAACTGCAGGATGTAAGATGCTACCAGGGAAAGCTTACATAGAGCACCATTACCAAGTAGCTGAAATACTGTAAAGGAACATCTGTGCTTAGTATGGTCTGGAAACCCCAAGGTCAAAGTGGGAAACACCTCCAAAGACGGTACAGAATGACCAATCCTAGATCCTCTGGCACTTACAGATACAGATGGACGCAATGGTAATGGCAAACCAACCAGACATTGTGGTGGTGGACAAAAAACAAAGCAATACCAAGTGACTGCAACATCAGGAAAAAAGAACATGAAAAACTAGAGAAATACCAGGAGCTCAGAGAAGAGCTGG
Source organism: Cyprinodon brontotheroides (assembly GCA_018398635.1). Taxonomy (NCBI): domain Eukaryota; kingdom Metazoa; phylum Chordata; class Actinopteri; order Cyprinodontiformes; family Cyprinodontidae; genus Cyprinodon; species Cyprinodon brontotheroides. The sequence continues at coordinate 4,035,646 of JAGKQL010000063.1, forward strand.
AGAAAACCTGGAAAGTCAAAGCATTTGTGGTGCCCGTGCGCATTGGGGCACTCGATTTTCGAAAGGCTACATGATTTGAATACTTCAGCATTCCCATATATGGAATTGGCGCCAACTCACATGAGACATTGAAATTAGCTTATATCCCCTTTCCTCACATTTCTGATAGGAATCAACAGGTTTTTACACAAATGTTCTTTTGATTTTGATCCATTATATGATATAAAATTATCTCAACTTCAACATGTTTCCGGTACTCTTATGATTTTGTAAAAACCTAATATAGGCAGATTCGTATTACATGTGGAATGCAATTAGCACATTACATCCAACACACTTTGTCTCTTCATCCTTGTGCTGCCTTACCAAGCTTCGTTTTTCAGCTCACACTATGGGCAAAATAATAAGCACCCCCTTGGCTCTGCCAAGGCCTCTCAGTTGTTGTGAAAGATGGCATTCCCTTCTCTCTGTCCCTAATATTGGACTGGGAACACAACAGTAGAAGCTAGACAGCATTACTCTCCTGGCACAGTGGCACCGTGGTATCAGACCTCCTGTAGTAAATTCCACTTTCTGGCTCCACGGTCTGCTTATGTATCTCAGAATTGTATTTGTTGTTCCATTATTTTAGTGGAGGTAGAGGTCTATCACTGTGAGTGGAAGGTCACCACGCACATCATCACAAAGAGTGCTATCTCTTGCTCACTGCTCCTATCTGCTACCTCTATGTCCAGTCTTGCATCTCTGTATTGCACACACTTATACAATTTTGGTCTCTTAGTCAATGACTCCACAAGCAAAGAGCAGACAGCTGTACGGATACTGTGACCTCAAATATACTGAAAAAAACAACAATATTGTCCCTGGAGGCAAACCCTTAATGCTTTCAATCAAGTATTGGTAGCTCACAGTTTTGATTCAACAGTAGTGAAAACTGTACAAAGCTAGTCATGATAACATACTGTGTTTTTAGTGTAAGGTCCAAAGGTGAAATACACTGTACAATATCCTGGAACGTATTTTTATTTTTTAGATTTAGTTTTATTTATTTTAGATTTTTACGGAGCACCAAAATAGTCATTATGGCGTTAAATTTTGTAGCAAAATGCCCTGTAGATGTTTTATCAACAGTGAGGTGACACACATAAAGAAGATGCTTTAGGCTCATTTATTCTCTAGAATGAGATATGGAGAGCTTGTGCAAAATGCAACAGAGGTCTGGATCTATCCTATAATCTGCTGTTAGGGTGTGGAAGGTGATAGTGTGATTCATCGGCTTTAAACCCACCTCACCTGTCAGTAATCAGTCAGGCTTACTTGGCTCTGTCAGTTGGTTAAAAGGGAAAAAACGATTCAAGTTAGAAAGAGAGAAACTGTTTACCAGAAGGGAGCAGCAGTCTGAAAGTCCCTTTTCAGTAATTGGGTCTTTTTTGTGTTGTAAACTAGGATTACTCCTAGGCCGTGGTTTAAATGTAAGGAATTCTATTTAATCTGTAGCGTCTAAAAGGAATTAATTGAAGGTATTTATCATAAAGGCCATTGAAACCACTGGCTTTCTGCCTCTAATCAGCTAAATATAAAGTTTATTGCTCACTTTTTCTTCACATTCCCTGAGGAAAAAACGGAAATGATATCTCCAAAATGTTTCATGTACTTCTACACAAAATAAATAAATAAATAAAATAAGACTGTTTCTCAGTTTTTACTCTGGATCAATAAGATGTACTAAAGCTCGATTTAGTGTCCTTTCAAGTTTTGGATAAGATTGCAAAAACCTCAAATATAATTCTCAGACTAACAACTTCTGAGTCTCTGTAGGATCCCAAGCAGAGTAATCAGAGAGCTCTGTTTACGATCTCTATTTATTCTCATCACAGCTTCAATATTAAAACATTATTGAACTCTTAAATACAAATAGAAGACGTAGATATCGCTACAAAAGAAATGCCAGTAGACAAAACTCCTGGTCAAGATGTTTTGACTTTCCATTTAATAAGTATTTCTGGAAGACTTAAAATAATTATTATTCAAAGCCTTCAAAGAATGTTTTGAAAATGATCATTTAATGCCAACTATGAAACAAGGAGCCATTACATTATTACCCAAACCAGGAAAAGGATATATCGTCAATAACTTTATTGACTGTAATTTCCCTCTGGGATTATTAAAGTATGTCTGATTCTGATTCTGAATGTAGATTAAAAAACATATTCACCTTTATCTTCTTAAATCGACTAGTTTTATCTTTAGATTTTTATAAAGCTTTTGACTCTAAAGAGAGTTTTTTGCTTTGGTGAAACATTTATAAAAGTTGTACATATAATGTATAAGGATATTAATATCGCTCTGTCTCTGCGACCCTGACAAAACAAGTGGGAGAACATGGATGGATGGATGGATGGATGGATGGATGGATGGATGGATGGATGCATGGATTTCGATGGATGGATGGATGAAATAGATGGATGAATAGATGGATGAATAGATGGATGAATAGATGGATGAATAGATGGATGAATAGAAGGATGGATGTTAATAGTTCAGTCCCTCTCTCTCAAAAAAAGAGCAGAGGGTTTGAAGTGTGTTGGGGAATTTGACAGGATTGCTTCTGCTCTCCTTTATTGTTTATTTTAGCCACAGAGTTATATGTTATTATAGGATTCCAGTGAAAGAAGAAAAAAATATTTAGGCGTGACCATAACAAAGGATTATACGGAAAATGAAGATTTGGATATTTTGTCTGTCATAAAGAAAAGTATTTGAAATCTTAAGTTCATGGCTACAAAGATTCGGCCACACCATATGGATATAAAAGTATTTGCTCAGGCTCCTGCAAATTATTGGCTTCAGGTGTTCCAATCACTTCCTGTCCACAGGTGTATAAATTCAAGCACCTAGGCATGCAGACTAACTTTTACAAACATTTGTGAAAGAATGGGTCGCTCCGCGTGAGCTCAGTGCGTGGGTTCCAGCATGGAACTGTGATAATATGCCACTTGTGGCAACAAAGTGTAAGTCGATGAAATTTCCTCGCCCTAAATATTCACACAGTCAACTGTCAGCTGTATTATAAGCAAGAAAATGGAAGTTTTGGAATCCATTCGAGCAACTCAGCCACAGGTAGGCCCCTACTGACGGAGCGGGTCATGGTGTGCTGACGCCAAGCATAGTGAACAGGTCGCTAAAAATAGGACCAGAGTCAAATCAACAGACCTCCAAACTTCATGCGGCCACTCAATGTTTTAGGATGCAAGAACAGTAAGCACCAGAGAGCTTACATGGAATGGGTTTCATGGGAGCAGTTGCATCCAAGCCATACATCATTTCGGCAATGCAAAAGGCCGGATGCAAGCACGCCACCTGACTTCGGACTGCAGTGGGAGACGCTGCTTCTCTGGAGTGATCGAATCGCCGCTTCTCCATCTGGCAATCTGATGGATCTGTCTGCTCACAGGATGTTGCCAGGAGAACAGGTACTTGTCTGATGTGCATTGTGCCAATGTGTAAAGTTTGGTGGATGGGGGATTATGGTGTGGGATTCATGTCAAGGAGCTGAACTTGGCCCCTTAGTATCCAGTGAAAGGAACTCTGAATGCTTCAGCATACAAAACAATTTTGGGGAGAATTCCATGGCTCCCAACTTTGTGGGGACAGGATGGATGGACCCCTTCCTGGATGGATGGATGGATGGATGCATGGAGTGGACAAATGGATGGATGGATAAAATGACATGGATGACATAGTCTGTGATGGATGAATCTTGACTGGCTCTGCACAGAGTCCTGACTCTCAAAAAGAACAGCAGAGGGTTTGAAGTGTGTTGGAGACTTTGACAGGATTGCTTCTGCCCAACATCAGTGTGTGACTTTACAAATTTATTTTAGGAAGAAGAGTTATATGTTATTACAGGATTCCTAAACCTTGTGGACAGCCTTCCCAGAAGAGTTGAAGCGTGTTCTATAACAAAGGGTGGACCGACGCCAAATTGAACCCTTTGGATTATTTTGGATGTCACTTAAGCTCAAATGTATTTCAAGGCAGGTGAGCAAATACTTTTGGCAATATAGTGTATGTCCATTTTGGATGAATTTTGATCACCAAAGTGAAGGCTCTCTCTCGATTATACATATCTAGCTTTTTCTTTCATTATCGCTCGGCCAGATGCATGAGTTTGCCAGCCATTAGATGGTTGTGTGTTGCTCTTAATCCGGCTGTTGATACCATTGTGCCCTTGGGCAAGTGGCTTTAACTGTGTGTGAAGAAAAACAATGGTGGTGAGAGGTGGAGTGGGAGCCTAGTGGTTAAGACATACCCTTGGAATCCAGAAGTTCTGGGTTCAAGCCCCACTCCCAGAGACTGCCACTCAGGGTCCCTGAGCAAGACCCTTAACCCCACACTGCTTCCTGGGTGCCACACAATGGCAGCCCACTGCTCCCAAGGGGATGGGTTGAATCAAGAGAATAAAAAATCTTGGTGTTACTTTTGATCATTTAAATCTTATATCAAAGAGGTTTCTAAAAATTTCCTTCTTTCATCTGCGCAATTTTGCAACAAATTAGAAATATCCCCTGCAGGGGTGATGCTGAGAAAATAGTCCATGCATTTGTTACCTCAAGGCTGGACTATTGTAATTCTTTATTATCAGAAAGTCCACAAACTGTCAGGCTTCAGCTGATCCAAACTGAACTGAAGAACTTCTTTGGAAGATTGAGGCTGAGGCACTAAACAGCACTGAACAGCAGTCCAAAGCTGTTTCCAACCAGGGTGAGGCGACTCTAAACCTGGACGAAGCTGAAGTGAGGAAAACTCTGAGGAGAGTCAACCCAAGGAAGCCCCCAGGGCCTGGTAAACATACCTCGGGCGGGCGTATAAGGAGGTACAGATCAGCTGGCTGGTGTCCTCACAGACATATTTAACACCTCGCTGGACCGATCTGTAGTGCCAGCATGCTTCAAGTCTGCCACCATCATTCTGATCCCAAAGAAGCCTCAGGCTCGATTCACTCAATGATTACCGGCCAGTCGCAATGACTCCAATCATGAGGAAGTGTTTCGAAAGGCTGGTTAAAGAACACGGCTCAAGTCTGCCGCCAACATTCGACCCACTCCTGCTGACGCAACTACTCCACTGAGGACCCCATCTCTGCTGCTCTTCACCTGAACCTGGCACACCTGGAGGAAAAGAACACCCAGGTGTGGATGCTGTTCCTGGACCTCAGTTCATTTTTAAACACCATCATCCCTCAGAATCTGATGGGCAAACTGAAACAGCTGGGGTTGAATGCACAACCTCCGCAATTTGCTGCTAGACTTCCTCACAGACAGACCTCAGTCAGTCTGGGTTGGACAGAACACCTGTAATTTCATCAGTCTAAACACAGGCTCCCCTCAGGGCTGTGTCCTGAGCCCCCTGCTGTTCACCCTGATGACACGACTGTGTCCCCAGGTTCACCACCAATCACATGGTGAAGTTTGCATACGACACCACAGTGGTGGGCCTCATCAGAGACAACAACGACCTGGACTACACAGAGGAGGTGGAGCAGCTGGTTGGCTGGTGCAGAGATAACAGCCTGATCCTGAACGTGGAGAAGATAAAGGAGAGCCCAGCTCAGCTCAGCTGTAGAGGTGGTCAACAGCACCAACTTCCTGGGAGTGCACATCACAGACACCCTCTATTACACCACCTCACCGGTCAAAAGATTACAAAAGCGCACATACTTCTTGGGGAGGATGAGGAGAGTCTACCTGCTCCCACCCATCCTCACCACCTTCTACAGGAGCACCATAGAGAGCGTTCCGACCAGCTGTCTCACTGTGTGGTGTGGAGGCTGCAGCATCTCAGACTGGAAGAAGGTGAGGAGAGTGGTGGGAACAGCAGAGAAGATCATCTGGGCTCCTCTTCCCTCCGTTAAATACATTTCATCCCAGCGCGACATGTCCCAAGCCCATAACAACGTCAATGGAAGTGAACATGGATTGAGCCAAAGATATATACTTACACAGCTAAAATGTAAACTGCATATAGCAAATATGATTCCAATGTCCTCCATCCAAAAATCATTAAAAAATGCTTGATTATTAAAAACTAGATCAAGTACTCAACCACATTCTCAAACAATTATTTCTATGCCTATATTTCCTTAGCTTCAGAAATCCTTAATAAAAAAAGTCTGACCAGATAAAAAAAATAAAATAAGATCTGCTTTGTTCAATTTGTTGTTCTAAAGGAATGTTACCTTAAGATTTCACTGAACACATTAATGAAACACGGGTGGTCTTCTCTGACTGTATGTGCACCAAAACTGCAGTTAAATTCTGTGTAGCGTGAATTGAAATCATTAAAAAAACAGAGCTGCTTTTATAATGCCCATCAGACGAACAAACAGAATAATGTCAGCAACGTTTTTAAAATTCCGTTGTATTTGTTGCAGATTCTTGGCAGAGACCTCCAAGGTTTTATGTGTACTCTGCTATGTGAGTTGGTAGCACTTTAACATGCTATATAAATATTCTAGAGGCTTCTTAACTATCCTCGAGAGTCCCCTCTTAGAAACTGGAAGTGAATAATGCATTGTGGAGATGCAGGGAAGATTGTCTTTTATTCCAGTTTTGAAGTGTAATCTGAGTTGTTTGTCTCTTCAACTGTTCACAGGGGGAAATACTGAGACTTACTGGGAACCATTTTATGGGCCTTCCTCTGTTTCTCTTTTGATATTTAATAATTCAGTATCTGTCTCCCTAATTACAAACCCCACGCACAAAGAAAATCTTATCCTAAGTCTGAGAACTAGAAGACATCAGTTACTTTACAAACCTTGATCAAATCAAAGCTGTATTTTCTGCTCTTTTTAAGAGATTGTATCCCTTTTATGTTAGTTTCCATGGTAATATAAATAATGTCCTCCTTCAGATCAAGTTTAAAAAAACAGAGCAGAATAATAATTGTGGGAATAAACCAGAATCTACCCTTTGAAAAATAAAAAAGGAGAAAAGAAAACATTTCCTTCTCCTAAAATCTGCAGTATAGTCTTTTAATATTGTGAGAGGTTTGTAAATAAATAATCCAGTCTATACAAAATGAGACACATTGCTTTTTTCTCTAATGTCAAAATAATTCAAGAATAATTTACAAAAATATATATTGACTTGTCTCTCTGTTCAGTTTATTTAACTTTCCATTTTCTGAACAAGTATTTATTATTCTACTCTATTCACTTCCCAAACTAAAATCACAAACAAAAAAATGTAGTATTTTCCAATCTACCTCTAAACATTTTCCCAACGAAATCTTATCTTTTCCACTGTTTAACTGCCATTACATTGTCAGAAGCAAAGAGCAACGAAATTAACTCTCTGCATTTAACCCATTCCCTTTGGGAGCAGTGGGCTGCCATTGTGCGGCGCCCAGGGAGCAGTGTGAGGTTAAGGGTCCTTTGCTCAGGGAGCCAGAGTGGCTTGAGCTAGTCCTCCGCTAGTTATCGTACCCTTAATTCACATCAGAACCCTAAAAGAAGAGGTGGGTCACATTAGGACCAGGATTTGGTCCCCATATGGCCTATTGGCCTGCAGGAGGGAAGTTAATATCACAGAGTTAAACAAGAAAAAGTCTTAAATACATAAAAAATAGAAAGAAAATGATTGAGCTTAATTCCTTTTTGTAACACCACCTGGGAATAAATTGAAACCCAAACCTAAGTCATAGCATGGTTAATTAGTCACCATAAGGCCAATCAGTTTCCCAAAGGTAAGTAGAAAATGCCAGAAAAGGACCAAAGAAGGTGACACACAAACACAAACACACACAAATCACATTTAAAGCATGGGAGCAGTTTCTATGCCAAGTTATAAAAGAATAAAAATAAGTGTTGAGGGGAAGACAATGTAAAAAAGTGGCATAAATTGTGCTTGTAAGTTGAAATTGACTGGGACTTGGGAGCTGAGAGGCCTTACCCTTTTTCTTCCCCCTCTGTCGCTCTGAATGTGCAGGCTCTTTTATCTTGGAAACAAATGTGTGGGATCTAAAGGCTTTCCCATAGTTGTTGTGCTAACCTTGGAGAGCAAAGCCACCCCATTAGCATTTGAAGGAGCTAAATATTAGCTAAGAAAGAGAGCACTCCCATTTCAAGGCATGAGAAAAAGTCCACAGTCTTTGCTACCTAACCATCTGTGCTGGCTCCTATCCCCAGGCTGCAAACAGCACTCTGACAACTGCCTGAAACTCATACATTTACGCAACTTTAATGCTCTGCGTTGTACATTGGAAAATAAGCTGCTATAAGGCTATATCTATAATTTCACATAGATTTTAATGCCTTTTAAAAACTTTTAAATCAAGACCTGTTAGCATTGTCTACTGTGTTAAAACACAGAAGCCATCTAATTTGATAAAAGCCTGTTCTAAACTCTTACTATTTCAGAATGCATCACAAGTTACAGTAAAATGCACACTAAAATATTGTTTGTTAATGTATTAGTTTTTCAATTGTTAATTTTTTTTACATTTATAGATTCGGCCAACAGCCTTTTGTGTGCATAATATTCACATGTTTCATTTGGATTTTACACAATATAGACTTATACCCACACTATACAATAAATAATCCTAAAAGATAATTTATGTCCAAAATACAGCACTTTTTTTCTATAGGAGATGTTCAGTTCAATTCAGTTTATTCATATATCGCAAATTCACAACCAGTGATGGGGAGTAACGGGCGTTGAAAGTAACAGCGTTATTAACGCCGCTACCTTTTAGTAACAAGTAATCAAAATGATTACTCTTACTCTAACTATAACGCAGTTACAATTGCCGACACCCCGTTACTGTTGCATGTTACTTCAGGCTCATTGCATTAATTAACCTTTTTTTCATGATAGGACATGCGCTCAAGCATGAGGAGAGAGGGAGGATAAACAGAGTGAGGACACCAGCGGCCTAACGGCGCTTTCCAGATGGAAATACCGGTGTTATCCGAGCTGCTTCCCCATCACATACGGTTTCCCGTCTCCGCGACAGCGCCGGGCGGGCATCGATTCACCGCCAAGAAAAAGCAACAGGTAAACGCCAAGATGCTCGCTAAAAGGGAGCCATAGGGACAACAGCTTCTGTGCTCTAGCGCCACAGGAGAACTATGGAGAGCGTGCGGAATGTAAATCAAATGATAGCTCTGTATGGAGAAAGAGAGAGAAATATGGATGGATGGATGGATGGATGGATGGATGGATGGATGGACGGACGGACGGACTGGACGGTCGGATGGACGGACGGATGGATGGACGGATGGATGGATAGATAGATAGATATAGCTACATGTTGCAGTATCTATAACAACCCAAACACAGGATTTCAGAATTAGACATCCCCAGTTATTAATTTCATACACTCGCAAAAGTAATGCAATAGTTACTTTACTAGTACTAGTAACTAGTTGCGCTTTTATTGTGGAGTAACTCAGTTAGTAAACAACAGTTACTTTTTGGGACAAGTAACTAGTAAACTATAACTAATTACTTTTTTCAAAGTAACATGCCCAACACTGGATCACAACACATGTCATCTCAAGGCACTTTTACTTTGCAATTAAACCAGATCATACAAAGTCAGATTGGTTCAAAGTTTTCCATCTAAGGAAAACCAGCTGATAGCATTGACTCATTGACTCACACTAAGCATGCTTGTAGTGACAGTGGAGAGAAAAACTCCCATTTAATAGGAAGAAACTTCCAGCAGAACCAGGTTTCAGTGGGAGCGGCCATCTGGCGAAGCCGCACCGGGGTTCAAGAGACAGAAGCAGAGATACAAAAGTAACTGTCAACCAGGCCCCGTCCAGGAAACACACAGCCAGACAAATGAGCTCCGAGCTAGCTCCCATTTATAATTAGATAAAGCACACTGCTTGGACTGGCCATAAGGACCACAGGCCCATCCATTACATTTTCACACTGATTGCAAAAAAACAATGTTTGAGAATAAAAATATATTATTGACTGAACTTTTTCCCCCTGGAATCCAGGTGGAAAACTCGAACATTGTTCAGAAAGAAGAACTAGTCCAGAATATAGTCAAGAATATTTACATAAATGTCTACTGATAAGCTGTAAGCATAGATGTCTTATGGGGCTGTCTGCATGTCGTGTCAGAGGCATTATTTTGAAAAGTTACTGCACATTTGTTGAAATCCTACTTTTGGCTAAAACAGTCTGTGTGATGTCCTCCTCATGTTAACCCCTATAAGTTTATGGCATCTGATTTCTGCTTGGGGTTTAGCTGGGGTATGATGTCATTTAGGAGAACTGAACTTGGCAGAGTTGGTTGTACAAAAAAACAAAATATTTAATTAATGAAAAACTGAATGCATGTATGTATTTCGGATTGTTTGCTTGTTTGTATGTCCATTTATACTGACAAAGTTACTGTGTGTTTGTTTTAAATAAAGAGTTAGTACTTAATTAACATTTTTTTTTTTGAGAAAGAAAATTAACAAATCAACCTGTTCTGTTGCCACTGAGTTTTAAGTAAATGTAAAAGCCTGTAATTTTAAAACACCTCCCAAAAAACCTTGAGAAGGCATTTTAGAACTAAAGTACACTTATGATGACAAAACTTTAACAATAATTTATAATGAAAACCTCAAGACAAAAATAACATGTTAATCTATTCATGAACTGAGAGGTGTTGTAACCCTTCAACTACAAAATGTAAAAACGTTAACGTGTGGGATGAATGGACTCAATCTGGCTCTTCCATTTTAATGCTAATAGTCTAGCTGGCCCCTACATTCTTGGAATTTTTTCCCTGAAGTTTCACTGGAAGCAGTGAGGTTGGTGATCAGGGTTTCACATAGCACACAAACTGCATGGTGGGACACATGTAAAGGCCTCTACATTCAAAACTTATAGCTACCTAAATCGCTTATAGTGTAGCCATATGTAGGGCAAAACCTTCTTACTCTCTGTTAGTTGTGCAAGTGTAAAAATGAATAAACAGACCAAAAACCACAGATAACTCGCATTCATCTGGTGGAAATAAAAGTCTTTCCAGTGTAGAACTTCCTGAGCAAAACTCAGGAAAGGTCCAATGGTGGTCAGAAGTCTGACCCACCTGAGTGAATTACTTCCGACTTTCCCCTAAAGTCCAATCATCTTAGCCTCATATCTCTAAGACTAAGGTAGATTCCCGCCATGATGTGTGGTCTGATTACTGATCTGATCCACCTTTTTCAGCCTCTATTTAACCAACCAATCATCAGGGACAGATTATTCTTAGACTTAGACAAGCTTTATTGTCATTTTGTATACACAGAGTGTACAAATTTAATTTATACAGCTTTCTGTCAGTGAATGAGCAGAAGATTAGCAGTGAAAAGAAAATTTCCATTCAAAAAGTGCACTGATCAAATGTAAACAATCTAGGAAAGACATTATGCAATAAGGCATCGTTTTGGAAGTTCAGAGCAGTGCAAAAATAAATAAATATATATGCTGCAAAAAAGGAAGTAGACAACCTTTGAGTTGAGTTCTATTTGGTATGATGTTATCAGTCAAAGTTTTTTCAACAGTTCCCAGTCTGGTGGCAGTCGGGGAAAAGATGTTACAAAACATGCTGGTCCTGCATGGTAAGCTGTGAAGCCTCTTTCCAGGGCAGCAGGGAGAACAGTTCATCATCCTCGATGCTGTTCTCACCACTCTTCTTACTAACTTCCAGTCTGAGATGCTGCAGCCTCCACACCAAACAGTGAGACAGCTGATCATGATGCTGTCTATGGTGCTTCTGTAGAAGGTCGTGAGGATCGACAGGATGATGAGGAGAGCCCACCTTCCCACCTTTTCAAACCTGTGGTTAGAGTTCTCTAGCATTCCTACTGATCTGTTTGCCTGACCTGTCTTCAGAATTCTGCTGGGCCTCTGCCTGTCTGTGAACCGGACTTGGAACTGTTTCCCGACTCCGTTCTGGATTTCCCTTTGGCACCTCTTTGGACCTCTGATTTCCTAGCTCTGACTGCATAGCACCCCTTGGACACCGTCTTTGGCCTCGCCCTCTGGATTATCCTGCCTTCTTTCATTCTGCTCTTCTACCTATGTTGAGTTAACCTACTAAAACACATTTCCACCAATCATTCATCATTACTGGTTCATAGCAAAGCTTACCTGACCTTTCTCCATCACTGATTAGCTAATGTAATCTGCCTGGAAATTTACAACAGAGAACTACTGTAGTGGAGCCAAAAATTATGCTAGTTTTAGCAGCAGGTGGATCTGGTGTGATAAAGCTAGCGCTGATGGTCGATGCTTTCTGGTTGGAAGAGGAATCTTTTCAAGATGCTGGAGGAAACCACTGCTTTCGGGATTTTGGGCTTAGTGCAATTAAACTCCTCACACTCCGTATATTAAATGCGCCAGTTGAAAGATATTTTTCTCAAGTTGCTCTGCCTAAAGACGACTCCAGAAATCGTATGGGCCTGCCGATCCTTTCAAGTTTGATGGATGTGCAAACTGGAATAACACGGATGGACATCAGCAACACTTTGTCTCCCCCAACAGTTGTTGGGGAGATTTCATTCAAACATATACTGATCACAAATAACAGTGCAGCATTATAGTTCACTGGAGTAAAAGTTTGGCGTTCAGATGTTCTATGTTCCAGCCAACAACATAATAAGCATTAACCTCTTAACCTTAAGTGGGGGTAATAATTCAGAATGCATAAAATTCCACAGGTAAAATTTTGACCAGCAGGTGGAGCCATTGCGCGCAGCTCCAAGCTGACACCAAAAGTTCCAAAGCTCACAGCTCTGGAACTGTTATAGCTAGAGGTCTGAAATTTTCTGCATTTGTGGATGACATGACACATAAAATACATTAAAAAACCCGCTTTTTCTCAAGAATGTCTTTGTTACTGCTGTTCAAAAAAGACCTATCATTTTAAGAATTAACAAAACAACTTTGAGTCATGTTTGAACTGATGCAGGTTGGTCTGTGTTCTACTCATCCAATCTTAATTTATATATTCAGAAACTAAAGGGTGTTAGCTTTCAAATAACATATTGCACATGTAATTTTGGGCTTACAGTTCCTAAATTATTTACTTTTTAATTTGTGTATGCAAAATAGGCAAGCATTACCCAAAATGAGATGGATATTAAGAGGTTAAACGTAAAGATTTAAAATCAACCAGAATAAATGTAATTATTTCAGCTATGTAAAAATAAGCTTAGCATATTTGTGTCTGCGCACTGATCATAGTTTGTCTTCTGAAGGTAAAAAGAGGAGTAGTCGACCTGGTTATGAATCAATCTGCAAAGATGTTAGTACCAGTATGTGATGTGTCACATGACACTCTCTGGATCTGACATCGCTGTGGTGGCTGGGTCAGAGTTATTTATGTAAGTTATTCACAACTCTGGGCAGATTTTGTTGGATTATACAGTTCGGACATGTACAGCAGTGTTGAATTAAGTTGTACTAAAATTTGTTTATTTTATCCAGTAAATATAACAATAAATTTATTGGGTGGCTTGTTTTAAACAGATACTTAGGCTGGAAAACCTCAACTCTATCTGGCAACATTGTATTCAATGCAGATTTGGAGACTTTTTGAATTCTATTTGCTAGACTTTGTTGTAGAATGCATCCTTCAAGCCAAGGGAAATAGAATCTTATTATTTAGATATCTTACTTTACAACTATGGTGACTTGCTGACTCCACAGTGCTATCTCCAAATTTGTTGACTAAAGCTGGTTTGTATTGATACCAGAGGTGAACCATTTCACATAACCCTGCCCCTCAGCAGCCACAGGCACTTCTGAAAGTCCTACTTCCAGAGCAAGAACTTTTATTTGGGAAATTAAAATTAACTAGATGGAATCATGGTTCCAGTTGGTCCCTGCAACGTAGAAACGACTAATGTCTTGTATGTGAAAAAGACTCCTACGAGTTAAAAGGTTGTCATTAGATCATAGCGAGCCAGGTCTGTACTGGCGTCCAGGGTGGCTGACAAGAAAGACAGGGAGCAGATGGTGGTCTTTGTCATTCCCTCCTCTTTTCAGCCTCATTCCAAGCTTCACTATCCCTCTGTGTCATGTCCCCCCTTTCTTTTTTTCCACCGCAGCATTGCAGACTTCTGAATAGGCACTAACCATTGCTACATAACACAGCTTCGTGAGTATGGAGCTCAACGACCAGATGGTGAGATTATTTGGAGCAATTAATTCTTTGAGAGAATCAGTGGGAACATGTTTGTGGCAGAGATTTGGGGGCACGTGGTTGAATCTGTTGAAAGACATTCCTCCTTAAAATTCCTTTAGGAAAAAGAAAGTTTAGTGGGGGTTAGAGGCTTGAGGCTGTGATGGCAGGTTTTAGAAAGGGCACAGTGAAATGAAAGGGGTTTTATACAGGCAAGAAAGCATATGTAGATTATGGGGTTCTGTATGGGAACTTTTCCCACTAAAAGGAACAAGGGTCGAGATTAAAATATCACATTCCACAGGGTAAAATAAAAATATCTCTCTTATTCACACATCTTGATTTTTTTCTTGAATGACTAAAACAGAATTTATTGCTTTCTCAAGAACTCAATTTAGATAAAGATTGCTCGTAAAATACAAAAAAGTACAACAATCGACGTGTTCTTCTAGGTGACAGACTGGACTAGAGACAAAGTCAAAAAGCTTTATAGGTGACAAAGTGCCTTAAAGATGACTGTACTTCTTAAAGAAGATCTTTAATGGGTCTGTGTGACATATTCTGCCACCATCTGTTAGGGAAAGAGCTTCACAGGAAACAGAAGCTCAACAAGCAAATCATAAAGGTCAGATTTGTTCAGAAAACTGATCTGGAAAGTGCCTTGAGATGAAATGTGATGTGAATGGTGCTAAATGAAGAAACTGAACTGAATTGAATTGAATCTGGAACCTCTAGAGATGATTTTAAAAAAAGTAGTAAGTAAAGTAAAATGAATGGTATTATGGAAAACTAGGAGTAATCCTCTTGATCACCTCCACTATCATTCGACCTCCACCTCTTGAGGAGGCTGAGATCCCTCAGAGTGAGCAGGCCCCTGCTTAAAACCTTGTATGACTCTGTGGTGGCATCAGCTGTCTTCTACGCTGTTGTCTGCTTGGCCCCTGGTCATACAGAGTGGGACAGAATGAGACTGAACAAACTGGTGAGAAAGGACGTTTCTGTCCAAGGCTGCACTCTGGATACAGTGGAGGAAGTGGTTGAGAGGAGAGTGCTGTCCAAGCTTCCATCCATCATGGACAACATCTCTCACCACCTGCATCAGACTGTAGAGGAGCTGAGCAGCTCCTTCAGTGAAAGACTTTTACACCCTGTTGGTAAAAAATAGCGCTACTGCAGGTCATTCATCCCTGCTGCAACCAGACTCTGTAATGCGACAATACAACCACAATAACTTATGCAATGTATAATGTGCAATTACCATTTTATACCCTGTGCAATAACCTCTTTCTCTATATTTGACAACCAGTGCAATAGCTATACATATAAATATAAATATCCATCTATATAAATACCCATGTAAACACCCTGTATAATGACCCTTCCATTTCCTGACACGCTTTATCCCAAGCAGGGTCACGAGGGGTGCTGGTGCCTATCTCCAGCTGTCTACGGGCGAGAGGCGAGTTCCACCATGGACAGGTCGCCAGTCCATCGCAGGACATAGAGAAAAACAGGACAAACAACCATTGACACACACACTCATACCTAAGGAGAACTTAGAGAACCCAATTAACCAACAGTCATGTTTGTGGACTGTGGGAGGAAGCCGGATTACCCGGGTAGAACCCACGCATGCTGAAGGAGAACATGCAAACTCCATCCAGAAAGACAACAGGCCGCGAATCAAATCAAACCTTCTTGCTGCAAAGCAGCAGTGCTACCCACTGCTCCACTGAGCAGCCCCAGGTATAATGACACTATTATTTAAAAAAAAAAGCTGTCATATGTGGATTTTTATTTATTTATTTTTTACTATTATTTTTTATAATAGAAAAATTATTCTACTATAAAAAATAAATAAATAAACCTGTCATATGTGGATATACTGTATATATCCCATGCACCTTTTTCTTCCTTTGGCACGTTCTTCTTCTCAAACTATTTGAGCTGATGTAACAAGTACATTTCTCCACTGTGAGATCAATAAAGTCGCAAACAGTTCACAAACAGGGTGTTCAGTCAGAGGCGATGTTGTCCCTAGTTTTTCACGTGTACAATGAGAACCACCCTGAGCAACATCAGATGTGCATGTAGAGGAAAACCTTATTTATAACTTCTTTGCTAGGATTCTGGGTTCATTTACATTATATAATAAACCCAGGATCATAGCAGGTTACATGGCTTTTTAAAAGAATAAAAGATTACCTCAAAAATGTCCATTAGTTTACTTCGAATTTGAGTGATTTTTTTCCACTTAAAATGGAAAAAAACAACAACAACAAAAACAAACAGTAATTAGATGTGTATCAATCTAAATGTACCAGTCCTGATTTGGACAGGATGAGGGTCCTGCTCTGGTGGAAATGAGATGATACATCTTTCAGACATAACATTTTGTTCACATTTTGCACGATGATACAGCATAAATTCCTTAAACTCTTTGTCTCTCTTTGTAACTCTTTAATGACTGTTTTTTTTGTTTCAACTAACATACATTATATAATAATATAAGCATGTCATCATTATTATCCATGAATAAGAAATGTCACTGGAATATAAACACGTCTTTTTCACTTCACTTTACGTCACTTTAAGACACTGTCTGAATGCTGTTTGATATGATTCATTAAACTAAATCCTCTTTCACAATCAATTGAATTTAGTTTATTTATATTGCGCCAATTCACAACACATTTATAGGGACAATTCAGCCAGTGATCTAAAATATACTCGCTACTTTATTCAACTATTACAGTAGAAATATTGTCTTGGCAGCTTCTTTTCAATATAGGTTAGAAAAATGTGGTTCATACCGGTAGGAAGGTACTGATTAGTAAGGAACTCATTAGGTATTTTGTGTAAAAATACTTTAAGGCAGGGTGCTCAATGTTTCCCAGGCCAAGGAACCCCAAACTGATGGCGAGATGGAGCGGGGACACCCTAATTATACATATTGTATGAAATTGTGTTATAGTCCTATAGTTACTCTATTACATATGGAGTAATGTAACAAAAGTAATTTTGCCCTGGGATTGCTAATGTATTTTTGATTCGGATTCCTCGTTGATGGGACATTTTTTATGAATGAAACGGTGCCCAGCTTGAAAGAGCTCCTGTCTGTCGCTGAATGTGTGCATTGATGAGTGAAAGACATCGTCTTCTGCCTCCATTTTATCTGTTTCCTACATTTGTGTTGAATTCATGTTAATGAAGATTTAAAATACATTTCAATTAGTGGAAAAAATTGCAAGGGGAAATAAAAAAAAGTCTAATCAATCAAAACTTTCACAACCTCCATGCAGTACCTCTGTGGACCACCTAGGGGTCGCGACCCTCAGCTTTCAAAGGAATAGTACACCCAAAACATGATTAGCCTTCATTTTTTCTACTACTTTCCCATGCTTTGGGAAGAACAACACTCTGAGTACTTTTTGATATCTCAAATGCATCTGGAGATCTGGGAGGCTTCTTACTGTCTGCTGACATTCGTAAATAATGGAGGTCTATGGTGCCGCGAGGCAGTCCATAAAAGTCCACAAAAAAACGTGTCAATATACCTCCATACTGCTCGTCCAATGTGATTCCAAGTGTCCTGAGTGGGTAGCGTCCATAATTTACTTTCGAAACAAAGTCATTTAGAATGTTTTAGAGCATAAACTGCAGTGTATAGGATTTCCTAAAAGCTACAAGTTCAGCGCTGTTCCGCGAACCGCCGAAGCAGACCAAAACCCAGACGAAAAGTGCTTATTCAGCCGCCTGCTCTGGGCCGAGCAATGCAAGCGTAGAAGAAGAAATGTGCTGTTTACCTGTGCAAAAGAAAGAAACAACGAAAGAAAAATGTCTACCCGAGGACTTCAGTGTTGAGGAAGAGCATGAGTTCTTTGCTGAGCTGAATGCGCACTTTGCCTGGTTTGGTCGGTCGCTGGTTCTCGTAGACTCGTGAAAGCGCTTTTAGGAAATCCTAAATACACTACTGTTTATGCTCTAAAAACATTCTAAATGACTCTCGCTTCGAAAGTGCAAATTATGGACGCTACCCACCTCAGGACACTTTTGGAATACATTGGACGAAAGCAGTAATGGAGTGAAATATTGACAATGTTTTTTTTGAACTTTTATGGACCTTTCTGCCTCGGGCACCATAGACCTCCATTATTTGAATGTCAGCAGACAGCAAGAAGCCTCCCAGATCTCCAGGATGCATTTGAGATATCAAAAAAGTAACTCCAGAGTGTTGTTCAGCATGGGGTGAGTAGAAAATGAAGGCTAATCATGTTTTGGGTGTACTATTCCTTTAAGGTGTTGTTTTCCTCTCTAACAGGAAACAAGGTATTACTTGCTAGAGTTCTTGATAGAAGTGGATTTGATTGAACAAGCAATAAAGAGTAGGCCTCTTAACTATGTAAACAAGCTTCCCATCCATGTGAATTCACTTTACAAAAGCTTTTTTCATTGTTTGTCCTTCAAGATATTTATGCACAACACACACTTTAATGAACTTAACCAACAGTCCACAAGGACAGTTCTAATGAGCTATTTAATAGCCTTTTTTTCATTCGTGAAATAAAAAAAGTTTGACTTGTTCCAGCGTTTCAGGCAAACTATATAGAGCAGATGTTTCCTTGATCTGCCAGGGCAGTTTAGTTCGACAAAAAGAAGACAGAACAAGATGGTATCCTTACTGAGTAAATAACTTTATTGAATAATGTTGCCAATCAAGCTTAATGACAGCACTTGGGAGTGATAAAGCTTATGAGAAAATATAATGGGAAGACTCCAGTGACGCTCAGCTGATCCACCTGCTCGCCCAAATCGGGCAGCACCTTCTCCAAAGCCAATAATCTTCAAGATCCCCCTCTATTTAGCTCCTGACCTAGCTTCTTCTCTCCTCCCGACGCAAAATCAATTCCTCCGTCTCATTTCCTCCCCTTATTCTCATATACCAGTTCGAGTCCCCCTCTTGTCCACCAGCCTACTCTAATCCATTTCTACAGTAGGTCGCTCAAAGCTTAAAGAATGTGTGTGTATAGAACATGAAATAAATCATATATATATATATAAAACAGAGCATGCATACAAATGTTGAATTAAAGGAACCTCCCATAACTCAAGTGCTGCAACAACTCAAGGCTTTATAAAATTTAGCAGTAGTGTCAATGCAAATCTCATTGATAATTCATTATTTTACCCTTTCTTTCTATTCTCTTGATCTTCTATATTGCTATGGTTTGTGACCTTTATTATTACTATTTACAGCAGTAGGTTTGTGATCTAAGCCTCTGTCCTGACCAGAGTTTATTTCTCCTGAAATAATAAAACATTCTTTCAGAGCGTCTACATGACAAACCAAGTCAGGGATTAAAGAACGCAGCTCGGGAGTTTGGGAGAAATGAAGTTCATGCTCTGTCCAGGAGGGCAAAACTCTATAAATATTCAGTGTAAGGCATTTAATGTAAATTTTTTTTTTTACCGTTTGTGCTGTGTTCCTCAGTTCATTTCTCAACATTTACTTTCTCACAAATTACAGCAAAGAGGAAAACAATAGATTCCCAAAGTATTTATTTTCATCTTGTTCCAGAGTTGTTTATCCTGCCCAACAGGGTCCTTAGGTCTGTAGATGTTTGTTGCAGTGGATTATTTTTATTTTTCAGATGGTCGATTTGAGCAGCATTTACTCTAGATTTTTATTGCACTCTTGTATAGTAAGCAAGCCTTGTGGTGTTTAGCTGTGTATCAAACTGTTGCTATAATTTTGCTTCATGTTTCACTTAAAACCATATTTAACAGTCCAAGTCAGCTATTACCTCTGTTAGCAGAAAACTAATTTTTGTCATGATTTTATCTAAAGCTCGGACCCACATGCAGTGAAGCCAAACAGAAAGACACAGAGTAAAAGTTTCAACGGGTTTTATTGAAGAGTATTTTTTGAGTTCGGTGGAGAGTTCCTCCGAACTCTGCTTGGTCGGGAAACTGGAAGACGAGGGGAAGACAGACTGTTAGATTCAGGCTCCGTGAGTGGAGGTTAATCTTGAAGGAGAGGATTTGTTGCCACTCACGTTTCCCGAGAAGAAGAGACACGTAGACTCCAGTCTGTGTGTTGGTCTTCCAGAGTTTGTTTGATTCGGTGAGGGCGGAACAGGATTTACCCAGCAACTTCGGGCGGAGTGGAATGATGCAGCCGCTGGTTGCAACCTCAGTTTTGCCCTGTGGTACTTGAACGGGGTCGTGGTGAAGATGACTTCCTTACTCAGAGAGATCTCAGGCGTGCTCAAAGGTGGCTGGATCCAAACCTCCTCTATTTGGAATCCCCGTCGCTCAGTGTAAGACTCAGTTGATCCCACTTGGGAGAAGGCGGTCCGAAAAGGTCCAGTTTGCAGGAAGGCTTCCTGGCCGAAAGGCAAAGCACAAACAAAGTTGAGACTCAGGGAGAAACAAGTTGCTCAGTAAAACTCAATGTGATCTCAGCTTGGCTAGAGGGACTAAAACTCAAAATGCAAAAACTCAGATTAGACTCAACATAAACAAGGCTTGGCTAGAGTATCCCAAACTGGCAAACACTCTGGCGTCAAAGTAGTGGCAAACCAGCAGCTTAAGAGCAGTCCGGTGATGAGGCAACAGCTTGCAGGTGTGTGAGAGGAGGCGAACTGGAGCCAGGCGCCTCCTGGTGGTGGAAGGGAGAAACACAAAAGACAAGACAAACAGACGAACACAAAAACTGGGATCCTGACAATTTTGTTAACTAATGTTGATTAAATGGCGACCCTTTGTTCCCTGCAATGTTCTTACCCCTCAGCATTGGCATTGTACAAGCTATCTTTGCTTGGATTTGGTGCGGTTTTATTTATTTTTTTTTGTTTTTTTGAAATCCTTTTGTTATTTGCTTTAGTTCCCCAACTCATATTTGAAGAGCAGTATTTTATTTTATTTGATAATCAGCTCTCTCCCCTTCCTGTTAGATTGCTGGGAGGACATGCATTCTGTTTTTACTACTATGTTCAAGTGTTGGTTTAGAATGTGATCAACAATACACATCTGGGATTGTTGCATTATTGAGAAATAACCAGTTTTACAACATTACCACACAATTTGTTATTTCTTAACCTCCAATTATTCATAACACTTTGCAGAATCCAGTATCTTCTTTTTGTGTCCAAGCTTGGGTTTGACAAACAAACAAAGACACAACATGCAAGGCATTGTGGTATTAAAATTATAGATAAAACATTTTGAATAGATGCTTTCCTTTCCGGCTAACAGAAAAAAAACAAAAACTGATTACAGGAGTAATCTTATTTCACTTTGAGTTTTTGTTTAGCATTCATTTGCTAAAACCACAAGTTAAGCTTCTCCTGCCGAGCAACTGGTGGCGGGTATTTTACCGTACCAGCCATTAAATGAAGTTTACCTGAAGTTCAGACCAGACTTTAGAAATATACCTCACTTTATGTCAGTAATATGTTAAACAGTTTGACTGAAGATAGTTTTAGTTAAGATTGCAACCCAAATCAAATGAAGTGTTGTTGTTTTTTTTGTTTTGTTTTTAACCTTTATTTAACCAGCAAAAGAATCCCATTGAGATTAAAAACCTCTTTGTTAAGGGAGTCCTGGCCAAGAGGCAGCAAAGTTACATAATAAACAAAATAAACAGAGATAAATTAAATTAAATGACGGGTACATAAAAAAAAAAACATATCAAGTAAAACAAGGCTGCTTCACATTCTTTCACTTTCAACTTAAAAACATTCAAGTTGGATTATGAAGTTTAATTTATCATAAAAATAAAAAGTAAAAGTAGATTCTAATATCTGTACTTCTGTTACACTTTGTGTTTTTGACCAGAACATGCAGCAGCTAAAGCAGGGAGTTTTCAGCTGTGAGGTTGTTACTGATTAGAGATAACGTGTTATATTTGAGACACACCTGAAAGAGGCCATAAGTTAAAGGTGCAGATGCTAAGAGAGGAAACAACAAGCAGGGCAGCAGCTGTACAACAGGATGCAACAAAGCTGCACCTGTTGCCAGTCCTGTACATGCTCCAGCTCAAAGAGAGTGAACCCCCCCTCCCTCCCCCAGTCAAACACACATTTGTGCAGGCACCTCCTTCTCGCTGAGTCTCTCCACAGTTTTTAGTACAAACAGGACAGAGCAGAAGCGCAGGACAACCAAACCGCCGGCTCAGGAGTGTTTGATGTGACCAGGGTGGGAAACGGGGAAGTGAAAGCTGCAGCTGTGAGGACTTGTGAAAAAAATCCCAGTGGTCACAAAGAGACAGTAGTGAATAATGCTTTTAGACTTGACTGAACCGCTGGTGACCTAAATGAGTGTGGCCCAGAACACAGCTCCTACTTTTAGCGCACTTAATATGAAAATAGATCATGGCTACTAAACTCAAACACTACAGGTGGAGGGGAACATAGTTCGCCTTCCAGCGGAGAACATGTTCAGGGAGGCTTTTCTATAGTTTCCCTCTAAACACATCATTTATATGTTGAAATGACTTCTAAAGTTTTCTTGTTATTTGATCTCTGAAATGTTACTGGTGGCTCTCAAAGTGGATCTGTCTAAGTGGGTTTGCACCTACAGATAAGAAGATTCTCTTCTACTACTTTACTGCTAAAGTAGAGAATCAGAGACTAAGAGTGACGAAGGTTTAGGCTCGTTATGTTCAGAAATTATTAGGTTTAGGGTTAGTGCCTGAGTAAAGCTGTAGAAAAGGTTTAAAATAAATGGCAGTCAATGCAGAGTTGTCAGTAGTTAGTTTGTGCTTGTGTGTTACAAGGAGGTGTGTGAGTGTGTGGATGGTTACTCAGGTCATACAGTGTAAACAGTGAATGCACCTGTGTAAATGACACAGACAACTGTTGTGTTTAGCTTGGAGGCCATCGGGGAGTAAGACATGTTGTGCAAACTGTGTCACCTGGAGAACGCAGCAAAAGTTTAGGTTGGGACAAGTGATGTGAAGAAATCTTTCTTCAGGTGTCTCATGGGCACCTGAGGTAGAAAATTATATATATATATAAATAAATAAACTGTGTGTTACCGCTCACATGACATAACAGCTCGACCAGCTGTTGGAGATTATTTAAAGGCAATTGGTTAAAGGGTCATGGCTGCTAATGAAAGCTGTAGGGAGGGTTTTTCTACCACAAAACCTCAACCAGGAACCAGTTTGAACACTTCTGGGGTGATATATGTTTTACAGCAAATTCCTCCAAGAAGACAAAGCTGTCAATGGCAGATGTAACCCTGGGGCACAGTTATCAGACATTGTTAATAACGGCTAAAACAGTGATGTTGCAAAAACAAGAATGGGACGCTGGTGTCTATCTCCTTTCAAAGTGTTTAGTGTCACGGCCTTTTGGATCGGAATGGGCTTTAGTGTCAGATTTCTATTTGCATGTGTAGTTTCTGTCAGGTCTTAATTGGCCTGTTTGCCTTTTCTGAAGGCAAACAGGCTGGTTGACGAGCCTGACAAAGAGTTGATCAAACACCTTCAGGATGACCAGAAAAACAAGGCTGTAGCTCGACGTGGCTGCAGGAACAAATTAAAGGTGGATTGTTTTGGGGTTTTTTTAGTGTGAGAAAACTTTTTTAACAAACCTTTTTTTTGTACTTTGTTTTGTGCTTTGTTTAATTGATCAATGAAATCACAAAATCTAAAGAAATTATATAAAGAAAAATTATTTTTAGAAACTTTGTCCATTCATTTAACTAATAGATCAACAATGCACAGAAATAAAGCCATTCATAAACATAAGCCTTGATGTCAGACTGAACAGTGACATACTAGCTGACCTCAGCAGCACCATGAGGGAAATGCAGTGTTTCCATCAGGAAAACCATTCAGGATTATTACCTGAGAAACAAACACTCTTTTCCAAAGCTATGAAGCCAATCATCCCCCTGCTGCCAGACGTTAAACATCCCTCCAGAAAATCAACTCATCCTGCAGCCCATAACTTAGACTCATCATCACAAGCTGCACTTTATTACATAATAGATTCTGTAATCCATAAACATACGCTGGTGTTTCACATTTAAGTTGCCTCTAAAGATGCTATATCTTCATATCTTTTTCTATAAATATGTTTAACTCGTGTAAACAGTTAGTCCCATCAACTTTGTTGTTGTAATTTGTTGTAACTGTGATGTTTTCTTTCACTTTTTTTTCCATCTTGGTTCTGCTCCCTCGCTGCTAACAAGCTAACGATCAAAGCATGAAAGGTTACTAGCGTTGATCTCAAATCTTAGCTTTCAAACAGTAATGCATAGTTTCCTTTTCTCTCTTGTTTGCTTGTTTATGTTAATCCTTGTAGACTTGGCTGGGCCAAACCTCAACAACCGCCATGCCCCGGTGAGCCAACCATCTGAAGGGGGACCTATTCACCCAATTCATGGCATTGGCATGAATTGGGCAGAGATAGTAATAAATCACCCTGATAAAGATTCAGGCAGGTTTAGGTTGGACATCCGGGTACAGCGATTGAGCTATGTATAAAATCTGTAGGAATTTTGCTATGACAACAAAAGGTGTGCAAATGGAAAAATAGTGAAGTCAATAATGCAGACAAGTGGTTTAGATAAGAGGGCTCTGGGAGGCGGCAGTTTGGTATGCCTGCCAAGATGAGACAGTGACAAGCTGAGAGGCCATTTTATGAGCTTTAAAGGACATAAAGAGTGACTGCAACAGTTAATAAGAGTTCTGATTAAAAACCAAGACAGAACAGCCATGAAGCTGAAGCAAGCAGGACTGATCTTAATACCCAGCCATTGATTTGATTTGATTGATTTGATTGATTGAGCCATTGGGGGATGACCTGCAGATATCATGGCTCATAGTAGTGGAACTATTTATCTAAATGCTGCATAAGTGGAACAATGTGGGGAGACAACAACAGCAAAACATCCTCAAACTCCAGGTGAGCATGATAGCACTACTCTCACCTCCAAGCAGGGGGGTATTTAGGAAACTTGGGGCCCTAGGCAGAGACAGGCAGGGGGGCCTCTGAATTGAGAAGACAACACATAAAAAACAGACCCATTCTACAGATAGAGAAATGGTAATAGAACAGACATCCATTATTTGTTCTAGGTCCTCTCTCCTTGTTCCTTTTCTTGTTGTTTTTCCTCTCTATGTTTTGTACTCCAGCTGACTTTTCATGTTCTCTGAAAGGAAGGAAAGAAAGATTTTTTCAAGCATTAAGCTCACTTAGCTGATTGCTCCTTCCTGTGTTTTCAAAAAGGCGGCGTCAAAGTAAATAACCCAGTCACCCTTCTTTTCACTGTAGACAAGCCATGATCTGCTTATCTGTTCTCCATTTTCATTTGTATGCAATAATAGCTGCATGAATCATGACAGCAGACAAGATAGAGGAGAGCAGGAGGCGGGGTTACCAATCTACTTGCTCTGGAGAGCAGAGTTAGCTGCTTTTTAGATGTTGTCTCCAAAGTCTCCAGTAGCAGAAAAAAAGTAGCTTCATTTGGCGCTAGGAGCTTTTAGAAAATAAAAGCGCTAGAGGGGTCTGAAAAGTTAAAATGGCAGTGACAAAACGCTTAAGTTGGTAACACTGTTTCACATCAAGTGAGTTTTAAATGGTTTGTTGCTGCCCGCTTGACCCTTTCTGAGCACATGCAGCAAATGGACTGATCCAATGTGGTGGACACCTGAAGGGCCTTATAATAACACTTAATATTATAAGCTGCCCTGATGGTTTTAGTGACTCTTTTTATCAAAACATAATTAATGTTTTAAAAGCAAACAAGCGCAATGAAGCCGCTTAATCCATAAGATCTTAACAGAGTTTTAGGGAATCGTGGGTTCCCAGGAAGTAACCGTTCCGTATTGCTTAATGGTAACTCGCCACAAAGCACACCAGCATCTGAGTAGAGGTTCATTTGTTTAATCCATGCATGCTTTGCTTCATCAGTACCACTATCTCAGCAAACTGTTTATTTTTTCTATTCTTATTTGCGTGGAGGAAATTTAATCACCTTCAGCTAAAACTGGTCTCTTTAAAGCTTTCATCATTTTGCTCTTTGTTGTTGCCATAATTTTACTGTAACAAAGTTCTTCTGCCTGAAACGCATTGAAACAATGAAAAGTAGCAGTACTCCAATAAGTTGGCATTATCTCATGCTATTACTATTACTATTATTGTTTACTGTCACAGATAGGATTTAGCTCTTGCTCCTGAAATTGTGAAAATGTTACCACCCTCTGAAACTTAAACCGCCTCCAGGGAAAACCTCTCACACAGATGTGGACATCATGCAATTTCCACTTTGTTCATGGCTCATCTATTAAAAGGCACACCATAAAAGGGCAATGATGAAATGTTGCTCATGCAACTCTTACTTCACAACACTTTGTTTCTACAGCTGATGCTGTTTCACACTGCTTTTTAGCTTGTTTGTAGACTCTAGCCTGTGTAGCCACAACAAAGAAAGCTTTACCTGCCAGGTTATCACCCATCTGGTAGACTAATGAGGCTCTGGTTACCACGCGAAAGTCCCCTGTCACTGCGACTGTAAGCCTTTGGGGAAGTGAGGTCAGAACAATCTCATGAAGTAAACAGAGAGGAAGCACAGCAAAGCAACTGCAACAGAACAAAAACAAAAAAACTGCAAATACATGTTCTGTTTTAGCTCAAACTAGTTGAAAGTTTGTAGATGAGATGAGATTTTGGATGATTTACATGCTACTGACTGGGGACAGGCTCACATAGGTAAGAACTGAATATAGGAACCTTATCAAGCACAACAGGTCAAAGTACCAGAGGTCACAGTAAACATGTGTCTTCAACAATGTGGCCATAATCACACTTAATCTTTAATGGAATATAGTGGGCAGAATAGCACTTATGTCTCAGTACTGCAGCTGCCATCTACATCTTTGTCTAGATGTTAGAGATCAGCCTGTTTTCCAGTGTAGTCCTGTTTCTCTGACTGTGACTGGCTGGATGTGCTCCTTTCATCCTCTGAGATGGGAGTTGCTCGTCTGCCTGGCTGCGTGTTTCCTGGATGGCGCCGCCTTTTACAGTTACCTTTTCTATCTCTACTTCTGTCTCCTTGAACCCCAGTCGGCCTCGGCAGATGGCCGCTCACACTGAGCCTGGTTCTGCTGGAGGTTTCTTCCTGTTAAAAGGCAGTTTTTCCTCTCCACTGTCGCTATAAGCATGCTTAGTGTGGGGGATTGCCTTCGAGTCAATGAGTCGATGTAATCAACTGGTTTTCCTTAGATAGAAATATTTGAATCAATTTGACAATAATCTGATGAACTGTAAAGTGCCGTGAGATGACATGTGTTGTGAATTGGCGTTGTGGAAATAACTGAATTGAAGTCATGTCTGGTTAAACATGAACAGTAGAATGTGATGGTTGTTTTATTACAAACCAACTAAATTCTTTCCAGGGTTGTTCTAAGGAAGGTTACTTAGTTAAAGCAGCTTTAAAATTTCTGCCCATGACTATGGATGCTAAGACTGTGGTAAATTGAGAGTAAGACAATACAATGTTTCCTTTTTCAAAGACATTTTAGATTTTACTTTGCCCCATTCCAGACTTTTAAACCTCAGATTTGCTTGGAAATGATTTACAAAATGTAAAGCATTTTTTTTTAAACTTTAGTGAATATATTGTAATCCACCAAAATGAAACACCACTGCAGGCTAATAAGCAACTAATTAAAAAGTAAAAGCAAATAATCCCTCAAAGTAGAAGACTTTAAGATGCCAAAACATCCTTTAGAGACCTTTCTTCCTAATGGCTGTGTGCAGGAAACACAGGGGCTGTGTTAAAGTCCAAAACTCCAGGGACCCTAATACTGCTTCCATACCTAGCTGTACAAAGGTTCACTTATATTACAGAATCCAAAGACACATTGACTCTATTCTCTTTTTAAAACAGAAACATTTTCCATATACCGTACTATACATTTTTAGATATTGTGAAGTTAAAACCACAAACCTTTAATTTGGGACTTCATAGGACAAGCAACCAATAATCGAACACCTAAAAGTGAAGTAGGTGCAACAGTGTTTTTAACATTTTCAATAGAAGCATTTTGGAGTGCTTTCCAATTCAGCTAACCTCTATTCTGATTAATCAAAAACAATTCACTACAACAATTGTATACTACAGTCTGAAATCAATTCATTGGTACAGAGTCCATCTTTGTGATCTAATTGCATACGAAATAAGCTACTATGTAAAGGCCTCGGAGGTTATATAGAGAACATTTAGCAAACATCATCAGACATACCAAGGAATACAGCAGACAGATTAGAGAGAAAGATGTAGCGTAATTTAAGGCACAAATGGATTATTGACATCCAAAAAAGGATTAAAACCAACATCTTAAAGAAATTTAGTGGATGAAATATACTCCGTTAACGGACAAAAGCAAAGCGGGATCTCACTAATTGTGCAAAATGAACGTGAAACAAAAAATGTTATTTGCGTTTGCACAGCTGACATTTTGCCAGAAGGAGGACAGCAGTAACGTAACCCTAAAGCCCGGCATACACTGAGCGATTTTCGGGGCGAATTCACAGTCGTGCAAGAATTTTCCGATTGGGCCAACTTTCAGCCTGATTGTGCATCATGAGTCGCCTAGTGTACAGGGGGTAACGAGGGCCGATCAGCCTCTCACGACCAACTCCTGATCAGGAATGGGGAGGTCGGGAGAAAATTAAACATGTTTGATTTTCTCCTGACTTTTGTGGGCAAATCGCTCAGGGCACATGCGCAAACAAGGATTCTTCTTTTTACTCCTCCTCTCAGATGTAAACACAGCAGCATGGCAGGGATGCAATGAGGGAAATGCAGCTCCGTCTGCAAAACTGACAGACCGCAGCAGCCACGCCTGCTAAGCCACGTCCTTTTTCCAAAGACGTCGTCGCCCTTTCTTTCTAGGACCCTCAGCAGAAAATTGCACAAATTACCAAGGCAGCGGGTTCACTATAGTGAGCTTAATACCCCCCCTTCTACGTGTACGCCTGGCTTACACGATGAAAATGAACAGTCCTTTTAGAACTAAATTAAAACTACTTTTTTTAAACCACCAAAAAATTGATTTTGAATAAAAAAGCTGGTCTGTGCAGCGCTCCTTCTCCATATGTCACAAACACATCTCGTTTGACCCTAACCCTTTTTTTTTGGTCCTTGGCTAGTCCCCTACAATTCCCTTTTAAACATTGCTCTTTGTACTAAAATATTCTTTCTGTCATGATTTGTGGACATTAATATCTAAAGAGAAGCATCATCTCCTGGTCAGACCCTTTAATTCAGTGACTAAAGTTGGAGGGGATTTTGCTGAGAGTTGCAGAGAAGTGGGCTGTCTTTCTGCCAGCTTCTGACTGGGAAGGGCCATGTTGAACTACTGTATGCAGGTGCAGCGGCTCTCGCTCCACTGTTTTTGCCAAGAATATGATTTTCTTCTTCTTAAAATTGTGCCTTGCAGCACTCTGGATAGAGATAAAGTGTATAAATTATTCACTCAGGGCACGAAATATGTGTTGAGTGGGAACACACCCTAAGACATGTCTATCCATCTAAACTACAGACAAGGAGGACATTAATGGGGAAAGCAGTGAGGATGTTTCACATTGCTCTGGAGGTGCTGCAGAGATCTGCAGCTTAGGTGGGAAAATCTGCCAACAGGTCTTCCATAAATATTATGACTAAAAGCAAGGCTTTGTTGAACCAAAGTCATAAGATGAACTGTTTGCAGGTTGTTGCAAAACATTAATAACATTCGGCAAAAACAAAATTTTGGTGAGTTAAATTTCTTATGGGACTGAAAACTAATCCTAAATAACCGTGAAAACATTATTCCTGATTTTATACATGGTGTTGGCAGCATCATGCTCTGGGTGAAGATAATTGGTTCAAAATATAGGAGGAAAAACAGTAACCTGAGACTGGAACACTGGTTTATAATCCTTAATTTGATGTATTATGTTGGCCTAGTGGTTAGAGCTGTGTATTTGTGCTCTGAGAAGGTTGCAAGTACCTGGTTTGATCCCCAAAGCCTCCACTCTGGGTTCCTCAGCAAGGCGCGACACTGCTCCCTGGGCACAACACAATGGCAGCCCACTGCTCCCAAAGGGGATGGGTATAAATGCAGAGAGTACATTTCCCCATTGTGACTCAATAAAGGGATTTACACAACATACCAGCATTTAGAACAATAGAAGGGTTTAGATTAGGAATCTTAACTTTAGTACATGAAAACATAATAAAACACAAAATCTAGAGTTATAACAACATGTACAAAAAGAAATAATTTAGCAAGGCACTGTTTGATACTCTGAAGTATCAAAAGAAGTATCTCACAGAAACCTGCTATTTTGTTCACCATTAGCCCTCAGAGATAAACAGCTCCAGTGAATCATTGCTGAAGCTCGACTGTTTTTCCTTCCAGCCTGAACTATCACCATCCTGTCATGGACAAACCGTTTATGTCACATGTTACTTGTCGAAGGCTACCATCAAAGATTCATACCGCTGATTTCTCTGAAGTTGTCCCTGAACCAAACATTGTGACATGCTTGAGTGAGCAGAACAGCAACTTCCCATGGCAACAGAAAACAGAGGAAGACATGGGAGGAGAGAAAAAAAAGACAATTAAGAGTGATTTAGGCCTCTCAGTATGAAAGAGGAGAATGTGGTGTTTTCCATAAAATCTTAGGGTCATTAAACCAACAGGGTTCTAAGGTGGGAGATCCGTGTTGTTAAGGGGGAAGGAAGAAGAAGGAAGGAAGGAAGGAAGGAAGGAAGGAAGGAAGGAAGGGAAAGGAAGGAAGGAAGGAAGGAAGGAAGGAAGGCCTGGGTTGAATGGTTTGTGTGGCGCCAGACAGTCGGCCCAGCGGTGCTGCACAGTGAGTGACTGGGGGTCGGTGGTGGTGGGGGGGTCAGAGGAATGCAGGAGCACAATAACAGAGATGGGGAGTGACAGTGGAAGCTTCAAGTCCGAATATTTGTTTGATTTAATTACATGCAGTTTCACAGAAATCCCAAGAAAACGCTGCTCAGTGGTGAGAACTTCTTCCTCTTTCAATGTTTGCTATTCAGTCTGACTGAAGATGCTAGAATATAAAATCTATCATTTGAATTTCAGTAAAATAAAAATAAAAAAATATATAAAACTGAACTTTTTCTATATTTTTCACCTTTGAATAATTTATTTTCTGTTTATTTTCCCACTGAATGGTTTTTCCTTGCAGTGAGCAGAAAGGCAGGTGTTTGGCATCGCCAGTGTTCCTGGGATCAATGCGAACGTGGCGCTGCGTAATTACGCATCAATAGAAAAGGCAGTAAAGCTGTTCACCTCAGGCTCGGTGTTTGGGGAGGCTGGATGAATAGCAGAGTTCCTTTGGACAAAGTCAGGAGCTACTTCCTTTCTCTCAGACGATTTTGGCTTCATCAGAATCCAACTAACTCATCTTCTCTGTGTTGGATCTGTCTTTTCTTTTTTATCCCCCCCTCTCTCTCTCACCCACCTCCCGCAGATCGCAGCCCACCGCATCGCGCAGAGAGACACGCCTTTTTCTCGGCTCCGCTGTGGGGTCGGTGGGCAGCGGGCTGCCGGTGATTGAGCAGCTTTCCTCCCTGATCTGTCAGCCTGCTGCCTTGGCGCCTCCCCTCTCCTCTATAAATGAACCAAGTCTTTTCATTGCGCTCACAGCGCGCCTGCTGAACTGAGAGGAACTGGCAGCTCCTCGGGATGCGTTAACAGAGCAGAATTTCTCCTCAGCTTTGCTTTCCTCTCCTCTCTCCATCTCCGCACTATTAACTCAAACGGCTTCTGTTAGATTTTTTTTGGTTGCTGTTTTATTATTGCTGCCTCCGTCGGTTATCGAAGATGAAGGCTGTTACTCCAGTCCACCCCCAGGACTCCTCCTCCTCCTCCTCCTCTTCTTCCTCCTCCTCCTCCTCCAGCCAGCTCTCCCTGCACTATCTGTCGAAACAGAGCCTGAACATCTCCCGGTGCAGGATGGAAGAGGAGGACCTGTTCTGCCTGCAGTACGACATGAACGACTGCTACAGCCGCCTGAAGCGCCTGGTGCCCACCATTCCGCAGGATAAGAAAGTGAGCAAAGTGGAGATCCTCCAGCATGTTATAGACTACATCCTGGACCTGCAGCTGGCCCTGGAGACGCACCCTTCCCTTCAGAAGCAGCAGCCACAGCGGAGCTGTCCGCCTGTAGCCTCCAACCCCAACAGGACGCCGCTGACGGTGCTCAACATTGACCATCACCAGGTAAGGGTTAGGCCGGGGCGGTGGGGGGTCCTGGTTTACCTCCGTGTGTCAGACCGCCGTCCGCCTCAGACAAAGCGCGTCATCCCGTTATATGTCATTGTCCTTCCAGTGCTGCACCAATAGGCCGTCTTTTATCAATTGTAAGGCATAAAATAAATGGCCTTTAACGCGCGGCTGCGGGTTGAACACTTGATTGCGGCTTTTTGATTTGCATGATAATGACGGTGTGTCAGGGGCCCACCTTATCCCGGGATCCGTGGAGTGGCTCAGCCTGCAGTCCACTCCAGTGCGCACAATAGGGCCAATTTGTCATTCAATAGCCTAGAAGAGAATCTATTCTGGCTGAGATAGCTGGTTAATACCAGACTCAACCAAAAATCATGTTGTTGTTTTTTTTTTACTCTTGTCCTGATAAACTCTGTGTTTTACATGTTTTTTTTTTTCTTTTTCCAGAGGACAACAATGGTGAAAAAACCAGAAGATTCACTTTTATGCCGTTGAGACATCAATGCTGCATTTGGTAAGTTGACTTCAATAATATTACAATGGGAATATTAACATTTGTTTCTGTGAGTTCAATTCAATTTATTAGATTTATTTTTACCACAATTCATAAAAAATATAATAATCTGGGCCTAATAAATCAGGATTACTGTTAGTTTCTACTTTAAATCGATGGCAGTCGTGTAAATGGTGTAAAGATGTAAGTGAAGCCAGGAGATGTCAGGTAAAATAATAATTTTTAAACATTTAAATTGGCCCCAGCTTCAGAGGCAGCTGTGCTTTGCGCAATAACTGTCACTGGTGTAGCAATCTGAGAAGAGCAGTGGGTTAAAACCTCAGCTTGCCCTCTCTTTCATTCTCTCTCACACACAAACACACTCTGTGTCTCATTCCTCCTGATTTTTTTGTATTTTTTTTCTCTGCATCCCAGTTCCATTCCAGATACGGGGCTGGTTTTAGAGACAGCTTTTTTAGCCGTCAATCTAGATACACATTGGTAGAAGTCTTTCAGTATTCCTGAGAGCTTTTTGGCTGCCTGTCGCCTGTGTTACCCAACAGCCAGAGGAGCGCTGTGGTTGTTGTTTGACCTGGTTTGTTTTGGGTTGTTGATCAAGCATGGACTCTGTTTTGTCGGTGGCGCCAGTCAGTCTGGAGTTCTGCAGCTCACCCTCCCTCCCTTTGCCTCTATTCATCCCCTCCACAGGTGTGCAGGCAGCGCAGAGCCGCTCCAAAAGTCAGCGAAGCTTCGCCAGGAACTCACACCCAACTGAAGGCACAGTCACAAGGGGGGTTTGCAAAAACCAATGGGAGAAACTAAACCGAAATAAAGTCTTTTTATTTTTATCAGATTTTTCCCTCCACATGTTTTGAAATTATTATTTTTGATTCTGAGGAAAAATGGACTCATCCTTCTGGCTGTTTTAATTTCCTTAGTCAGTTTCTTCTTTAAATTGTGAAAGCATCCAATCCTCTCACAGGTTTCTTTTTGTTGTTGTTGTTTTTTGGACACTAATTTACAGCAGCAATGAAAACGGATTGTGAATTGTGCTCCAGTTTAAAGCTTTACTACACTGCAAAAAGAAAAAAAAATCATTGTATATGTTTTGCACATCTATTGTTTAAAATAGATGATTTGTGTTTGAAAAGGGACGCTGTCCCTGGTACTTTGTAAAGAAGAACAATTCCGATTCGAGACAATTAAGCTTGTAAATACAGAGACACAAATGTTCTATTAAGGTATGTGAAAGGACTTATATGCTTAAATAGACTATTGTAATTATTCTAAGATATTTTTTATTGAAAACCTTGTTGTTTTTTTGCAGTTCTGTAAATATGGTGTTTCCACTTTACTGAATGAACTTGTTTATGCTCTGCCAATAATGTCCTCACATGATGATATCATTAAACTCTTTGCAGTGTTTGAAATAGTTTGAAATGTAGCATGTCAGGCTCATCCCAGAGATGCTGAATGTGCACTGAAGCGGCCGCTACTGCTGTGTCCATGCAACCTTATTTGGCTTCTCCCCTGAAATATTTTCTTTTTTTTCACCCCTGAGTTCCCCTCAAAGAAAAATAAGTGTCTTAAAATTGATTTGATTCTGCACACGAATAATTTCCCTACAAAGCACTGCTGTGAGGGGAAAACCACCATCATCTCTGAGTTTTTCCTTAGGAAAACGATTATTGGAAAACGATTCAACTTTTCTGTTAATTGGTAAAACATTTCAACAAACAGTCGATGTGTTTCGGTTGAGATGATTGTCCTGCTGGTGTGTCGGCAGCCTTTATTAGTATAAACTTGGATGAGATTCAGCACTGAATTTACCTCACCACCCTCTGCCAGTGCTAGAGGGAACTTGTACGTTACGGTCTACTGCACTGTTGGACTTGACCACTGGCTTCAGAGGAGTTGTCGTAACCATTAAAATTTCCCAGAAGAACTGTGTTGTGTCATGTTTTGTCCTAATCGGGCATCTTAAGGTGGATTGGTGATTACTTTCAGTTTTTCACCAAGCATTCAGAGAAGGCCAGTTTTTTGGTCAACATGTTGCTCCAACACGATCTTTGATTAAAAACACCCCAAACTTTACTGGTTTTAGAGATTCAGCTTATTATTTTCTCACTTCTCCTTTAGTTCTTCTGCACACGTTCGGTGCTAAAAACAAGATGGCAGAAGGCCAGGTCCTGATCTTCTCACTCCTCCTTTACCAGCCTCTGATGTGTTTGTGAGCCTAAGTGTTTATGGCAGTAAAGTCCTAAAAAGTTATTGTTTCAAAAGATATGTCAGCTAACTGCTCCTGTCCTATAAATAAAATCCTAATGAAATAAAATGTTTAGTTTTATCAAAACTGGCTAATTGTGCAAAAATTAGTCAGAAAAAATGATTCTAGATCATAATTCATAATATCTTTTATAAGCCAACTGTGTAGAGCAGAGAGTGGCACATTATTGCCCTTCCCCCGCCTATTGTTGCCAGTCAGCTGGATGGAAAAACTCCCCCCCCCTGCTTTATACTGTTGGAAGGACACATTTGGAAATTTTTTTGATTGGATGAAAAAAAGTCATCCTTTACTTATTTTTAGGTTCGGCTGAATAAATAACCAGATTTCCTCTAAAAAAGCACAATTAAAATAAGTCTTACCGTCATTTGTGAGCATGGCTAATTTAGTAGCAGGTATATTCTATATATTTTTTTTATTAAGCCTGTTAATCGGAATAATATTAACATAAAAATGTTTACAATAAAAAGCAAATAATTCCAGATAATTTTCTAACTAACTAATAAATAGGCATTTCTTTCAGAGGCAGTGTATCTGTGTAAGTAAATTAAATATTCTTATGTATTTTTCTGTATTTGCTCACCCTGGTTAAAATCCTGTTAGTTTCTGTCTTTACTTTGCTCACTTCAGTTTCTTCCAACTTTCATCAAATGCCTTTGAAATAAACATGTATAAAGAGTCTATATAATTCATGATGGGAATATTGAGTTCTCTTCCGTTAAATAGAAATAAATCCGACCTCTGTTTCTTAAAGCAAATATTTACAAAGTTCACTGTTTATTTTATTTTTTAACTCATAAAAAACGTTTGTTTTAATCTGTTTTCGGTCCGTAACAGATTTTCATTCTAGCGTCCAGCAAAAAGATTCAATGAGCTCGAATTTTTGTTTCGCATAAAACTGAAATCTTTGCAACTATATCAGATAATTTATGAATTTTTATTTTAAATGACTTTTTTCTAGAAAAAAGAATGCAGTTTCTGTTGGGATGCAGCAATATTTTATTAGATATTTCAAGGCTAACCTGAGATAGCAGCTAATTCGTTCTCGTTCTCTTGCTGTGTGATTTTTAAGGAAGTGAAGAGAAAAAAGCAACATGAACAATAGTAAAGAGAAAGGGCTGCGATTGTTTTAATTAAAAAAGAAAAGCAGTGGATGCCTGCTGAGGTTTTGGTATTAAAAGCATGGAAGCCGTACCTCAGGCCTTTGTGCTTGTTAGAATGAGCCGGAGCTTTTTTTGTTTTAGGTGTGAAATTGTCTCAACTTTAAGGCTGGTGAGCGTTCATGCTTTCAAGCATTTGGGAGATAGGGAGTCTATTTTTTTTACTTATTCCTTTTTTTTTTTCAATGTATTTATCCAACAATATTTAGCTATTATTTATTTAGAATATTTAGTTCCTCTCTTTTTTTTCTCCCACACCAAGCTGCACAGGTTTTTCTTGCAGACGGAGCCCCACATCAACATGCTGAATGCGGGTTAAAAGGGCTGCTTGACACCAACGAGCTTGGTGACCGATTCCCACTGTGGGTGCTCCAGGCAGCTTTCAGAATCCCATTTCCACT
Source organism: Cyprinodon brontotheroides (assembly GCA_018398635.1). Taxonomy (NCBI): domain Eukaryota; kingdom Metazoa; phylum Chordata; class Actinopteri; order Cyprinodontiformes; family Cyprinodontidae; genus Cyprinodon; species Cyprinodon brontotheroides. The sequence goes on from JAGKQL010000063.1 coordinate 4,072,436, forward strand.
GTGGCCAGCTGGGGAAAGCAGGCCATACAGGCCACCTGTGTGTGTGTGTGTTGGCGTGTGTGTGTTTACAGCCCACAGAAAGGGAAGCTGGCCTTGATGCCCTTGACAAGCACTGTCCTTGTGATGTGAAATGTGAGTGTGCGGCTGTCTGCTTGTGAGTGATAAAAGGTTAAAAAAGTGTGTTAAAGCACAGGTGGCCAGCTTGACAGTTAGACCTTCCTGATATGATTAAAGATATTCTGGTTTTCACAGAGGCCTAACAGTTCAACCTACGGCATGACTGTGCTCTTACTGACTGCATCACCATTTCATTTCACAGGAAATGTGTTGTTAAGGGACACAAGGGTTACAGCTGACAGTCACCACACCTGAAGCCAAGGCTTTCTTTTATAGAGCGTTATTTTCACAATAGGACTTGTTGGAAATCTGCCTAAAGAAATGTATATTTTTTATCATACAGGACAAATTTGCACAGAACATTCATCGATGCCTCTCTACTTGAGCAATAGCGGAGAATTCCTTCTACCTAAATAGCCGGAAATGTTGATTGAAAAAGGTTTTTAACAAGTCCTGAGAAACAAACGATGCTATGTCTAATTCTGTTCTTCTTCTGCATCCAAACATGCAGCCCAAGGCATTAGCGAATAAAATCACTGCTTAGCGACGCCATGGCAACAATGGACCTGTAATAATATAAAATTGAAAAGATTCACAATTTGTTCAATATTTCAAGCTAATTTTTACAAAATTACATTTTTTTTTACATTTCTGAACGATTGATGAGGGCCTGTGTGCAAAAATCTGAGGTTTGTTTCTCATAGATTTTGATCTTTTAGTGGAATGTTTTAATAGCACATAGAAACAACATATGTTGACAAAGTCATGTGCAGTTCAATTAAATGAAATGTGAATATAACAATTGGGAAAAGAAAATATTTTTGAAAAATAAATTTAAATCTTGAAGAGAAAATCCTCCATAACTATCATTAGAAAGAGAAAATGTTTCACCAAAGAATAGAAACCGGTTCTGGACAAAGTCTCAACATTTTCAGCGGCCTGTACACGAACAGGTAAACCGTTCCAACTACTTATGTAATTTTATTTGTTTTAATTTGTTGCACCTGAGCTCATTGTCATATTTCTTTTCTAGTCTGTTTTAAAAAAGCTAATAATCCACAAAAGTAACAGATTACTTTTCCATGAGTGATTTTTTAGCGATGCAAATGTTCGCTCCATCCTGCTTTGAATGACTCTGTGATGAAATGTTGCATTTTTTAAATTAAAGTCCAAAGAAAACAAAATCTGAATACATTTTTTTCTATGCTATTTGTTAAATGAGTAAGTCACATTAATTGGCTTGTTTAATTTTAAGATGTTCTCAACTGTAAAACAGGTTTTATTTCTGAAACAAACAAGCTGGTTGCTGCTGTGGCAGTTGCTGTTTCCAAATCGAATTCCTTAAGGGCCCCATTTAACCAGCCCTGTTTACTGACAAAAGCTCTCTAAAATATTTCAGCAAGACTTAAGATAAACTCATGTATCTTTTAGAAGCTTCTTCATTGTTGTGTTGCTGTTTTTCCTTACTGAAATAATTACCTGCAGCCTTCTCCTCCTCGTGTGTGGGCTTTTGGCTCCAGATCGTGGGAAACCATCACATCCTGTTTGATAAGAGTGTCCAAACTAAACTGGTCGGCCTACTTTCCATCCTTGATAGAGGGAGTAGACAGGCCGGCCCCACGATCAGTCAATCGGAAATGTCATTGTGAGCACAGTATTATTACTAACAAAACAAGAGGACTAGTGGAGCCAGTTGTTTGCACAGGTGTGAGTATGCACACTCTCATTCTCTTATATATGCATCACTCATGTTTTTTTTTTCTTTTATAGCTTTGCTTCATAACAAAATAATAAAAAAATCCATAACAGTTCCTGAATAAATCAGATGTGCTCATTAACCACCTCCTCCTCCTCTTCTGGGCTGGAACCACCAAGAGGAAGAAAAGCAAATCAGCTGTTTTCTTTGCAGAAACAGAAACACCCAGCCTCTAATTTCACAAATTTAACACAAACACATAAAGCGAGGATGCTCGCTATCGTCTCTGCCTTAAATTAACCTTCCGCATATGTTAAACTGCAATAACAGGTTTAGCCACGGTGTCTCGCCTCCTTCTCTCCCTGATTTAACTCCACATTACAGCGTTCCACGGGGGCCTATATCCCTGCGTGTTAATCACTGCTCTTCCCTGCACAGAGAAATATATGGCGGGTGCTTGCAGAGGAACAGTAGAGGACAGAAACGTGCTCGCTCTTGGACACTACTTGATTACAGACTAATTGGTCTAGAGTGATTAAATATCTCATGCTACTCTCTAATTGCAGCTATTTAAAGCAGCTATTAGCTTAAAATCTCTGCCACCAACAGCCGTTTACTCATAAACAAAATGGGAGAAGCAGCAATTTAACCTGTACCTTTAGATTTAAGTACAGAGCTCTGTGCAGGCGGCAGACTTCACAGTGGAACAGAAATGTTAAAGCTCAATTTTTTTCCCACATTAAAAGAGAGAAACTGAAGAAATGAGGCAACATTTTAAACTCAATCAAGATGTGTTGATCTTTTTATTCCTGGATGATCACAGTTATATTAATCTGTGAAAATTATTCAACACATTAAAGATGTATTTTGAATTTGCTTTTTAGTCACATTAAACTGTTTTAGGCCTTCAGACAAATTTTGATAACAAACAAAAATAAAAATGCAACAAGCGGTTTGGATATTATTATTTTATTTATTAGGGGGAAAATGGCACACAAACCTGCATGGCTAGTTGAAAAAAAAAAAACTAATGTTTAAGATAAATGCACTTTTATTACTAGTTTATTTGTTTGTTGTTGTTCTTTAGGTTAGTCTAATAATCCACATGCAGAGTCAGGAGAGTCACTTCAATAGAACCCAGCTGACAGCAAGAAGTTTCCCATACACAATTTCCACAATTGTCCAACATTTATATGCATTACATCTAAAGAAGTTTAAAAACAGACAAACTGGAAACTGAAGTCTGTAACATCAATCTGTGTGGAGCAGGTTTCAAAGCCATTTCTGAAGGCTTTGGAACTGAATGGAATCACAATGAGAAACCAAGAACGAAGGACGCTGAAATCACTCCAAGAGCTCATCCTCCGCTCACTCGGGAGGAATTAAGATGATTCAAAAGAAACCAGAGCAAAATTAAAAGCACTGCTGGTCGAACTTAATGTGAGACATCAGGGGGTGGGGTGGGGGAATGACATAAAGTGCAGTCTAAAATATCTCTCATCAAGACCCTTTGAAAAATATGCTGCACACTGTCTGCTCTTTTACTAACAACGCATTTCAAATACATAAAAACCCACCAGACTCAAACAGGGTGGTAATGTGCAAATGACTCATAGCTGCTGAATTGTTTCTTTCCCAGACAGAGCTACTTAAGGAGCTAGCTTACATCACTTTTTCTAACATAGAACGTATTCAAGATCAGTGCTTCTATGTTAGTCTTTGCTTCTGTCTCCTTGACTTCCAGTCGGCTTTGGCAGATGACCGCCTGGTTCTGCAGGAGGTTTCTTCCTGTTAAAATGGAGTCTCTACATGCATGCTTTATGTGACGGATTGCAATTCAATCTCTGAGTGGCTCTAAAATACAGTTAAAAATGCTTAATTGTGACGTGGCCAAAAACCACTCAGTAATATGGTCTGAACAGCAGTTATCCAAAATATTTGTTGGCAGTTATAGTCACAAAGGGCAAGGCAATTACCCAGATATTATGTATTGGGGCAATTCAAACTTGAAAGTCTCAAACAGAATGGAGGTATGCAGAAATGGAGTTTGATGAAAATGAGGGTGATGGTAAAGATGGAGCGGATGAGGGCTGCAGCTTGATGGAGCATAAATACCGTTGGTGGAACACCATCTATTTTAAGCAGAGTTCTGGATGAAGATTGGCCATGGCGGAGGCCTGCACAGGGCTAAATGACTTTCAGCAGAACAGCATCAGAGGGAGATTGGATGAGAAGTGAGGCTGAATTAAATCTTTCCTTTTTTATCATTTAAACTTCATTTATATTTTCTCTCAGGTCTGTTTAGTTTGTTTAACATTAGATAAAAGAATTTGAAAAAAGAATTTTACTCAGCTTGTTTTTGAAAAATATCAATTTTATTATCTTAATTATCTCAATTTTGAGAAAAGACTTAATGCATTGTATAAGGGAAAAGGATATTTAATAGCACTGGATATTTTCTAATTATAATGTTTGGTTAATTACTTATTAAGATTTTTTGGCTGTATTATTGATTTTGATTCGTCATTTTAAAATAAAATCCCCAAAATCAAGAAAATCTAAAACCCTTAGTGATAAATTATTTTTTAATGCATTTGACGTTTCAGTTTCAAGAAAAGAGCCTTTACAGACACAGCGGCAGGCGCAAACGCATGAGCTTAAATTGTGTACACCCACCAGTTTAGCTGCAGTCAGAGTCACTTCCAGGGCAACAACAAACAACCGTGGGGGCTAAACAGAGCAAGAAAAGCCGAAACAGTTAGAGAGGGAGGACTTGGCATCAGCAGTGCCAACCCTGGCTCCCAGGAGATGGGCGATGAATTACAGAAATGAGATCTCAGACAAATGCCAAGCTTTTACAAAGAGCAGTGAGAATGGCTGCATGCCCCCTGGAGAACACAGTGATTAGAGAGGGGGAAAGCAGGGGTCTGCCAAGACCCTTACGATGTGTGTGTGTGTGTGTGTGGGAGGGTGGCATTGGGACAACAACCATGTCACAGAACATGACCCTGAGGTGCAGCCATCAGACAGCCAATATGGTGAGTTAAATACCGCTGCTGCATCAGAGCGGAAGGGCTCCAACTGCCTCCAATCAAACAGGTTTCTGTTCACCTAATGAGCTTAATTAACGAGGCTTAGTTTACAGGTTTTTTTCCTCTAAAGACCAAACTGAGGTGTTGTTTTTTTCAGCAGTGTGCACAATAAAACTGATTAAAGCTGATTTTTCCCCTGTCTGACATCAAACCACACTATAATGGACCTGTTTTAGATCACTTATGATTATGCTGTGATGGTATGGAGGACCTAGTCAGTCACTGAAAAAGAAAACCAGCCAATTTCAAATTTAACATTTAAATCATGCAATTTGAAATTCAATTTGAAAAACATTTTCCATTGCACATTTTGATATTGCACATTGCATTTCATTCTGCTTCATTCTATCTCTATTCTCCCACTCTGTAGAATCTGTTAGTTCAATGCTCTCACTGGTTTTTCTCATAGTAGCTTAATCTGGTCTGTTCCTGTTTGGCTCTGACTCCTTCCTGGACAGAAATATCAGCTGTGCTGCTGCCATCAACATGGCTGATGATGGAGATCAGCCTGTTTTTCAGTGTAGTCCTGTTTCTCTGACTGTAACTAACTGGATGTGGTCTCTCCATCCTCAGTCATGGGAGCTGGTTCAGAGCTCGTCTGCCTGGCTGCGTGTTTCCTGGATGGGGCCGCCTTTCAGTTGCTTTCTGTATCTCTGCTTCTGTCTCCTTGAACCCCAGTCGGCCTCGACAGATGGCCGCTCATACTGATCCTGGTTCTGCTGGAGGTTTATTCCTTTTAAAAGGGAATTTTTCCTCTCCGCTGTCGCTACAAGCATGCTTAATGTGAGGGATTGCTGAAGAGTCAATGATTCGATGCAATCAGCTGGTTTTCCTGAGATAGAAAACTTTGAATCAATTTGACTGGATGATCTGATGAACTGTAAAGCGCCTTGAGATGACATGTGTTGTGAATTGGCGCTATAGAAATAAACTGAATTGAAATTAATTGTTAAAGATGAGGTGTCATTTGTATTTATTAATCCATTGTAAACAACTGCAATTTGTAAATGTATTTTCAAAATCCTATTTATAAATGAAGATGATTATGATTATAAATACCTTTCCTGATCACACGTTTAATAAGATTATTCCTTATTCCATTTTCTTTTTCATCTTGGGTTTTCAAATACTTTTTGAAATAGCTTTTCTTTTTGTTTTTTCTATTGACCTTTTCCATCAACCTTCTTGTCCCTGAGTAGATTGAAACCATTCTAACCAATCACAGTTGCTCCTAAGTTGCAACCAACTCCCTTATTTTGTTAACCAAGTGTGGCAGTTTAACCAATGAGAGAGTTGATCTGCTTGCTATTGTTTTCAGGGACTAGAAGAGTTATGGAAAAGGTAAATGGAGTAAAGCTAAAAAAAATTAATGACCAATTGCAGAATTATTTTAAAATTGGATTTCAATTTCCTTGATTTAATGTAGAATTTTTAATGGCTGGTTTTCTTTTTCTGTGATCTTTTTTCTGTTATCGATATTATTAAATCAATCCCATCTTGGTACAGGACTCATTTCAATGTGGACAATCACACTATTTAACAGGTCTAGCCAGCATCTTTACAAGCTCTTTAGCTTCTGATTTAGCATCAATCACCACATTTAATAGTGTAAACACTCATATCTGGTGGCTACAGCCTGCCTTATGCAGGTGGATTCAAAGTCAACATACATAAATTCCAAATCAGTCATAGTTATTGAACAATGCAGTTGGATTTAGTTAATTATTAAAATCGGTTACAGTATTTCGCAATTGATAAAAGACCAAGTGTTGCTGTATGAAACGATTTTCAATCTCCCGAAGCCATTTAATTAAATGGTTATTCTTTTGTTAGCACCCCACACATGTTTCAACCAGCTGGGCATAACTTGCAAAACATTATTTTTTTTTTTATCTGATTATATTATTGAAACAATATAATCAGTTGGAAATGTAATGCTTTTAGGTTGCTTAATATTAGAAACAAGAAGCAAAAGTACAATTCAGTTAAACTACTGGTGTCATTTAAGCACAAGACATCAACATAATAAAACAAGCCAGTATATTATTAGTACATGGTGGAGGTCTTCAACAGGGGGTCTTTGACCCCTAGAGAGTCAACAAGAGGGACTTTACTGCATGGGGGTCCAAGAAAGTTTTTGGTTGATTCAATTTTTTCTTTTTTTTTCTTTTTCTTTCCCACCAGTCATTTTTAAATAATTGAATGTCTTTAAATACACATTAACATGAATTCAACACACTGTAGTAAACAGATAAATGGAGGCAGAAGATTTCCTTTAGTCATCAATGCACACATTCAGCGACACACAGGAGCTCTTTCAAGCTGGGCACCGTCTCATTTACAACACCTGTCCAATCTCAAGGAGAAATCTGAATCAGAAATACTTTTGATAATCCCAGGGTGAAATTACTTTTATTATTGATCCTCTGTAATAATTTCAATTCATTCAGTTTATTTATATAGCGCCAAGTCACAACACATGTCATCTCAGGCACTTTACAGTTCAGCAGATCATACAGTCAAATTGATACAAAAGTTTTCTATCTAAGGAAAACCAGTTGATTGCATTGACTCATTGACTCAAATACAATCCCCACACTAAGCATGCTGAGCGACGGTGGAGAGGAAAAACTCCTTTTGACAGGAAGAAACCTCCAGCAGAACCAGGCTCAGTGTGGCGGCCATCTGCCGAGGCCACTGGGGTTCAAGGGACAGAAGCAGAGATACAAAAGCAGCTGTAAAAGCTGACCCCGTCCAGGTAAACACACAGCCAGGCAGGCGAGCTCCAAGGCAGCTCCCATGCCAGAAGAGCGAAGAGAGCACATTCACTCAGTCACGGTCAGAGAAACAGGACCACACTGGAGAACAGAGGCCGATCTCCAGCATCTATAAATAAGGGTGTTGATGGAAGCAGCACAGCTGATGTTCTTTTCCAGGATGGCGTTACAGCCAAACAGGAACGAATAGGCAAAACTACTCTGAGGAAAAGCAGGGAGAGCAGAACGTTAGAGATTGAACTAACAGATTCTGCAGAATAGGAGAACAGAGAGAATGAAGCAGGGAATGATGAAATGGGGGTCCCTATGTCCTCCAAAAGTCTAAACCTATAGCAGCATAACTATAGGAATGGCTCAGGATAACCTGAGACCACTCTAACTATAGCGTTATCAAAAGGGGGAAAGTTTAAGCCTAGCCTTAGAAGTAGACAGGGTGTCTGGCCTCATGGGCTAAAACTGGTAGTTGGTTCCACAGGAGAGCCTGATAACTAAAAGATCTGCCTCCCATTCTGTACTTTAGAAATTCTAGGAACACTGTAAGTAAACCTGCAGATTGAGGAAGCGAAGTGCACCTGTTAGGGACATAAGGGAACAATCAGATCCTCTGATATGTAAGATGGAGCTTACTTGGCCATTTAAGGCTTTATATGTGAGAGGAGGATTTTAGAATTCTATTCTTGATTTAACAGGGAAGCCAATGAAGAGAAGCCAGGATAGGAGAGATATGATCTCTCTTTTTAATTTTCATTAAGAACTCTGGCTGCAGCATTTTGGACCAGCTGAAGACTTTTTAACTACAGTTTGTGGACTTCCTGATGGTAAAGAATTACAATAGTCCAGCCTTGGTAACAAATGCATGGACTACTTTCTCAGCATCACTCCCTGGACAGGAATATTTCTAATTTTTGCAATGTTCCTCTCCACATGAAGAGAAATTCTAGAAACCTCTTTGATGTGGGATTTAAATGACAGGTCCTGATCAAAAATAACACCAAGAATTTTTACTTTATTATCTGAAATCAGTTTGATCCCATCCAAAAGAAATGAAGTGACATTCTAATCGGTTTCTTTTTCAAAGACTCTGGTCCCAAGGGAGGAGAAGAGGAAAGACTATAACTTCTTTTTTTGTCCTGCATTCAGGAAACCTTGAAAGTTAAGGGTCATCCGGGTTTTTTAGCGTCAACCTACTGAGGCGCCTGTATCTATGTAATGGGTTCATCTGGATAGACAGACGATAGCTTCGGGTATCATAAATAACGGTGAACATTAATCCATGCTGTCTATGTAATTCTACCAATTGGGGAACATGTCATAAAGTAAAGAAATTGATTCCTACTTTGATCCTGTGGTACTCCTGGGTAACCTTTATTTCTTGAAGATCTATCATTAACATGAAAAAACTGGAATTTGATCAGATAGATAAGATTTTAAACCGGTCTAGGTAACGACTGCATTTGAATTTCCAGCAAGAAATATTCCGGAATTAACAAAAGATATTATGGTGGCGCTGTAAATGCAGCACTAAGATCTAGCAGGACTGACACGAATGCAAGTCATTAATAAAGGGCTAGCGAAGTGTGGAGTGGAGTGTTCTTGTTGATTATTGTGTGTGTGTTCTATTGTTATTATTCTCAGGCTTAACAAAGTAAAGCTGTTTCCCAGTACTTTGACAGCTCTAAGCGAACTTTGGCTTTCTTCAAAAGTTCATTATGGTGGAAGTGATCGCAAACTTGTTTGGCAACTACTTTCTCAAGAATTTTGGATAAGAAAGGAAGATTGGATATAGGTCTAAAATTGACCAAGTCATCTGGGTCAAGAGATCGGTTTCTTAAGCAGAGGTTTAATTACACAACCTTAAAAGCTTTAGGTACATATCCCTGTAACAGAGATAGATTAACCACATCTAAAATGGAGGGGAGGAGATCAAAGGAATACCTTAAATAACCTGGTTGGAACTGGATCTAAAGAAGGCTTAGATGAAGACAATAGTTTTGCCAACTCTGAAAGTTCAACTGGATCAAAAGCATTCTAAACCCGGTTCAGATTCCATAACTACCTCAGGTACAATCGCTGATAGAGGGGAGTGCTTATGATCTTATTTTAAGATCAATCTTATTTATAAAGAATCCCATAAAAATCATTGCTGCTAAGAGCAGGTGGAATGGATCGTTCAACAGAGCTATGGCTCTGGGTAGGTAAAACTGGCTAAAAGAAATCTAGATTATTCTTATTCTCCTCTATTAATGAGGAGAAGTATGCTGCTCTTGCTTTTTACAAAGGGTCCTCTTATACAGCAGTAAACCATTTTTCCAGACTAGGAAGGACTCAGCAGGCCTGTGGAGTTTATATTTTCTCCAGTTTCCTAGCATTTTGCTTCAAAGTACACAGCATTAAACCAAGGAGCAAGCTTTTCTATTTTTAACGGTTTTCATTTTCAAAGGAGCTGCATTGTCTAAGGCAATACGCAGAGAACTAGCAACCCCATCAACAAAATCATCAACCTGTGAAGGGGAATAAGCTAAGCTTTTGCACTCTGCAGCACCGCTCAGTGACACAGAGGAGAGAGAAAGTGAAGCAGATTCTTTAAAATTTATAACTGCACTATCTGATAAAGATCTACTAAAATTGAACCTTCTTTGGGGAGGAGAACTCTGTTAAAGTAATCCTGAAGGTTATTAGAAAGCGGTCAGAGAGGACAGGGTTGTGAGGAAATACCGTGTTATTTCTTCCACATTCTATGCCGTATGTCAGCACAAGATCCAAAGTATGAAGATGAGAATGCTGCGGGACTATTCACATTTTGAACAAAGCCAATAGTGTCTTAAGATAAAGATTAAAGTTGCCGCTCTTAAGCTATCGCCTTCAATGTCAGCATGGATCTTAAAATCTCCCCACTATACGACCTGTCAGTATTTACCAAATCAGAAAGGAACTCTGAAAACTCATCTAAAAATTCAGAGTAAGGACTCGTGGACGATACAAAGTTACAAAAAGAAGAGGTTTTCTTGCCTTGAAATGGGATCAGGGAAAATTAAGGGGTTAAATGTTCAAAAGAGCTTGTAGGTATTAATTGTTTTGGGAGTAATCAGTAAGTCAGGACTGGAAGACCTCCTGCTTCCAGAACTTCTGGGATGAAAATTTAAATAGCTTGAAGGTTGCCTCATTTATGCTCACATAATCCTCTTACTGCAGCAGGGTTTCTGTAAAAGGCAAAAACAAGTCAATGTGATTATCACAAATCAAGTCATTAACTAGTAGACTTTTAGAGGAAAGCGATCTTATGTTAAACAGACGCATTTAATTGTTTTTAACTTTTTCCCAATTGGAGTTATTTTGATTTTATCATGATTTACCTTTGGGAATCTTTTAAGCACTTATTAGATTTTGGTCGTAAGACACTGTCTGGATGGAATAAATAATACTGACTATAGACTAGGACACAGTTTCATACAATAAATGATTAGGGGTCCCCCGCCATCAGTTTGGGGGTCCATAACCGAAAAATGATACATTATTGGTTATTTTAACATAAATCGCTTGGTAAAATTCAGTTTTAGAAATTTTTTTAAAATCTTCTTGAAGCTTCACAAAACACGAGTTTATGCTTATAATACCATATTAATAAGAAACCTTTTTGATTCTTAACATTTTAGTCACTTTTAGAGCCATTATTGATGTATCGGGAACGAGCCAATTTTGCCCGGTCGATGGTGGCAGAACCCTGTCTCAGTGCAACCAGAAGACTAATTATAAATATAATGGAGCTCCATCTGACAGATATCAGATGATGAACTAGGTTTTTCTTCTTGCTTTGATTACTCTGACATTTAAAATCTTCTGTGATAATATTTTATTAAAAAAAAATCACCAAAGAAACAGGAAAGCGTCAAACAGTCCGTATCTATGGGAAAATCATTGAGTAAGCCTTACCAATGTTGCTTCTTAACGGAAACCTGTAAAGGTCTTTAATCTGATATGCAGTAACTACCATCTTTCAAAAAAACTGATTAGATATTAGTTTTAAATTAATAGATCTTAATCTTGTTTTCAAGAAAATGGTTCATAAGCAGCATTTTGGTAAATGTTTAATAAGGGTAGGCTAACATAGAGTGGAGGGTTAAGGCCAAAGAGAAACATTTCTTATTTTGTAGGGATGTCTCTCAAACATTAAAGGAAAGTTTAGCTGATGCTAATATTTTCTGGTTTCTCGATTTCCAGTGATGATTCTGCTTAGCAGTGCGATGAGCCTCAACTCCTGACCTTGTTTCCTGCATCTGTAAGCCCTGATAAGACTATCGTGTGGCGTATCCACTTCCTAAAAGCCAATTTACTGTCTTTTAATTTCAATTTACTTTAAATTCACCAAAGGCTGCCTTCTTCGCCTGACTCTCCGCAAACTTCCTGAATGTTACTTACGCCGCCATGTTGGTTTGCTTGTTTACCTCTAGAGAGCAGTAGTACCTTAGATCGTCACTAGAAGGCAAGGAACTGTGCTAGCGTGGCGTGTAAATGGTCGTAAGGAACCGAGCTCAGCACTGTTAATTGATCCAAGCTCGGCACGTATCAGTTTTCAGAGGGTAACGTAAATGGGGTTTAAGTCTAGCTTGTACCTTTTGGTTTGATAGCTCCAACAGATCCAACAGTCTTTTATCCAGGGGGGTTACTTTCTTTCTTTCTCTGCTTGCCTGCCTCTCTTCTTTTAAAATAAGCCAGCCTAAAAAGCTATAGACTGGGCAGGTCAGCGGATCACCATATCACCTGCTCTCAAATAGTTGTTCTCAATACTTTTAACAAGCATTTCTCAGTCCAGCCTACTAGAACTAAGCACTAGTAAAGCAAAGTCGTGTAACAATTTACTCTGGTCAAGCACACTTTTAATGTTCTGAAAATAATGCAATCCTGCAGCGAAACATACACTCTGTTGTGGTTAGAGAAAGAGAAAGTCAAAATAAAATGGTAATCACAAAATTGTTTAAAACAAGGGTTCAATCCCACTGGGTAGAGCTGAATAGAAATGAACTCAACAAAGTACCGTATTTTCACGACCATAAAAAAACTAAAAGGCGCATAATGTCTGAGCGTGTATGTAGGTGTGACCCCCCGGTAGCATTTTGTTACCAGGTTACCTTTTGGCCTCTGCCACCTTTAAAATATTAGAAAGAAAACACTGGTGACAGTTTTTGAAGATGAATAATAAAGGACCAGGCACAAGTGCATCACAGCAACTGGAGAAGTAGTGACCAGTCCTGGTGGCTTTTCTGAAGATAAGCTTAAAATCCTGAAACCTGCCGGCCGGAATATGTTCGCCCATTGCGGTATCCTGGTGCCTGCAGTTTAAATTATTTAGATGAAAAACACCTGCCAGCGGCGGCGGTGAGGCTGCTGTTGAAGGGATTTACTGTCGGTGCACCGCTGGTATGTGGGGGTCTGGCTCCGGCAGAAATGATAATCCTGGATAGACGAGCTGCAATTATTAAGTTTTTCAGGTGGACTTTCTCACTTAAAAACATATTAAAACTACTTTATTCACACTGATCACAGCAAATATAGCTGCAAGATTTAGATTATTTAGATGAAAAAACACCTGCCAGCCACCCGGCTGAAGAGCAGGAGAGGCGCCAGAGGCTGCTGTTGCATTAAGTTTTTCAGGTAGAAAAATAGAGCAGGGGCAAAACTGGAGGTATGATTGTGCTTTATTCGTATTTATTACAAAGTATTAATCAAACCCATCAAAGTCATCATCCTCTGTTTCTGAATAAAACAGCTGCGCTAAATCAGACATGCCAATTTCCCCTTCTTCTATGTCAGTCACTTTCCATGCAAGCGCGCGAGCTCCTCCAGAAATAATGCGGCTTTTGCAAAAGCTTGAACAACAGAGCCAGCTTGAACCACGTTAGTCCATCTACAATCCATCATGGCGGTGGTAACGCCGGCTGCCTTCACATATCCTGAAACTGTGGTCTCAAGGTAGGCCATCCATCGCTCCCCAGCGGCTGCGCGGCGCGCACTTTGAGCGACGCGTCACACCGATGTCGAGCGATGCGGGGGTTTCACTTTGTCAAACCCGGGATAGCGTCACGGCGTTTATTTTGATTGCGCGCGAATTACGGCTGTGAGATAGACGCAGCAGCGGTAAGGCGGAAAAACACACCTAGAATCTTCTCAGATACACCTGCTCCATGCGCATCACCCCAATAGCACTAAAATTTAAATATCGCCGTAACCATCAGAAGCGCACCATCCCATCTGTCGCTGTCAGCTCCCAGATCGCTTCTCTGGTGTTGATTTGCGAATGGCGTCCCGGCGGCAAACTTCCCATTTTCCATCTCGAACGGCAGCAGCCAGCGGTTAGCGGCGCTTCCAGATGCTTAAAGCGGCTCCACGGCGTGCTGCACCAAGCTGCCCTTCGCCTTTTGCTACCACCTGCTGCAGCGTCAACCATTGACTTTTACGTAAATTAAGCTGCTTCTGCTGCACCTGCTGGAGTCCGGTTCACACCGATGTCGGCGGTTGAACAGCGAGCAGCATTCGTTTGTTTCCACATCCCAAACGCATCAAAACATGAGATGGCGCGGGGTTACCGCCGTTTCGCGATGGTGAGGGGTGGAAAAAAAACACCACCTGGAAGATCCCTCCGCATTCAGCCACTCTTTCATCATCTCCTCGTCCATCCAGCCTGCCAAAAGTCCGCGAAGTTACAACACACATAGAGGCGCTACCCGCACCATAGGCATACCGCGCACATTTTGAGAAAAAAAAAAATACGTTTAAGTGCGCCTTATAATTAGGTGAAAATACGGTAATACTAATGTAAAAAGGCCAGTATGTAAGACTCAGATTAGGTTGTTAAGAAAAAACTTATTCTAACATTTCATTGTCGTGAATGCAAGAATAGGACCCTTTTCTATTGTAATATGGATGAACAGACTGACAAAAAGACGAGAAGTGAAGACAGAAGCCAAATTCTCTTAGACGACATTTTCTCTCTGTGGAAATATCAAGTCAAAGGGGGCTTGTATTTCATACACTGCCTGAGGGGCAACTATATCTAAGCCAATGGAAATTATATTGGAGTCTGAGATGAAAAATGGAGATCTTGAATAACAGAATTATTGACATAATATTTAGATTAAGGCTAAATTCATTTTATTGCACTGCAATACATCAGCTCCTCAGTTCTTGTTCGGCAACATAAATTTGATATATTCTATTCTGAATTTAACTATGATAATTATCATCATTTTAGTCATTTGTAGCTTTGATCCACTGACAATAAAAACAAATGCAGAGTCATACTACCTTGTGCTTGTTTTTTCACAAATTGTTGGGCTGCTTTTGACATTTGGATGTGTTTAGTGACGGAATCATGATCTGGAAAAAAAGTTTCTCTGTATATTAGTCCTCCTGTGTTTTTTTTTTCTATTGGACATAAAACAGTTTAGGGTTACTCTATCAAATCAAATAAAATTCTTACCCACTGACACATTTTACTCTCATTAGGATTTTTTAACTTGGTGATAATTTTTGTTAGTTTATTTAGTTTAGCATCTTAATAAATAGTCGCAATTTGTTTTGTGAAAATATTACTGTTTTTTTATAACATGTCTGATTGAACTGAATAGTTTGAAGTGCGGGAAAAAAATGTTAAAAAAATCTAAACTTATGTTTTAAATTAAAAAGGCCTAGACTAGTGAAGGAAAAAATGCACTAAGAACAATTTCCCGACTTTCCTTTAAGGCTAATGTGGCATTAGTCAGATTGATAGGTGCTGTTCAATTTGAATTCTATTCAATTCAGCTTTGGTTTATATAGCACCAATTCACAACACATGTCATCTCAAAGGCACTTTACACAGTCTTCACCAGATGCATACAGTCAAATTGATTCAAAGTTCTATCAGGAAATGCATGTTGATGGCATCGACTCATTGACTTCGAAGAGCAATCCCTGACACTAAGCATGCTTATAGCGATAGTAGGCGGAGGAAAAATTTCCATTTTTAACTTCCACCAAAAGCTCCCTCCCTGCCCCCCTGTACATCAACGGTAGATGTGTAGAGCGAGTGGAGTCCTTCATATTCCTCGGCATCCACATCTCTGTAGACCTCTCCTGGTCAGCCAGCACCACAGCTCTGGTCAAGAAGGCCCAGCAGCGGCTACACTTCCTGAGGGTGCTCAGGAAGGAACAACTAAAAACTCAGCAGCCTGTGACCTTCTACTGCTCCACCATCGAGAGCCTGTTGACCTACGTTGTAACAGTGTGGCACTCCAGCTGCACAGAGGCCGACAGGAAGCGACTGCAGAGGGTGACAAACACTAACCGGACAACAGCCAGATGCATAATCTCGCTCCGCCTAGCTCCTACTCACATACATCTGGGAACCCACTCATTGAAAGTGATTTCAGAAACCGAATTTATGGTCTGGCCAATCAGGACGCAGGGCGGGTGTGTCCTGGAGTGGAGATAGCGACGGAGATTCCAAACAACAATGGCGGCTCGCGATTGAGGAAGCAAGCTGCTAGCATTGATGCTGCTATTTCTTCTGTGTTATCCAATCTATCTGATATTGTTTCATTAAAAGAACATCAGCTTGAACGGCTTTGAAGGCTTTGTTGGTGGAAACGATGAACTTTGCGCCACTTCTCCCAGACCGGATTTGGCAAGAGCTTGATCTACCAAATGGCTCCTCCTCTCACAGCGTCACGGGTTAGCTTCGGTGTGAGTGGTTGAAATAGCATGTCAATAAAGATGACAGACAAGTGGCTTATCCAATCATATGCAAGGAGTTTGATAAGGCCCAGCCTTCAGTAGAGGCGTAATTCCTATGGCTGGTTCCCAGATGTATGTGAGTGGAGCTAGGCGGAGCGAGACATGCATCTGGCTGTTGTCGGGTTAGACAAACACTGCACAAAAAATCATCGGGCTGCCCTCTCCTGCCCTCTTTGATCTGCCATCTACCACTCCCCTTAGTCTCAGTAGGGCCAGAAACATCCTGAGTGGGATACGCATCTTTACCCCGTTTGCTTCCATCTCTTCAACCTGCTGTTGCCCCTCAGGCAGGCACTTTAGGATTAAATACAGTTAGAACAGAACAAACAGACTCAGGGATAGCTTCTTCCCCAAAGCTGTCACCATTCTCAACCTTACAGTTTCGGACTTGCGCTAATATATAGGCCATATGTTATGTGTGGCACTATTAAATAGATTAAGGTAATTAAAAATAAGTAGCACCCCATTTTATTTTATTGTTTAAGGACCCTTTGTTTTATTATGTTGTATAAGTTAGGAGTTTAAGGTCTGCCAGCAGAGGGCGCTCGGTGCTACTTGTGCTAGTTGCTGACGCTCTGGCCAGCATTGGATGAAGCAAAGAGGGTGCACAGAGCAGCTGTTTAAATCTGCTGTATTTTCTGTTCTGCAGGTAAGCTGGGTGGTAAACACATGATGTAAAGACAGCAGTAGTCACACCATAAGTGTTTTCGGTAGAAAGAAGGAGACCCATGCCGAATGTGTTCTGCTGTAGTGTGTTTTTTTTAAATGCCACACGTGTGAGCTAGCCACGGAGCTGAGTAGCAGACCTCTTTCCGGAATGTTCTAAACTAAAAGACTAGCTTAACTACACGGAGACTGTTGCTATCAGTAAAACCACTGAGTTTTGGCTGTAACCTGCAGTGACTGGATGGTAGCATAACCTTCTGTAAAATCAAGCTGTGGAGAGTTTGACAGCAAGCTCATGGTGTGGTTGAAAGAACTCTCAGGAATCCAGGGGTCTCACACAACTCCCTACCACCTCCAGGGTAATGGACAGGTGCAGAGATTCAGCCGCACCCTGTTGTCCATGTTACGGACCTTGGAAGACAAAGAAAAGGATGATTGGAAAGAGTCACTGGCTAAAGTTGTTCATGCATACAACTGTACAAAGAGTGAGGCGACAGGTTATTCCCCATATTACCTAATCTTTGGACTTTCACAACGCCTGCCCCGTGACCTGCTCTTCAACCTGAGAAAGGACGAGACGTATATGGACTACACTGACTATGTCAGCAGCTGGAAAAAGAGAATGCAGGAGGCCTACACAGCAGCTTCTGGAGCAGCCACCAAGGAAGCTGCTCGTGGGAAGGCATACTACGACAGGAAAGTTAAAGGGAGAGAACTTCAGCCTGGTGACAGAGTTCTGCTTCGGAATCTCACTCCCCGAGGTGGACCTGCAAAGATCCAATCTTATTGGGAGAACCAGGTCTATAAAGTGATGGAGAGGAAAGCAATCGAAAGCCCAGTGTATCGCATCTGTCCTGAAAATGGTCAGGGGAGAGATAAGGTGGTGCACAGGAATCTCCTATTGCCCTGTGACTCTTACCCCTTGAACAGCCACCAGTACAGACTGTTCAGCACAGAGAGATAATTCAACTGTTAAGAGAAAAAATCTGAGCCGTCCCAGTACCCAGCAGCCAGGAAATGGCGACAGTTCTGATGAGGATGACAACTGCACATACCAGCGGTACCTCAGGCCTGTTCCAGGGAGACGGCAGAAGCGGACTCCACTCAACCATTTGGCAGAGCCGTTTCAGCCTGAACCAAATCTTCACATTCAAGAAGAGGATGTGCCACTACAGAGCGAAGAGGATGTGCCACTATGGAGCGAAGAGGATTTGCCACTACAGAATGTTAAGGAAGTACAGAAGCAGATTCAGATTGCAAACCCAGGTGAGACCGACACTGTGAGGCAGCGACCTCAAAGACAAAGTCAGAAACCCCTTGTACTCAGTTATGACACATTGGGTCAGCCGACTCTGGTTCAGAGGGACTGTAAGGTGACTAAGACTCAAGTTGTTGGAAGCAATGCCTTCTGGAGACCATGGGCTTGTGGGGCTATGTGTAATGTACTGTGTAACCAGAAATGTCAGGAGACATTTATTTGATGGGGGAGAGTGTGGCACTTTGAAATAGATAAATATCATATTTTGACTATAAGTAGCACATAAACGTCTTTTTTTTTCGCTCAAGATTGTACAGCCAGAGATCAATTTGAATGTATATCTTGGACAGTATCTGAATCCCATGAGAACGTTAAAGGGGGATTGTGTATAAAAGAACAGGTATGTGCTTTGTGCAGAACTCCTCATCTCTTCATTGAGGAATAAAAGTAAGGGACATTCAGTAAGGGACATTCAGTAGAATTCTTTATGCTGATTGAGTAAATCACCAAGCTGCTGTCTTCTATGTCAAGCTTCAAGCCAAATTGCACCAGCAGTAGCAGCTGTGATGTGCCTTATGTGGGCAAATGTGTATTTTATAAATTAATTTACCATTTGCATATCTGTTTACTTTATTCACAGCAATTCCAAATATATTTTTCCTGATACAATTCTGATAAAAATATGTCCTGCATTAAGAGTTGAGCATCCATGACTCCAGGCTCTCAAGTAACAGCTGGAAATCACCACTAATGCCGAGCTTTTCAGCTTCGGTCAATTGATAGTTCATGAGGTTGTTCATGACCCTTCTGCAGATTCTCACTTATTATCCATCCCTCTTATGTATAGTGTGTTTGTATGGGGATGAAAGGGTCAAAATGTAAGGTATGCCATTGCACCATCTATTCACTATTCCCATATCATTGTTTATTTCTTTCTACATTCTTTGTAATCGTCTGGGGATGAGTGACAGGTTATGAGTGAATCCAAGTGTTTTGTTGTAGCTTGTCAGCTTGTTAGCTGTATTGTTGAAGTATATGTTGAAGTGATGGAATCTTTTTCCATTGCAGACGGAGCATCTGCATACCTTGGCATGACAACGAGTATTAGTAGTGGCTAACTGTATGCGTTCTCTTTCATCCTCTTACATGGGAGCTGGCTTGGAGCTCGTCTGCCTGGCTGTGTGTTTCCAAGGCAGGGCAGCTGGTTGACAGTTGCCTTTTGTATCTCTGCTTCTGTCTTCTTGAACCAGGCTCAGAGTGAGAACCCCAGTCGGCCATCTCTCACTGAGCCTGGTTCTGCTGGAGGCTCATTCCTGTTAAAAGAGAGTTTTCCTCTCCACTGTCACTAAAGGCATGCTTGGCATGAGGGATTGCTGTAAATGAGTCGATGCAATCAGCTGGTTTAACCAATCCGAAAACCAATCTGACTGTATGACCTGGTTGAATTGTTTCTGTAAAGTGCCTTGAGATGACATTTGTTGTGAATTCGTGCAAGGTAAATAAATTGAACTGAAAAGGGAAATGAAATGAAGTGGTGACGATTATTTCTGGGGTCGGATAAAGGGAATTAGCAGCTCCAGTAGGGGGGCCCAAACGTCCCTCTCCCCCAGCCACTTGGGCCACCTCTTCTGGGGAATCCGAAGGTGTTTCCAGGCCAGCAAACAAAAGCGTGTCATGGGTTTGGATATATCTACATATGTCTATACATATCCAATAGCTACATCTATCTATATCTAGATAGATGGATGGATGGATGGATGGATGGATGGATGGATGGATGGATGGATGGATGGATGGATGGATGGATGGATGGATGGATGGATGGATAGATAGATAGATAGATAGATAGATAGATAGATAGATAGATAGATAGATAGATAGATAGATAGATGAAGAGAATAGGATAGAATAGATAGATAGATAGATAGAGATACATCATAGGAAATTGCCTAATTATGTACCTTCAATGCTTTAAGAAAATATAGGTTTAAAAAAGAATAATAAAAAAATGTATATTAACATGTTTCAAAGGAATCAGCATAATAGTTTCTTCTTCCAGTCGAACATTATGATACTTTCAAGAATAGATTAATATGTTTTTGAGGTAGTTGAAATAAATGATAGTTAGGAAAAATGATTATTGTTCTAGTTGCAACTGTTACGCTTAATAACCACCTCTTTTACGATATGGAGCAAATACGTCAGCTCCAGGCCTTCATTCATCTTGAATGAAGCTTCATATCCATTTAAATCTTTTTTTTTTTATCTTCTTTTGTAATTATTCCTAGAAAGGCCGTATGAAATGAATTAAAATGAAACAGCTCAGCCCATGCTCCTGATCCCTTCCATATGTTGCCATATAGATATCAAACCATTGATTAGTGAAACGCTGTCATCTAGTTGGCAGCGATTAGGCTGCTGGCTTTGGCACTGAGTCAAAAACTAATTCACATGCTAATGTCTTCCAGATCAGGTCTCGCCCCTAAACTGGTTCGCCTTATTGACTTGATTCCCTGATTGGACAGATGGCCACCTTTCAATATCCCAAACGTCTGTTTGTGTTTTGGCATGTGGTACCGGTGGTGAGGGGCTGTAAAAAAGGGGAGGCGGGTTGTTGAGGATTCCCTCACTTATGAATAAACAACAATGATCTAGACAAACAAGGACATTATCTGGCGTGTGAACCTTGATGACTATCAATAACAGCCATTACTGTCACATGATGTGCTTGAGTTGGTTTTTAATTGCTCTCATTCGACATTGAAAATGGGTATGCTAGTGTGGTGGGTTGGGTTAGAGGGAGGGGGCAACTCAGGCACTGTATCAGTCGACGCTTAATTGATTTGTCCTCTTGCTTGCCAACACCACAGTCAATACAGTCAAGTGTGCTGAAACCCATCAAAGCGGAAGCGAGAAGCGAAGGCACTGAGTGCCGAGGATGAAACAGCTGTTTTTTACACACAGAAAAAGAGGAAAGATGATTTCCATTTTCTGTCGTGATGATCTGATTTTCTCTCGTCCTTCCCCCACGCACTTTATTCCCTTACCTCTTGCTCTGCGCTTTTCAGTCTTCTATCCAGCTTTCTGTTTTTGTGCAAGCCATAAGTCGTCTTCTGCAGAATTTTTGTACAGCTAGGAAATTCTTGTCTAGTTAGGGGTGTGTGCATTTCCAGCTTATTTTGGTTATGTGTGTGTGTGTGTGTGTGTGTGTGTGTGTGTGTGTGTGTGTGTGTGTGTGTGTGTGTGTGTGTGTGTGTGTGTGTGTGTGTCACTAGAATGCAAATGTGCCCCCTCCTGTAATGGTTGATCACCTGGCTGGCAAACATCAGTCTTTCAATCTTGCTACAAATACCAATCTAACACACAATATCCTTGAGTCTAAGCCATACTATCGTAACTCTAAAGCCAGCATACATTGTACGATTTTTGGCTGTTTTCGGGCCAATTTTCTAAATTTCTAAATAAATACCAGGTTGGGTCCGAATTAGCCAGCAGGTGGGTCCGCGGTCCGCTAATCTGTGACCTCTGACCTAGAGTATATTTTTTTAAAGTTTAGGAAGGGCAGGCCATCCAGGAGAAGAATTTGGCGGTAATGGTTTTTAGTTTCCTTATGAAAAGACAAAGTCACTGGTTCAAATTTTACAACAAAAAGTAAAAAGCAGGAATACATACTACAGGATGAAAGGAAGGAGAGGAAACCAAAGCAGTTACAGTTCTGAGCTTTAAAGCTAAAAGTTGGGGAAACTTTCACAGAGAAAAGAGTTAGTCAAGGGTTGTGAATAAGACACAACTGTGTGGTCGTCAGAATTATATCAAAACAATATCTTTTTTTCCCCATCCTTTACTGTTTTAATAGTAATAATTACATTTTGAATTAACTTGAAAAAAAAAAATACAGCCTGTTCTTCTTTGACATATTCAATTGCACCCTAACCAACCAGAGCTCCGATTTAGGTTAAGGTTGTCTGGTCTTAAAAGCAGCAACATTGCCCACAAGAGGCAGGCAGACATAGTAAAATCATGAGCTAAAAATCTTTGTTTTATTACGTGAAAATTGGGCAGTGATGATCTCTTTCGTCTTCTCCACGTTCAGGATCAGGCTGTTATCTTTGCACCAGCTGCTCCACCTCCTCTCTCTAGTCCTGGTCATTGACGTCTCTGATGAGGCCCACCACTGTGGTGTTGTCTGCAAACTTCACATTTTTCAGATATATAAATATACACATGTGGATAGATAGATAGACAGACAGACAGACAAGAAATCTGGTTTGTGTTGTTTTTTTTTTATTTTTATTTTTAAGGGGATCTGCCCTTAGGTGGGGGGTGCTGTATGGGTTTGGGTTCTGTTTAAGTTTGAGTTTTCGTTTTTTTTATTGGTTTTTCTCTCAGGCTCAGGTTTCTGCTTGGTTTTCAAGTCTTGAGTGGATGAAATCTCCTGTTTTACCTCACATTTCCCACCACCAACTTCAATATTTTCTGTTGATCTTTTTTCAGTTTCTAAGGATAGGGCTCACACTTCAGCCTGAATGACCCTGATTTTTTTGCCCATATGTGATGATCTTTTTATGGTCTGAACGACACCTTTGAGTTTTCGTTGTTTTATTACCTCCAAAACTGAGACAATTTTTTCACCTAAACAGCATTGCACTACATTCACCTTGAACAATATTTCCAAAAAAGCATTTGGATGCAGCAAATGCAGGAGACTTTTCTTTTTTTGGTTTATTCTTCTTGTCATTGGTAGCAAAAATATCTTTCTGGTCAGATTTGTCATCTGCTGTGTATAACGCTACATGTGGTATTATTCTGTTGTTTTCAGACACTGTCTTCACTGCTTTCTGCAGGTCATCATAAAGCTCCCACACATCTGGAGCTCTTCGACAGTATGCAACATAATGTCCAATATCATATTCTGTCGAGCTGCCCCTGAAAGCGATGACACCTCTCAATGTGAATGTCTTTCCTTGTAGAGCCATATTTGATGGAAATTCTCTCAAAGAAAAATCGGTTTTGTTGTCAAGTTCCAGGTCAATGCATACTATTTCCCCAAAGCTGTAGCTGTGAGTAACATCTCCAATGCAGAGCATGTCTCCTGGGGTGTCGCCTTCCATTTTACATTCGTCAGGACCTTCTGATTCATTTAGTAGTTTTTGACGGCACAGAGACTCGGAAAGGAAGAGTCCGTTTTCCACTGATTTGTCCTAAGTCAAGTACAAAGAACATTCAAACAAAAAGCGATATTCACTCTCAGTTTCCCCCAAATCACACAAAAACATCTTTAGTCTTCCTCTGGAACTGAACGATAACATCCAGTGCATATGGGTCAAAACCATATACGCATCCTTTAGTAAAATACACTCACCGGCCACTTTATTAGGTACCCCAAGCTAGTAACGGGTTGGACCCCCTTTTGCCTTCAGAACTGCTTCAATTCTTGGTGGCATAGATTCAACAAGGTGCTGGAAGCATTCCTCATGGGAGTTTGGTCCATATTGACATGATGGCATCACACAGCTGCACCCCAGATTTGTCGGCTGCACATCCATGATCGCGAATCTTATGGCCTCCACCACATCCCAAAGATGCTCTATTGGATTGAGATCTGGTGGCGGCTGTGGAGGCTATTTGAGTACAGAATTCATTGTCATGTTCAAGAAACCAGTCACAGAGATGATTTCAGGCTTTATGACAGGGCGCATTATCCTGCTGAAAGTAGCCATCAGAAGTTGGGTACATTGTGGTCATAAAGGGATGGACACAGTCAGCAGAAACAATGCTCAGGTAGACTGTAGCGCGTTACAGCGATGCTCAATTGGTACCAAGGGGCCCAAAGAGTGCCAAGAAAATATTCCCCACACCATGACACCACCACCACCAGCCTGAACCCGTTGATACAAGGCAGGATGGATCCATGCTTTCATGTTGTAGATGCCAAATTCTGACCTTACTCATCCGAATGTCGCAGCAGAAATCGAGACCCATCAGACCAGGCAAGCGCTTTTCCAATTCTTCTATTGTCCAATTTCCACGGGCTTGTGCAAATTGTAGCCTCAGTTTCCCGTTCTTGTAGCTGAAAGAATTGTGGCACCCGGTGTGGTCTTCTGCTGCTGTAGCCCATCTGCCTCAAAGTTTGGCGTGCACTGTGCGTTCAGAGATGCTCTTCTGCATCCATTTTTTTTGTAGCGGGTGGTTATTTGAGTCACTATTGCCCTTCTATCATCTCTAACCAGTCTGTGGCCATTCTCCTCTGACCTCTGGCATCCACAAGGCATTTCGCCCCACAGAACTGCCACTCACTGGATATTTTTTTTTTCGGACCATTCTCTGTAAACCCTGTGAGATGGTTGTGCGTGAAATCCCAGTAGATCAGCAGTTTCTGAAATACCAGACCAGCCCTTCTGGCACCAACAATCATGCCGCACGTTCAAAGTCACTCAAATCCCCTTTCTTCCCCATACCGATGCTCGGTTTGAACTGCAGGAGATTTTCTTGACCATGTCTACATGCCTAAATGCACTGAGTTGCCGCCATGTGATTGGCTGCTTAGAAATTAAGTGTTAACAAGCAGTTGGACAGGTGTACCCTAATAAAGTGGCGGTGAGTGTATAAGTATCGTAAGTTTTGTTTGCATAAGATATCATCTGCTCACTAAACTTCAAAATAAAGCCATTTAATCTATTCAATATTACATCTTATCTTATTCTGTATATTATTCCTATACGTACCAAAAATCTCAAATATCTCAAAAATCTTCTCCATACCTCTGGCCTGAATATACCTATTTGTGAAATTCCAAAATATAATGTGTTTTGTTAATCTATGAACTAGCATAGTGATGAACCAATTCTAAAATCTAACCTTTATATATTGCAGATATCTAACTTCACATGGTCAACCCATATCTCCATTTAAAGCCATTTTAGGAGTATTTCTATGCATATATGAGAAATATTACAAGGCTCTACACTGAGCTTTTTTTTCACTGGGAGGTTGTTGAAAGTAACCCCAGACTCCGCCACCATAATCTAATCTGGGCAAAGGCCTACAGTATGCAACTTATACACCTGATATAAGGTGTATACAGCTTATATCAATCAATCAAATCAAAAATCTATTTTATTTTGTACAGCCCCTTTCAACAACAACGCATTTCAAAGTGCTTTACATAATAAAACATTACGATAATGTCACTGGGGCGACAGTGGCGTTGGATGTTGGAGTTTGCCCTGAAATCGAAGGGTTGACGGTTCAAGCCCTGGCTCCTGATCTTTCCATCTCATTGTCGTTGTGTCCTTGGGTAAGGCAAGACAACTCCATTGTCTACTGATGGTCTACAGATGGTGGTCAGAGGGTGCCTATGTACGGAAGCCCCTCGCTTCTGTCAGTAGAGCCCCAGTGAGCAGCTGTTGCTAGGCTAATGTAGCTTGCCACCATGAGTGTGTGTGAATGGGTGAATGAAGTAGTGTACAAGCGCTTTTGGTCAATGATCAATTAAGGCGCTATATAAGTACATACGCCATTTACCATTTAATTCCAGTGCCATCGTTAAATTTTTTTATTGATTACATCTGAGAAGCAACTCTAGTTATTTAAAAATCCTTCTGAAACCTTACTGAGTGTATGACAAATTATCAATACATTGGAATAAAACTGAATTCATGATTTTTCGTAATAGAGAAATAGATTACTCGACTATAATGTCCAAAGATGGAAATCTAGTAGAACCAGTAGATGAGGTTACAATTTAAGGTCTTTTTTTTTTTATCACAAACTTAACTGGAAATCTCATGGAAAATATATACAACAAAAACTATGCAAAGGTTTTGGACTTTCAAATGGCATAAAAAAAATTAAAATAAAAAAATAAATAAAAAAAAAAAATAGAATTCTCAACACCCCAGACATTATTTTATTTATTTCTAGTTCCATATCTGACTTGTTGTATGGAGGTTTTGGGGAAACACATGTAAAACTAACATTAAGTATTTGTTTTTTACACAAAAGAAAGCTATAAGAATTTTGTACAAAGTCAATCCTAGAGAACATATAAATAGTTTTTTTATTCAGTCAAATATTTTCAAATGAAGGGATTTCTTTTTATTTAAAATGTATCGGTTATGTTTAAAGCTAGAAAGAAAAATTGCCATTTAATTTACAAAAGTTTTTTTGTCTTAAGGGGCAGAAATAACTGAAGGAAGTATAATTTCAAAAGTAAAATTGTACGACTACTTTAAAACAAAAATGTATTTCAGTGCATGGAGTTAAATTATGGAATAGTTTGGATGAGGATTTGCTTTAAACCAATTAAAAATACTTTATAAGATAAAAATGATTGTCTTATACACTTCTGAGTTAATGAGGATAATGATATGTTGTTTTGTAAGTCACATTCTT
This sequence comes from Cyprinodon brontotheroides, assembly GCA_018398635.1. Taxonomy (NCBI): domain Eukaryota; kingdom Metazoa; phylum Chordata; class Actinopteri; order Cyprinodontiformes; family Cyprinodontidae; genus Cyprinodon; species Cyprinodon brontotheroides. The sequence continues at coordinate 4,099,205 of JAGKQL010000063.1, forward strand.
GATTTTATATTTGCGGTCATGAAAAGAAAAAGATTTTCAGGTTTTCGTGAGGTTTCTCTTCTTCCTGATCCTTTTCGCTTATATAGATGTGCATTAGTGATGCAGTGTGTTTTGTTGAGTGAATATTGATTGATTGAGTCATTGATTGAAATACTGAGGAAAATGTATTACTTTTTAGAATATTCCTACATTCAAAGGAGAGGGAACCATAACAATAACATTTAAAATTACGAATGGCAACAGTCATGTCAACAGAAACTGAATAATCAGGCCAACAGGCCTTAGAGAGGGACAGAATGAGAATAAAAGCTAAACTAAACTCTACAATCTGTGCTTCACTTGGTGTCGGGCCCTAAGCTGAGCTGAGTGAAGCTCAGCGCTGGATGCTAAACGTCACTTTGTGTCTATTCCATTTGATTGACTTGTGATATTGAATCCCCAAAAATTGGGGACATGAAACATGGTTTATTATTAATTATTATATTGCAGTATAAACATAATTAATTATTATACTCAAGTTAAATGATCAATTTCTTAAAAGAGTTAAAGTATTTTATTGTAGTAAACAAATCCTCTTTAGGTAAAAAAACAACAATAAAAACAGGTACAGGCAGTTCTATTGCAGTATGTAAATGTCTCCACTTGGATATAAAAATGTCGCTCAGAGATCGGGGTCCCCTCTTGGCAATTTCTTTAAAAAATGATTAAAAGTCAAATCTTTAGTCAGTTGGGAAGGTGTGTGTATGTGTGCAGTGTTGTGCCTGAACGCGTTCATTGAACGAAAGTTCATAAACTCTCGTTCATATTTGGGCGAACGTGAACTGAACGTACTGCATTACTGCCTGATGAACGCTATTGTGAACTCGCTCATTCTGGTGTCAGTGAACGGCACGCTCTCTCAGTTCAGCTCCGCTCAATAGGTTGCCAAATTTATAGAGTCCTCCAGGCTAAAACCCGGCTAAATCACAACCAGAACAAGTCTTCCAATATAGCGGAAATACACCCAATCTGGCAACACCAGTTACTCAGTGTCGTAGCCTCTCTACAGCCGTGCCGCCATCAAAACAAAATGCAGCGTGGAAGCCACAGCAGCAGCATGGAGGCGACCGTGGAGGCGACACAAAGCAGCAGTATAATCACTTAAAACAGTTTTATGACCAGGTGGTCGGTGAGGATGATGGCAACAATCTTACATTTCTTCTGCAAACTTTGCCTGCCGCTTTCAGTAAAAAAAATCCGCGACTTAAACCTCGCCTGGTATATTTTTCCAGGATTCCAGTATTCCTTTAGTATGTACTGAAATGAAATTTCAAATGGAAAAATAATTAAAAAAAAAAAACATTTACCCTGAAATAGACTACTTCCCTATTTTTCTTTTAATAATTCTCAATAATTCCTCATAAAAGAAGACCATTCAAGCAGTACATTTTTCCTGATGTTTTTGAGAATATACTGTAGAGGTGAAAGCTGCAGCTGCTACTGGTATTGAAGTGAATGGACAGCAACAAAGCATTAAAGCCACAATGAAATGCTGTCCCCTCAATGCTAATGTAAACCCTGGTTGGATAAGGATTCAAAACTGGATATGAAGATGAAATCTGGCGTGCAGTTTCAGTGTTACAACTGATAGAAATAATTGCTATCTGTGGTTCTACAGGAGGCTATGGTGTAAAGGGCAGCTATATATATATATATATATATATATATATATATATATATAACCTATATATATGAAACATGAATTAGTTTTGGAACTGAACTTAGTTCAAAAGGAGTACGAATTATGAACTATGAACTGAACTAATTCATTTAAAATGTGTGAACTTGAACTTTGAACTAGTTCATTAGAAGAGAACTTTCCCAACACTGTGTGGGTGTGTGTATGTGTATGTAGTCTTGCCTCCACAAAAAATGTCCCCTGGATGTGTTCATTAGCAAAACATAATTGTATCTGGCTCCCTAGAATCTTGCATTCTGGGTACTGCCTCTGTTTAGCTCAGATCTTTGACTTGAGCAGCCGGTGAACTCATTCAAGCACAGGTCAGGGCACACACCCTGACCTGTTGATATGGGTAATTCAGTTTGAAGTCCAGACAATATCCATCTGAAACAGATTCCCTCCAAAATGTTCACAAAAGGGTGGGACACTCTTCAAGCTGATTGGGTAAATTGCTTCTTATGTTGAGCTATTAGCCAATCACATTAGCGACAGCAGCTGTGACGTATCAACTTTTTGCTTTTGATTCACACGACTAGTGGAGTTAATTGAAGCAGCTACAAAGGCACTATTCACATTCTTTGGAAGTTTTTAATAAAACAGAAATAGCAGATGGTGAGTCCAGCAAAAAACAGAGCAGCCATGTTTGCATTGCTTCAGCCTGGTTGACCTCTTGAAGTCAGAAACATCACTCCATTTAACTGGTCCAAAAAATGCATTTATTTGGCTTTTAGCAAGATGTATTTTTGGGAGTCAGTAAAATCACAAAGCATTCATCTTCATCTTTCTCGCAACCAAATCTTTTGATTGAAAACTAAATGGTCCAACATGTTTACACTAAAGAATGTTTACTTTACTTTTTACTTTAGGTTTATAATTAAAGGCACATAATGAGTCTGTAAACTTAGTTACATACACACATGGTTAAATGAGTAATTAATTGATTACTGGATGTCTGGATGTTCTGATTGAATTATCTCTGCAATGTTCAGTGTGATAACTTGTGTTGGTAAAACAGAAATAAACTGAACTGGATTGCAAAACATGAACAACAGCAATCAAACTTGCATTACTGATTGCTCAACTTGAGGTAATGATGTTGAAGAGGACCAAATGGAGAAATAGCAGAGAGTTGGCTGAAGAAGCCGAGGTCTGTGCTGCTGCTGCCAGGAGATCAGCTGACAGCAGCAATCAAAACCAGGCCAACAATGCCTCTAACAACCCCCCTTTCAAAAGCCATAGACCAGTATCAGGTATTGCAGTCTAACAATGAAACCTATCAACTCCCCATTCCTAAGGGGTGGACCCGTTCTTCTGGTTCAATTTGCATGTTTTCTAAGCCATAACAAGGCTTTGTCGGGTTACTCTATAAAGCTTGGATTTCAACGCTAATTTTTACATTATGAATTGAAAAAGCTTCCTGGATGGGAACCGAAACAACTTAAAAATTTGGAGGATTGTTTTTTTTTTTTTTTTGAAATAGCTTCTTAAAGGTTATGCTCCTAAGGCAGAATCTTCAAAGTTTATTATTCTGCTATACTTGAGGCTCACTGCAGGTAGAGACAGGAAGTGCAGATCATACATTTTCTAACCTGCGTAGGAAAGATTTTGACCATTACATTTTGTCCTCAAATATAAACATTTCACATAAGTACCATTCTGTAAATGGGATAGCAGGGATAGCCAAACCTGCCACTTTTTCAATATATCAAAATATGACCAAACTCTTCTATGTGTAAAACATTTAGTCTATTCCCCTTCACAGGATGATGATTTTTTTGATGGAGTTGCTAGTTCTCTGAGTACTGCCATAGACAATGTAGCCCCTCTGAAAAATAAAAAATTTAAAAATGCAAGCTGGCTCCATGGTTTAATGCAGAATTGCACTTTGAAGCAAAATGCTAGGAAACTGGAGAGAAAATGGTGCTCTACGTGCCTACGGAAATCCTACCTACACTGGAAAAATTCTATTCAATTCAGTTTATTTATATGCCGCCAATTCACCACACATCATGTCAAGGCATTTTACAGATACAATTTAACCAGATCGTACAGTCAAATTGATTCAAAGTTTTTTATCTAAAGAGAACCAGCTGATTGCATCGACTCATTGACTCAAAGGCAATTCCTTACTCCAAACATGCTTATAGTGAAAGTGGAGAGGACCTCTCCATTTTAACAGATGGAAACCTCCAGCAGAACCAAGCTTAAATTTTTAATTTTTAAATATAGCAAGGTAAGTGAAGGTTTGAGATCCTGAAGGCGGAGCTGCAGGGGACAAGCCAATGGCGGCTGGCCAATAGAGGGTGCTAGCCCAATGACCTTGATTAAGACATAAAAAAAAAAAAAAATTAAAATTACATTATAAAATTTATGTTTTTAGAATTTATATTTATAAAACATTTTTCGAAATATATTTATATATTTTTGAGATTTGCAAAATAAATATTTAATCTATAATGACGAGTAAAGCATAATTTCATTTTTCGACGCATTGGTGACGTATATCCGCCCTATGGCACAAAAATGTTTGCCAATGGACCATCCTTAAAAGTTGTACATGCACAGAAGCTCCTCTGCAATACAGAAGTATAGGAGAGCTCTGGGCGGTACACTCTGTCTTTTTCCAGGACCTGGTTGAGCTACTAGGCTTGGCTAACTGCATGTAGCGAGGCTAATGCTTTATTCTGCTGCCTTAAATGCCTATCTCCTTTTTTCAAACGTCACGATCTGACACAGCATGGGTAAAAACAGGAAGGACTAATTTAAAGCACTTTTTAGATAAGGCAAAGAAGAATAAACAATCTGGGAATCACTTGTAGGTGTTTGTTAATTTGCATAGTTGGTCTTAAATAAACTCATTCTCAGAAAATTAATAATTTGTATATATTAAAAAAATATGAAGCTGACTAATAGCTTCTCTATTATGAAAGCCCCAAAAGGGTAAGATTTATGTACAAAAGATAAACCTGTACATGAAATTATGTTTTGTTTTTATAAAGTTTTTTTTATAAAGTTTTTTGTTGTTGGCATTCACATAAATGTACTGGTGTGACAACTTACTTACTTAGTATAAGTTTGATCGGTTTTTGGTATGCATCTATTTTGAATTTATAGCCCCGCCTGTAGAAAACTCCACCAGCCTCCACTGAGACAACCTTAGAGTTCTGTCATAGAATTGTTTACTGGAAAATATGAGGTATTGGTGTGGAAACCAATCAAATCTTCAACCTGTGGAGACGGAAAAAACATGATGAATGCGCTCAAGTAGAGGTAAGCAAAAACTCATGAATAATTTCCAAAGAGGAACAAAGATGCAGACAGTGGACTAGACTTTAAAGTAACACTATTGTTAAAAAAAAAAAGTGCTTGCAAAGATTGGGTGTGAGATTGATAAGATGTGCAAACTAGGTTAGTTTAAAATAATACATTTCATGTGCTGTTTGTAGCTTAGAAGTGCCAACACTAAGTTCCACCATGAAGTTGGAGGTCATAATGATAGAAATTATAATATCTACCTGTTGGTAAGCATTTACATTTACATCCTCCATCAAGTTTTCTGCACAGTTTACTCATAAGAGAATGATCTGCATATTTATGAAGACACCGACACGAAAAGTTTGTGCACACCCTTCTTCTCATTTTACACATTCATTACAAATTGCACCAGATTTGAAGATCATAATTGAGCATGTTAACAAGTGTGAGTGTTTTTTAAATACATGTAAACCCTTTTTAACATTAAGCTCAAAGAATCTACGGCGGAATAACACTTTTGCTTGACTCTGTTATGGAGGCTGATCATCAGAGGATCCCCTTTAAATCCTGAGCAGCTAGATGAGGTGAAAGTCGTCTAATGTCAGCAGCAGACAGCTGAATTGTCTGTTTCAAGAGAGATTTCACACATGATTATCAGACAAATGTGAGAACTGTAGGCTCAGCTAAGGTGAGGATTGCAGGTATATGTCCATGAAAGGAACCCAGGAATCTACAGTTTTCCTGTACTTTACTACAGCGGTTTGAAACTTAGCTGATAAAAATAAATTGCTGTCCAGATAATACACAGTTTATCAAACATTTGCCCCCAAAACAGCTCAGTTGTCCTCACAACATTTAAGAAAATTATCTGAGGAGTGACAGATCAGTAGGATGGTATGGAGCTGTTTTGCGCTCTTTGCTGCTGAAATTCTAAACCCCTAAAGGGGAATGTCCACTCATCAGTTTGTGACCCTCAGACATGTGCATACTTGGATTGAAGATGATTCAAAGCTCTTATAAATAGTCTTTGCCTAAATAGCTTGAAAGAAAATATAAAGGTTAAGAGCTGCCTAGTCCAAGTCTGAAGCCTAACATACTTTCCAGCTTTGAAAAACCTCTAGCTTGTTTTAGAGTTGGTGAAGAGAAAATGTGTAAATTCTTCAAAACAGAATTTACACATTTTCTCCACATCAATTGAAAGACTGATTGACAGTGAACACACAAAAAAAAAAAAAAATCAATGATACAACAAAGATATCAGGTTTAGAAAGACAACGACTTTTTCACAAATCTGGTTTAGAAACCTTTTTATCATCAGAAAACGGACATGTAATTTGACAAATTACATGTCAATTTGTAAAGACCAAAACAAAAACATAAGGAAATGCCTTTTAGTCTGACAGTGGAAGTCATGTTCTTGTATAAAAGGAGAGCATTTTTAGCATCTCACGTTCCCTTTTGTTGAAAATTAATCAACGGCAGGCCACAAATGGAAATACACTTTAATCTCAGATGCAATAAAACCCTCTGAAATGAGCCGAACAGGTGCATAGGTGAAGAAAGATAAATATAGCCTGGTTTGATGAAATTATTTCTCTACCTGTCCTGGATAATAACTCATTATGTTAATCACGAGCCCTATTAATCATTTTCTCATTTGAACTGTCAGGATGTGATTGTCGCACGAGGAGACGACGTGAAGTACAACGAGACGATTCGCCATTTTCCATTTATCAAAGTCAAGCTAGGAAAGGGAAAGGTAGTCAATGCCGGACTGGCTGGGAGACGCCTTAACAATGAAAAACAGTCACACATCTGTGGCATTTAAGGAAAGGGTGGCCCATCGAGGCGCCATGTTTGGACCAGTAACCCGCTCCAGCTGTTAGATTCTGATAGCCATGTAACATAACTTCACAACGGGAACCATATTAGCAGAAAACAGGAGAGTGTGTCTCTGGATGCTGCATACTATATGGATGTGTGCGTATGAGTGAGTGTGTGGCAGAAGGCTCGTATATCGTGATTGTCTCATTGTGAAAATGCCCTACTGGGGTGGCCAGCTGTTCCGGTGCCCATAAAAAGGAGGCAGGAATGTCTGGTGGGATGAAGGAGGATGCAGAGACGCCGAGAGAGCCACACAGGCTTCTTTTAGAGGAGCAGATGTGGGACACACAAACACACACACTGTGACACACTAGAGGTGTACATATGCACAGCAAGTGCGGCAGTTGTGTATTCACACACACAAACCAGACATACCCAAACTCCCACAGCACAGATGTGTATGTATTCTCTAAATTCAAACTTTGACACGCAAAATCCAACACATCTGGAAAAAAATTGTACCCAAAGATCAAATTTTGTGTACACGCCTACATCCAGATAAGGAAACAAAACACACACACACACACTATAATACACACACGCATACAGGGTGAAAGCAGCAGCAGCAGGCGAGGTGGTGGAGGCGTTATCGGTCCATATCTGTGCTTGGAGCCACAGCAGTCTCCAAGGCTGCTATCAGCTCCCCCATTATCTCCGTCTGAGAGTGCAGAGGAGGAGGAGGCCAGCGGTGAAGCTACACACACACACACACACACACCTCCCCACCCCCATCTCCCCTCATAGCTCCTACACACACACACAAACACATTTATTAACGCACACTCACCGGCAGCTCGTTAAGAGGGCGGAAATGAAATGTCTGTCCCCAGAGTCGCCCCGAGAAGCAGAGCTGTTGTGCTGCTGTGGCACAAGTTAGGTGATTGCAAAGGATGCCCAACAATAAAACTGAAGAGAGGCAGAAAGGAGAGTGAGGAAGGAGAGGAAGGTGAGGAAGGAGAGAAGGGTCAGGCAGGAAAGGAAGAATATGAAGGATTATAGTAAGGAGCGATAAGAACGATGGAAAGAGACAGCAGAAAGGGAGCATCCTGCTGCAGCCACCTCTATCTCACTTCTCATTAACTTAATGGTCTCTATGGATGGAGAAAACCTTCCTCCATCCCAAACAGGGATGGAGGGAAAAGAAGCTGCAGTTTGATGGTTTAAAAATGTTTTATTTTATCAATAAAATGTGTTTTATTTGAAAGATCTAATCTACTCTCATTTTAGTAACAGCCAGAAAAGTGGTAGTTAAATTACATCTGAGGCATATCACCATAACAGAGTAATACAGTAAAAAACAAAAAAAAACAGCCAATCTGTTTGAGAAATAAAGGAACTTAAATTTTAAGATCTATATTCTGGAAATTCTACAATGCAGAACAGTTTTTATATTTAGCTTTTGATTAGTTTCATTTAAACACATGCAAAAATACAGAAAATCACTGAGCTATAAAAAGGCTTGAAATTGTGCCTGATTTATTTATACCAAGTGAAAGAGAAACATTTGCATGAATTTCTGTAATCAATTTAAATGTGATAAAACATCCCTCATAGTTGATGTTGCTTTACGTTACTGCATGTGAAACATTTTGTCCGTTCGACACTGAGCCGGTGTCATGATTTTTCTAGAGTTCAGACCCAAATGCAGAAGACCAAACAGGGAGACCAGGGGGAAAGGTTTAACAGGTTTTATTGAAGAGATAATGCAGAGAGAAGTGCTGCTCTGAACACTGCTCAACCGGAACTGTAAAGTGAGGGGAAGCCACAGTGATTAGTTCAGGCTCAGTGGGAAAATAGATTCCTAAACTTGAAGAGGATTTTGCTGACTCACGTTTCCAGAGAAGTTGTTGAATCTTTGACTCCAGTCTGTATGCTGTTGTTCCAGTGTTTGTCTGATTGTTTGTAGGTGAATGGAGAAACTGACTGCCACTGAGATTTCCTGCGGTATTTGAACGGGTCGTAATGGAGTTGAATCCCTTTCTCAGTGTGAATCTCAAACGATCTCTTGGGGAAAGTGGATCCAAACCTCCTGTTTGAACCCCATCTCAGTTTGTAGCTCAGTTGATCCTTCCAGGGGAGAGAAGGTCCTAAAAATCCAGTTTGTAGGATGACTTCCTGCCCAGAGGCAAAAGACAAAACAATGTTAAAAACTCAGGTTGACAAGAACTCAGTTTGACTCAGCAAAACTCAGCTTGGACTAGATTACCCAAAACTGGCAAAAACACTCTGGTGTTGAAGTAGTGGCAGTCAGCGCTTAAGAACACTCCGTTAACGAGGAAACCATCAGCAGGTGTGTGAGGAGGTGGACCAGAACCAGGCGCCTCCTGGTGGAGGAAGGGAGACAAACACAGAGCACATACACACAGACAGGAGTCCTGACAGCCAGAGTCATTTAGCACATAGATTTTACTTACTTTGCCAAATATCTTTTGTGTTTAGTTTGCAAAGTTTACCATGTGATTTTCACAGTAGCTTTTCATTGATTCCTAACTTCCAAATTAGCAGAAATAAAGTAAAACCAAACGCGGAAAGATCTTTGATTGATTTATTTTTGCACCCTTTGATTGCAGATTTAGGTTTGAGATTCTGACAAAAGAAGGATATGAATTGTAATTAAATGAAACAATTTAGTCACACATTCAGTTTTTAAGGAAACTGACCTCTGAACGGCAACAAGCAGGTAATCAGCATGGAAATACTTTTAAAAAAACGTACCCGACTGCATCAAATACATTAAGTACCTTTTATCCTGCCTTTTGTTGTTTCTTTAGATACATTTTATAAATTGGAAACATTAAAAGTTTTTTTTGCTTGAACACTCGAGGATGAGTTTGGCATTATGAAGCACAGATATGAATTTATTGATGTTTGATTTAAACAGCCTTTAGCACAGAGTTTATCATATCTCAAAAATAAACGCAGGAAAGCTAAAGATGCGTATGAGTGACAGTTTGTGACAGACTTCTTTTTTTTCAGTTCATGTTTTTTTTGTGTGAATTTTTCTTTTGTAACAGATTTTTACAGTGCTCCTTTACATTGAACCTCCTTGTTTCGAATGTGAAAATAACCCCTTTATTGGCTTCACCCAAATGGCGCTTAATTTTTTTTTTAAAACCACAGTTTCCCTCATATTTTCTATTGAAATTCTTTACATTTTCTGATTTTAGAGCATCATGAGAAGCTGGTCATGACGTGGGACGGAGCTCTGTGACAATGCACACATATCTGGTTTCTTTGCAGTTAGGATATTTATATTTTTGTGTCTTATTTTCTATTTTGATCCAGTCAAATCAGGGACAGAAGTGAAAATTGTGGGACTGTCCCATAAAAGCCTGGATTCTGGTCACCCAACTTACAAATGATACAAATAACTTATATAATTCTATTTGTTCAAAGTTAATTATTTCAGTGACAACGACTGAACTCTTAGACAATGATATAATGGTTCAGGCTTTTTAGGCTTAAGCCCTTCATTTTCAAACTGATCTCCAAAGTTCATATACACTAAGTCCCTTGCTTGTTTCCATTAGGGTGCCACAGGCAGAGTGATGCTGCCGTCAGGGATGACAGGCATCAGCAGCTATCGTCTGGCCTGTCCGGCTGCTGGCGCCATGCTCACAGGGCCTTCAGGGCCACCTGTGCTCAGACTTAGACACAGTTAGATAGCTTCAAGAGGACCAGTGCTGGGGATCCAGGAGTAGATTAGACATAAACACAGCCGCTATTAACAGTGCTTTGGATCTGGATAAAACTTTAGAGTGTGAGACTGAGTAGGAGGAACATTCCAGAAGAATATGGCAACAGTAGGAAAAAAGAAGGTTTTATAATTTCTCACAAAACATAGATTAAAGGCGTATAAACTAGTTCAGTTTTGAACTTGCCATCCACCATTCAGTAATGTGAACTGGATTTGAGAGTAATCCCATTCCTATAACGTGCTGTGGTCTGAAAGATGAAACAGCTGCTGATGTGCAGGATGACAGGGCACAAGCTGAAAGAGACGGGCCTGAGAACGGGACAAATGACAAATCTCTGCTGCTTGGTATGAAGGGAGAGGGCAGAACAGAGGGATAGGAGGAGAATGGTGCTGAGGGGAACAATATCTTGCATGAGGGAGCTGATGGGGGGAGAAATGTGATAACACCAGAGCCAACAGGAACAGGAAAGCTATAATTCATGGAAATTTACAGTGAAATAATTCCATCGCAGATGTTAAGGTCTACAGGGGAGGTTGCTTCTTTGGAGAATTGGTTATCCACATATGCAGCAACTCACCAGATTTAAGCTAGCATTTTCACGCCCAAGGTTCCCAGTGAGGTACTGTGACACAGGCAAACCAACAATGCACGGCTTCCTCCCTTCTCTTGCACACACACACACCGAGGGGAACCATCTGACAAGGCCAAAGTGATGTTGCTTCCAGGGGACCGTGCGCTGGTCCCTCCACAGATGGGCCGGGGCCCTGCACCCTCTCCCTAATGCTCCATTCTGCAGCTGTGTGAGATTAGCTAGGTACCATCAATGCTAATTTGTGCTGATACAACCAAAACTTTTATTGAGATGAGGAGGAAAAAGAAGATAAAACACACACACAGGGTGTCACACACACACACACATACAGCCATATATTGAGGATGTCTCCTTGAGTCTGCTGCAGAGGTCTACTCCTCACTGAGGGCAAGGTGACTGCTTAAACCCATTATAATTCATCATCATTATGGCGTTATGTCAGGATCAAATCAGGGATTATTTATAAACTTTTCAATCATATCATAAAAAACATCAATTCTGCTGTCCGAACCTGTGTCATTCTGTGGTGACTGCAGAGCTGATAGAACGTTAGAGTATTTAAAAACCCCTTTCACAATTAAGAAACAATATATATAGAGTATTATTTAGGCAATAATACATTTGTATTATTCTTGAAAATAGACAGAAAAGAAATGGGATTGATAAGAGGAAAATACAGCAGTGGTCAACACGCCGGGAAAACCTATAACGGGCATATTGAGGACCGAAGACTCCATACATTAGCTTGGTGCACCAGACTGACCTATGTCATATACACAGTATCAGTGTGGAAAGGAGGTTAGAACTGATACAAAAAAAATAATTTTTGAAAAGAAAAGCTCTTACAGCAGCCAGCAGTTGAATTTTTAAACATTTATAAAGCGTACTATTAAAATAAGGTGGTGGCTGCAATCTTGGTTGTTGCAGCTACAGACATAGACATATAAAGGATAGATTGCTATTGTCGGGATCTGGAGGTCTGCCACCGGTCTCAAGCAGAGAGCGCTGTGGGCTTCCTGAGCTGGAGTCCTCAGCACACCTGGGGATCATCAGCTCATCAGAAGACCTCCCTACATAAGCAGCAGTCAGACCTTCCTTCGACGCCGCAGTGTTGACCTAGTTTGGTTAGCGAACCTGAGCCTCTGAAATCCTAGTGAATACTAGTTGCCTCTTGAGAGAAACTAGCCTTCTAACTTGTTCTTGTCTTCTTTGCTCGCAGAAACCCGACTGAAGTCTGAAGCTCTGGATGAGCATAACCTGGAAATCTGCCTGCCTGCCCACGTAAGCCAAACCTGAAGACCTCAGTCTGGATTCCTCCGTCAGTTCTCTGGGAAGAGCTAGGAAACAAACCCAAGTCCGAAAACTCTCTGGCTAGAAGCTAGACGCTGCTGCTGCTGAGCTCTCTGCTACTTCCACAGTCTCTGGACCCAACCGGTTCCCCCTCTCAAAGGATCTGTTAGAACCTCTTCAAGGTACGATCAGAATTCAACTCACTCGTCAAGCCATAACCACCTGGCTAACCAAACTCTCATCTCTCCAGATATAAGAGTAACCAGTCCCGGACCTGCACCAGAACCAGTTCCTGATTAACTCTGTGTGTGTTTCCCAAATAAACATTGTTAAACTTTCCTCTGTCTCCGTTAGTGTTCTGCATGTGGGTTTTCGTTCATTAAACCAATCATGACAGCTATTGCCTATTGGCCACGTCAAGGCTTGGGACGGCATCTTAGAAAGGTCCTCTGCTACACTCCTAAGACATTTCTCTAACATAACTTACTGAAAACAAAAATTTCTCTGTGATATAAACCTTCACAATTGCTAAGTAGTTGACAGGTTATGTCTAAGAATACCTCCTCTGTGTAGAGATGTATTTTTCTAGGTTAACAAAGATGGCTTTGTTAACGCTCTTTCAAACCATCTGTCTTCCTTGGCCAGAATATGGATATTGTTGTTCTCAAACAAGTGTCCTTTAGGCTTTAGATGAAGGTGAACAGCTGAGTCCGGTCCTGAGGAGTTGGCCTACCTGTGTCAACCCATTCGCCTGTTTAGCGGTAGCTTGGTTTTTGTCTCAGGGTGTTGCTGGATTTGAAGTTCACAGAGATCCTGTGCTACAATATTTGATGTTCCTTCTTCTGTTTTCCTCCCTCTCGTCAGGCCTCTTCTTATTAGTTTTTTAAAAAGCCCATCTAGGACAACCGCAGTTCTTCAGGGATGTTCTGATATGTTCCTATTCTCTCATCTTCCCTCTTTTGGTTGGTGGGGGTGGTTTCTGCTTGTTTCTGGAAGGTTTTGATGATGCCTTGGTTGTGTTCCACTGGGTGGTGTGAATCAAAACGGACAGTTTTATTATGTTGTCACTGACGGATTTCTTTTTCTGACGGCATTTAAAAATAGTGCTTTAAGGTCAAGCTAACAGAAGCTAAAAAAAACAAAAAGGGCCCTCGTACATCATCTAAAAATGCTAGAAGACCACAGAGTAACTACAGAAAAAAAAACTGCTAAAAATAAATAAAACCTATTAAATAAATTAAGTTGTAATCCCAAAGTAAAAGGCGGAAGTGTATCTTTGTATCTTTTTAGAAAGGTAAAACTCTGCTTTATCTGCATTTGTCCAAAATGCCAACCTTTATTGGTCATTGCATATTCAAGTAAAGACATGATTTTATTAATACAAAAATGTTTAAAAGTTTCAAGGTTGCTCAGAAAGAAGCTTTTTTCCTTTCGTTGTCATAAATGTAAGAACATAATTCACTTTCAAGCTGGGCCAAAATCGTTTCCATGTAAAGCAACATATAAATATCATTTGTTTCCCTCTGTTAGCACACACTGTATTTCTTCTTTTTTTATGTTTTAATCTCATTCCCGATTCTGCATTCCCAGTGTTTCATTTGCTTCTTCAATAACCCCCTGAAACACACACGTATCAGACTAGTAAACTTCATCAGCACACACCTAAGCCATCTTCTCTCGCTCTAGCCCCTGTTTCTCACATCCACACACACACTAAGTCACACATATTATATATACCACATATGGCTTACCCTAATATGGTAACTCTGACTGAATATATTATTTATCATATGCATAATGTCTCTGAGCTAGCCTATTTTCCCCAGATAAGTAATATACACTGTAATGTCATTGGCACGCGCTCTGCAGTAGGAATAATGGGGTGGTTTGTTCACTTTATGAAAAACTATTCATCACAACAGAGGCAAACAAATTTGATTTCAGCTGTGGAATATTCACTGGTGGAGACTGATATTGTTTTCATGCAAAACCAATAGAGATGCATCATGTGGATTTTTTATTGCATTATCAGAGCTATGAATGCAGTTAATAACGCTAGTGCCCTGTGACTGAATTATCACATACCATGCTATGATCCTCTGGGATTTATTGCTGCAGGACCACAAGAATAACAAAATGATTGCAGACTCTATGACCCAAACTTGGGTGTTTGCATTTCAGACAGCACATTTTGTTTTGTCCAGATCATAGAGGTGTATCTCTCATAAGATAGAATATTAGAAAAAGACAGAATTAGTTCAATTCAGTGATTTTGGACTGAGAAAAATTTGCCTGAAATATTTTTTTCGGGCTCACTTTTATTTTGTTGAGTATAATTTACATTTAAAATTCAGTTTTACAGAAGCATAGAATATTTTAGTTAAAACCAGTTTTAAGGACTTTTAATACAGAGACCTTGACATACTTTAAAATATATCCATGTACTTTAAGATTTATTTACTCAGTAATCAGGGCATCTTCTGCATTATAAATACAGCAGGTTTTTTTATTTTGGCAGTGTGGATAGTCTAAGCTCTCATGAAAATTAAAAAAGTGTCATGAAATGGGACAGATGGCCCCAGTATTCCAGGTGAGACAGACACTGCATGAAATTGAGATTTCGTCCCGTAAACCCCCACGTAAACTCCCGCCCAGATCTGCCTGATTTTAGGTCAGTTTCGACAATTTGCAACCACGTGCTTGTCAGCGTTTGTGGGTGCCACAAATTGTCGAGCGGACAGTAACGTAGGTGGAAGCGTCAGCTGTACTAATGGCCCTAATTAGCATATGAATGCAGCAAACCGTAGCGGCTGGCCAGGTCTGGCGAATGAACCTACTTCCCATCTATGGAAACCACTATTCTCAAACAAATGAAATAAACATTGATTGGCAGCAAAACCACCGCGTGTGCATGGGCTTTTCCAATTTTCTTACTGAGTATTGGGCGGAACCACTTCTTTTTAAACAAGTGAAATCGAGCTGCGTGATTGGTTGGCATATATATATATTTACATACCATATTTATTCATATATATATATTTATTCATTCGCTATATATATATATATTCATATGTTTTATTCATTCATATATTTATTCATTCATATATTTATTCATTCACTTTATTCATTCATATGCTGTGTGTATTTATGTTATCCTACACTTTCTACTACACAATTATTATGCTACCATCAAGGGACATGAATGAATTTATACAGGAAAATGAGATTTGCCAGGAAGCTGTTTATGCAGAAAGGCTTTATTAAAACACACACAACGCGTATCCAACGCGTATTCAAACACATGCGTATCTAAAATTACAACTCCGTGAAGAGCGGTCCGTTTGCTTCACCGGGGTTGGAGGTAACGAGCAGCATTCCTCGAGGCAGGTCGATGTGCGAGGCGCCTACTGTCGTGGCCTGTTCTTGACATAAGCTTCTAACCGGGACTGCAGCTTAACACAAATTCCAGTGAGATCCGGCCCTACTGTGAAATGGCGACCCGTACAATCCATCCAGAGACACGCCGGCGGCGCCATCTTAAAGGTGGACATTAGGTGCGGCGGTGGCGGGACTTTACAAGTTCCACTTCCATATCTGCCAGCGCACTCTGCCTCGCGCTCAGCAGCTGAAAAAAAAAAAAGCATGAATCCGCGCTGCATATGGACACAACACATCTATCAATGCACCCGAAAATAGTCACCAAATAAAGTCTTACCCTCTTTCTTCTGGCCGACTCCCGGCGAGCAGATAGCCTGGCTGACCTCCGCCTTTTACACGCCAGCGTGCTGGCTAGCAGCGTGTATCTGAAGCTCCTGCATACGGTCTCATATCGTCACAGGCAGCTGGAAAACAATTAAATGAGAGTGGTAAGAAATCAGAAAAATATGGGACGCATTTTTATTTCACTCGCCTCTTAAACCCCTTGACAAAATAAGGTTGCAGCAAAATGCTTCAAGAAATCAGTTAATTTGTAACAACATCATCAAGGACAGGGAGTAAAAAAAAAAAGAAATACAGCTACTCAGGGAATCATCATATCCATGTCCTTTTACGCGGGAATGAAAGCATATTCTTTTTAAACCTTACCCTGCGGTTCATAAGCCTGCAATTAGTCTCGAGTTGTTAAGGCGGCGCCAATGCTTCCTGTGAATCACAAAAATACACACTTTAGTAAAGCTTTTGGGCTAGGCTGCAGCAGCACCCCTAGCTAGGCTAGGCTGTCTTTAGCTTGCCTAGCTAAGCTAGGCTGCTTTTAGCATAGCTACCTGTGTCGAACATATATTTACGCTGGCGTGGCGTTGTGCACCCGTCTTCTCTTCCTCGAGTTCATTATATCCCGCAAAGTTGCTCACTAGATAGGGTGGCCAGATGTCCGACTTTAGGCGGACAGTCGGATTTTTCATTGCACTGTCGGCGTCGGGCTGCACCAGCGGGGCGTATTTGATCCACTTGCTTTAGATTCCACATACTCCGTCAATGGCCCGCTCCGCATACGGAGTACTTGTCTGTCTTCTTCTTTTGCTTCTTCTTGTCGGTTTTATGGCGGTTGGCAACAAACTGTTAGTAGCATTACATACTTACTGGTATGGATTGTGGTTCGTGATGGTTTAAATATTGATCTGATACATTTCTACCCTAACTTCTTCTAAACATACATTCAAACATTCACACTTAAAAATATAAACATATTTGTGCACAGCTTTTTATATGTTGCCTTCACTCACAAACACACTTACTATAATTAAATTCTATGGAATAATACAGTTTTCTTTTAGAAATCGAATAATTATTTGTATGTGTTTCTCCTAAATTTTTCCTCAATTATATCTAATAAATTAACCTTTTCCTTAATGTCTTCAAACTCTCTTCTCATATATCTTCTCTCTTTTTCATATTTATGACATTCTAATATAACATGTTCTATGGTTTCATATTTATCACAGAAATCCACATTTGCCCGTTTTATGTTTTGTATTTTAAAAAGTGTATGATTAAGTCCTGTATGACCAAATCTTAACCTTGTTATGCACTCTTTTCATCCTTTCTATTTCTTCTTCCATTTCTTCTTTCTCCCTACCATCTTCTGAATTTTATAAAACCATCTTCCTGTTTTATCTTCATCCCACCTTTTTGCCAAATTTCCATAAGTTTCTCTTTTAATAATACTCTTTCCTTCTGATTTACTTATTTTAACTATAAAACTAATAGAATGTTTAATTGCCCTTTTTGCCATTTATCTGCCCTCTCGTTCCTTCCACCCCAATATGTGCTGGAACCACACAAATGTAACTATCAGCCCCATGTTTATTATTCTGAACAGTGTATGATTTATTTCTAATAAAATGTCCATCCTACTATCTGTATTACTTGTCTGTCATGTAAATCAATGAGCTGTTCCACATCCTCCGGCTCATCACCGCCCGCGTCGTCTTCTAAGTCCTTCACCGTCAAAATCTGGGCTGAGCTATTTTTGCTCCCCCTCCGGTCCGTCCAGATCAAGACCTTATTACCAATCGCGCAAACAGAAAAAAAGAATGTGCCGGTTTGTCAAATTAAATTATAGTTCGGTATCTGATTAGAGCGTAGTTTGTATATATTCTTAAAACAATAATTTAGATTTTTGTTTGCGGCAAAACATTCAATTCGGTTTTATCCATTAAAGAAAAAAAATTTGGAATTTTTAATCAATATTCTAATAATTGTAACAAAGTATTATATCCATAGTAATGGCTATGCAAAATGCTCCTCCAAATCTCTGCTCTCAAAATGAACTTTCCCTTTTTTAAAGATGTCTGAGAAAGATGTAGGAATTTAAATGCAATTAAATTGTTTGAGTTAATTGAAGAAAATTTCAGTTGGTGGTCCCCACTGGTTAATTTTACTTTAACTACTATTATTATTTTTATTTTATTTTTTATTTTATTTTATTTTATTTTATACTTTTGTTTCCAGCCTGTGCATTTTAATTTTATTTTTCAAAAGCAGGAGTTGTGATATTTCTTCTTGTATTGAAATATTTGTTATTGACTTGTTATTTAAGATTGTTATTGTTTTCTTATATATTCAATAACAAAAAAAGTGGAAATCTAAAAAAATTAACCATTACAGCCAACTGATTCTGATTAAAACAAATTTTTGGAAGTAAATTATTTTGTGTATTTTTTACATAACATTTGCATACACAGTAATCTGGCGTACTTTAATTAAATAAAATCAATTTAGCTAAAATGTAAGAGTCTATAATTGGTCAGGCTATACTGAGCCTGATCTATTTCTACCATCTATTTGGGGGATATTTATTGCCACACTTTAGGGCCACTTAAAACCAATTTAACACGCTGACCTATGTCCTTATGATCACAGTGTACCAATCTTCTGATGGCTACTTCCAACAAGGATAATGCGCCATGTTATAAAGAGAATCATCCCAGAATCATTTCTTGAAACTTTTTCCACTTAAGTAATTGTGAATTGAGCATATTGACAGACAACATTTTCATTTTCCTCATAATACCAAATTAAAATAATTACTGCTCTAAATGTATTGCTATGTCAGCTAAAGATCTGTTTTGGTCTCTATACTTTAATTAAATAAATCAATTCAAGCTAAAATGTAAGAAGCTATACTGATCTCTCTCTTTGTACATCAGAGATTTTTTCTTGCAGGGTTGCAGGGGTAAAACCCCCGCTGCAACCCTGACCTTGTATAGCTCACAGCATGTTCATTTTACATGTTAAAAAGCCTCCCCTAGAATTCCATGGGGAGGCATGGGGAGACTGAACACAAGCCTGAGAAATTTCCCACGTCCAATTTTGGAAGGCAATTTGCAGCGGGAGTTTTCGTCAGAAGCCTGCAGAATTGCGTATACTTGCCCACCGCTAACCTGAAGTTCCACGACAATCTACAGTGCATTATATTGTGAAAATCCCTTTTCATGCAGTGAGACAGTGGGAAAGTTTAAGCGTTTGCTAACAAAAAGACAGGGTACAGCGGCTGCGGGAATGAAGCGCCTTAACCCATCACTGGCACTCTGGTTTAACAGTTCAGTCCCTCCACTCCAAGGAAGGCAGGATCCAGCCAATGGACCTCCAAACAAGCAGCGGCACAGAGCTGCCAGAGAATCCCAGACGCAGCAACCTCAGTGAGGAGGCAGGAATCCGATCCAGGTCAGTAAAAGAGACCTGACAGGAACAGTTTTGGAATCCAGAAGTCCGCAGCTCTGTCAGGGGTTCCGATCCGCACAGGAACAGACAGATCCAGGGTTCCAGGAATCCACAGAGCATGAAGGCAGGTTTTGAGTTCCACGCGTCGAGCCACATGCTCAGACAGAAATGCACAGATGCAGACAGGCAGGTTCAGTGGTTGAGGGATAGAGTTAAGACATGGTACCAGGCAGAGAAACAGATCAGAACAAAAAGGCCCAGAGGTCGAGAAGCAGAATAGGTCAGGATATCAGGAATACTACGGAAATCCAAAAACCCGCCACATTATTTCTTACACTTGTCATGATCTGCTGTGGTAGCTGGCCTTAATTACTCATGCCTTTAGCCTGCTTCACTCTTTCCAGCTCCTAATATCATTCATCTCATCCACCTGCCAGTTTCCCTTATATTAGGCTCAGTTCCAGCTATCATGGCCAGATCATTATTTGTTTTCTGTTCAGTCGATCTGTTTAGTTTATGCCACGGTTAATATCCTGGATCCTGGCGGCCAGTGGAAAGAGGGTTTTTGTGTCTGTCTCGTCTCCTGCTCGTCCACTGTTCTTCCCCTGCTGAGTCCTCAGGGTTTTTGGCTCTATACGCGAGGCGTATCAGTTTTTATTCCAGTAAGCCTTTCTCAAAGGTGGAGACCAGTTTAAAGGTCCTGCTTAAGTTCTGGTTCCACGTCCTGTCTCGACTACCCCCTAAAGTGTCCTGTATGTTATCCAGCAGTCTAAACCTTTACCAGCATAGTTATATAGATAGCTGAAGTTAAGCTGAGTCACTCTAACTACAGAATAAGCTTTATAAATTTATGAGACCTACCACACAGGTGTTGGAAAACATCTCATTGTGGTATGTATTGTACTGATATGGCATTATTGACTGTTTTAACAAATGCTTATCTCTCTCATCTCCCCCTTATCTGACATCATTGTGTTCCTTCAAGTGTCTGTGAGTTAGAGCAATGGGTGATTTTTATCAGTGGCATGCAGATTGTGAATGCTAGGTCCTGAAATATCCAAGCTTAACACTTTTTTCCTCACAAGATCGTTTACTATTTTAAAATTAGGGAGACTGGTATTTGCAATTTGATGGACTTCACTGTTCGGTTCTATTCTATAGTTGATGTTGTTAATATCAATAATAAAATATATATAAGTATATATACCATATTACAGCATGAGATGTTTAGCAGCAGCAGAAATGGAAGATGCATTCTGGTTTTTAAATCAAAGGTATTATAAATTTGTTTTCTTTTTTTTGTAGCAGTTTTACAACAACATGAATGCTGGTATATTGGTTTTAGTTAGCATACCTTTGAAATCAAATCACGTATAAACATGACATTAAAACCTAATAACAAAGGCATAAACAAAAAGGGAATCTCATTACTTCCACAGCTTTTGCTGTTGAACTACTACAGGACAAAGATCACTGACACATTAATGATGTAAAGCTATAGATCAATTTTACTTATCTCTGTTCATTATGGTTGTTGTATTTTTACAGCAACTTATCTTCGCTTTGCTTTTTCAATCAGTCCATGTCTCTGACCTCATTTATAGCTGTCAGATTTAGTCAGCGGGGTCACAAGTTTCAGTTTGTGTAATCTTTGTTTGTACAGCTATCATGGCTCATTACATGAATTACTGTATCCGCTTCTCCTGTAATTTCCTTGTTTGTTCCAAGAAAATCACATGTGATGAAGCTCAAAATATAGACTTTGGATCTGTACAATGGATATAAAAAGTATTATTATCATTATTATCCCTTTTTTTGGTAAAACTGTAAAATAAAGGAACTTTCATGTGACATATTTTCTATGTTTTTCATCACAAAACCTTTCCTGCCAAGAACACATGCACGAAATTTCTTAGATTTTGACATTCATATCTAACAATCTCTTGAACTTATGGGGAGGCTTTCCCATAGTATTCTTTAGTGTCTTTTTTTTTGCAGACCCTTAAAGCTTGGGTTCAAATTGAGTTTTTTTAATATCTAATCCGTTCCCATTCTGTGTTTCTGCTGATTACACTTACCTGTTTTCAATGAACAGTGACAATTCTCAGCAACGATTCACGCTGTTTTCCCGTTTCACACATTCTTCGCCGTCCTGCTGGTTCATGTCTTCCTGGTTTCGTGTGAGTTTATCATTGAAATCCTCACTGTGCTGCATCCACCTTCCAATCTGCACCTTGCTCTTTTTTAAACTTCACAGTTTATGACAACAGGAACCAGTCACAAGAAGGAGTAAGCAGACATAAAATATGCCAAAGCTTTGGATTCAGGAGGAGCTTTTGGATTCTGAAAAATTGCATAAAGATAAGCAGATCATGTCTTTTCCTGTGCTGACTGGAAACTTGAGCACTGGTCACTTTTGGAGCTGGTGCTTGTGCCGGATCCAACCCATGTGTGTAGAGTAGAATGTCCCTAAGCAGGGGACATTGGAGTGGCCTGCAGGTAGGCTCTGAGTCCAATACTTTGCACAAGTACAGTGCTACTCAGCTTCTTCCCAGCTTCGTTTAATTGGATCCCCTATCAATGTCTCCCTGTTTAATCTCTAGTAAATTTGCTTTTATTATTAACCCTTTATAAGGCAATCTCATTGAAATACTTTAAAAATCAACATTTCAAGCTAATTGTTAAGTGGAATTAGAGTCCTGCAATTGTGGCCTAGTTTTACCAACCTCAACACTGCCTCAACCTCGATGACTACCGAACCCGCACCTCGCCACCCGCGGATATCTTCAATTCAAACCTGAACCCGACCCGCTGATATTTAACCCGCAACCCAACCCGCTAACACATCAAGTAATAGGTTATAGTACGCTGTGCTTCACATGTCAGCGCCATTAACACTCGCAGCATGACGGTATGCACCGACTGTGGCCGCTTTGGAGAGAGGGGCCCACACTGCCGCAGGCAGCTTTAAAGGAGAATTCGCTTTAACACTTTTTAGCCCATTCTGTAGTGTCCAGATTCGAATGATGAATTCTTGGACAATTGGTCCTGTCTCTGCTTTGATGGCTCATGTCAGCGCCCTCTGGCCTGCTTTAGAATGTGCTTCCATTAGTGCATGTCCTATAATGTCTTAAAACAACCTCCAACGTTATTTTTAAATATGCTACTCAATCGTGTCTCAGCGCTGTTCAATGACGCTCCAAAAAAAGTTTCGTGAAAAAAAACGCATTTCTGTAGTGTTTTATTTAGTTGCATTTTGTAAATCCCATTGAGTTCTGTTGGAATAGTCAATATTCCCTTGCCACCGGAAACGGAAATGGGGCCTGTTTACACAGTTGTAGTCTTTTGTGCCACTCTGTGTACTCTTCATCGCCGGTGAATCAAGAATCCACCTTCGTATTCCATTTTCAGAGTTTTTAAAGTGTTTAACAGAGACGCTAGCACCTTCGACGTCGAGTACACAGAGTGAAGCTTAAAAGACTACAACTGTGTAAACAGGCCCCATTTCCGCTTCCGGTGGCAGCAGGAATATTGACTATTCCAACAGAACTCAATGGGATTTACAAAATGCTAAATAAAAACACTACAGGAACGTTTTTTCTTGACTTGTTTTTGAACGCCATTGAACAGCGCTGACGAACTCGGTGAGTAGCATATTTTAAAAAAGAACATTTAAGGTTGTTTTAAAGATTATCGGACATGCACAATGGAAGCCATTCTAAAGCAGCCAGGGGATTCTGCATGAGCCAAAAGCAGAGACAGGACCAATTGTCAAAATTTGTGTCACTGTCTCGATTTCATCCTGACAACTACAGAAAATGGGCTAAAAGTGTTAAAACCGAATTCTCCTTAGCTACAACAAGGGTGACCCCAGTGCCTGATTAATATAACATTTCTGATGTCCATGCAACAACACAATAACGATATAAAAAAGCCCCACTGGACCAAGCACTAAAAAAAAAAAAATATCCGCCCGACCCGCTTATTTTTTATTTGTGTATTTTTCACCAAAGAGCATTTAGTGGTGAACCTGGGGACCCGCCAAGGGTACCACCCTATTGCAGGACTCTCTAATAGGAATCCAGGACAAGATCTCACACCTTTGTAACATTAAAAATATAACATTTTGATGGCAAAACTTAAAGTCAAATGTTCAAACTGTAATATATAAAGAAAAAAAAAATGTTTCTATAAGAAATTCATGAAAAACACTTTTTGGTACATAACCTTAGAGCCATCAATGCTGATGCTGGCACTTACATTCTTTAGTTTGTAAACCCCCAAAAAATTGTTGACTAGGTTTTTTACATTTTTAACTATACTTTTTAACTTTTCAATTAGCTTTTTACCTTTTTTTTCATGACTTAACTTTTTTCCCAACTTTATTTACAGTAGGTAATGTATCATAAATGGGCTAATCTAATTGGTTAAATACCAAAATAAGATGTGCAGCCATGTAGCAGGATCTTTGCTGAATGGCTGGATATAGATCTTGTGATTCTAGACCTCACTGAGGGAGGGGGGGGACTCCATTTGTAAGGGTATGCAAGTGATGAAAATCGGTAACTTGCTCTATAAAGGGTTAAGATTAACTATGCTGCATCCACGTTTCAGTCTGTTCTCTAGTCTATCTCAGACGTTGGGGTTTATGACATTAACATATTGAAATAAAGTCTTGTTCTTTCTGAGGAATATTCTTGGGTTTGGTGCTCTACTCTTAATTTGCTGCATTGTTTGGCCAAAATCATAACAAAAGCTAAAACTTTAAATTCATCAGACTGTGATTTGTTCTAGTTCGTTACTTTGAAAAAAAAGCTTTGTTTTTTGAATCTGCTGCCTGTAACACAGATTTGGAAAATATAACCACAAGTACAAGATAACCTGTAAAAACTAATGAGTAATTGGGAGTGGCGGTCTAGTGGTTGGGGCATTGGGCTTGGATGCCATAGGTTCTAGGTACAAGCGACACTCCCACAGACTGCCACTCTAGGTCCCTGAGCAAGACCCTAAACCCCCACACTGTTTCCCGGGCCCCACGCAGTGCAGCCCACTTCTCCCCAAAGGGATGGGTTAAATCCAGACAGTGAATTTTGTGGCAATGTAATGACATAACGTTGAATTCTATTCAAATTTAGTGTTACTCTCTGGCACTGGTCAGCCTCCCTTGCTTCCCTTTTGTCTTTCAGTTATGCGCCATGAACACCAGTCGGCCTCAGAAGGCCACTCACACTGTGTCTGGTTCTGCTGCAGGTTTTTTCCTGTTAAAATTGAGCTTTCCTCCCCACTGTTACTGCATGCATGCTGGGTGTAAGTGATTGCTGTAGAGTCATGCAAACTACTGTCATCAAATGCTCATTCAGGATGAGCGAATCCTAAAAAGTTGATGACTGGATGCAATCAACTGGTTTTCCTTAGAAGCTTTTCACCAATCTGACTGTATAATCTGAGTGAAATGTCTCTGCAAAGTTCTTTATGATCACATGTTAGGAATTAGCACTGTATAAATATACAGAACTGAATAAACAAAAAACAAATTTGAGCTTGAAAGCTGAACTCGATTTATGATTGATCAGACTCCAGTTGA
Source organism: Cyprinodon brontotheroides (assembly GCA_018398635.1). Lineage (NCBI taxonomy): Eukaryota > Metazoa > Chordata > Actinopteri > Cyprinodontiformes > Cyprinodontidae > Cyprinodon > Cyprinodon brontotheroides. Next base: position 4,124,392 of record JAGKQL010000063.1, read on the forward strand.
TGTCAGGTAGTCCAGAAGAATAGTGAGACCAAATCAAAAGCTGTTTTACAAAGCATTAGTTTGATGTTTGATTTTTTTTTTTTATTATGGTAAAATGTCATTACCTAAATTAATAAAGAAATAAAACCTTTTTTTATTGTCATCTGTGGACTCTTTTGTGTCTGTATGTTTGAAATTTTTTAATAAATGGACATTTTGAAAATATTTCTTTTAGGAAAATGAAGAGCTCCCAGAAGACGGTGATCCAGTACTGCTTCTAAGATCCTGACAGGATGCCTCTGTGATGAGATGTCATCTTTTGTGACAGGATCTTTTCAACCTTTTGAAAGAATGAGCTCATGTCAGCTTTGCTTACAAACCACTGGAGAAATACAGACATTAAAACATTGGAGAGTCTTGCCTTTTTTTTCCTTTTCCCAGCTCCATAAATAATAAAATACCTCTGCTTTAAAACTAAAAACAAGAAACAAGGGCTGACACTTTTAGTTGCCTCTTCTTCTTAGTGCTTTTTCCCCAAATCCAAACCCACCTCTCAGATTTTACCGACTTGTCAATTATGGTCCCGGTGGCTTCCTTAGTCTGAAACATCCATAGAGAGGGTGGGAGTACATCAGAGGTGTTTAACCCTTCACAATGCCCCCGAACTGGAAAACAGCCAAGGAACATCAGGAGGCAGCCACTTGTCAGTGATGATCATCCCCTCCACCCTCAAACCACTTCCTGTCACCGACGAGAGCGTCAGACAGGGAGCTGGCCTTGCTGATGAGAAGAAATTCACTAATTGTTTGATTATACAGATCTCCACGATAATGAATCGCTACTCCACAGTTCGGGAACATGGTGTGCAACCCGAATTACCACCCCAACACTCAAGCTGTGAAAGTTGATTACTCATTAGCGAGTGACTGAGTGGCATAAACAACCTTGGCACCCCCTTTAAATTCCCCTCCTGTGTTCTTACTGTATGTACTTGTAATTGCTGCGAAGTACACAAAGGCACAGGAGACGGTCTGCAACATTAGGAAAAAAGTCCAATCCAAAGTCAGGAACCAGTAATCATTACACGTAGCAGTCTTGACCCATTTTCTAAAATCTAAATTCTGTATACCCTGGTTTGTTTGGAAATAAGCAAACAATTGCAGCTAATGTTCAGACATTAGAGAGAAACTAAACGGTGGCAGCACAAATAGCAGACCCAACACAGAACAGTAAACCTCTCAGTTAAAAATGACTCTTTCATTCATATTATAAGTACAAAATATGTTTGAAGACAGCAGTGTTCAGCAGATGATCATTGGACGTCTTGACGGTGATCAGAGATTCTGTGTGCAGTTTATACCAGCTGCAAAAGTTGTACGAATAACCCGCTTCTGATGTTATCTCATTAGTAGCATTTTTCTGTCCAATAGAATGGATCCAGATTTTGTCTCCTACCAGTAGTTTTAGTAGGTTAGCATCACTGAATGAATCCTAATCCTAGGGTTATTCCTTTTTTGCCTGCATAATTGATTAATCTATTCATGCATAATCTGAATGTAATTTTAGTAGGTCTTCATCTCTTTAAAAAAAAAAAAAGTTGATCGGCATGACGCTCATATATCCAACAACCCTTCCCAATAAAATCTTACATGTCAACTGATTTGTCCACATTATATCCATGCGACTGAAACATGTGGAATTCACTCAAAATAAAGCCTTAAAGGCATTTTTTTAAGGCAAAGTAGATAAAAAAGTCTAAAGTGAGGAAATAAATTTTAAGGTTTTAAACATGGCTGTTATCAACAATAAGCTGCATATTAATCAGCCATAGGGAAACCTAATAGAACATAGGGGTGGCACAGTCTGAAGCCAAACTGCAGGACTGATAACAGCTAATAACTGATATTTAATGGATAATCCATATCTAAATTGGGTGCATAAATCAGCCTTTTCCACCATACAAAGGGACAGATGGACCCAGTATTCAAGGGGAGACAGTAAGTGGGAAAGTTCAAAACATTAAAACAAAACATAAAACAGACAGAACAGAAGCATGGAGCGCTGATGTGGATCTGTGGACCTGCAGCGACTGCACCATCACTAACTCGCTGGAGGAAAAATCACAGGAGATGATTCTCCAAGTGAGTCACTTACCTGGTTTAACAGTTCAATTCAATTCAGTTTATTTATATAGCGCCAAATTCACAACACATATCATCTCAAGGCACTGTACAGTTCAACCAGATCATCCAGTCAAATTGATTCAAAGTTTTCATCTATTGAAAACTGAAGTTGATTGCATCGATTCATTGACTCGAAGGCAATCCCTCACACTAAGCATGCTTGTAGCGACAGTGGAGAGGAAAACTCCCCTTTAACAGGAAGAAAACCTCCAGCAGAATCCAGGCTCAGTGTGAGCGTGGCATCTGCTGAGGCCGACTGGGGTTTAGTCCATCCTCTCAATAACAGGCAGGATCAGCCGATGCACTGCCAACAAGATGCAGCTCTGAGGCATCCACAGCAGGCAGGACTCCGATCCAGGGCAGGGATTCAGATCAAATAGGAGTAGTTCTTGGAATCCAGGAGTCCGCAGTCCGTCCGGGGTTCCGATCTGCACAGGGATAGATCTGGGTTCTAGGAACAGAGCGGGAAGGCAGGTTCAGAGTCCTGTGCATCAAGCAACCAGCTCAAAAAATGCACAGACACAGGCAGAATCCAGCAGGAGTCCAAGGGTGGTTCAGGCAAACAGATCTGACAGGGACAGACAGGGCCAGTGGATGAGAAGGAACAGAATAAGGAGATCAGAATCACAAAGGAAACGCTGAAACACTCTCACCACTGGCTAGGGAATAAACTTGGCTGAAGAAACTGGCTCCTGAATAATCTCCTCACTGGAAAGGGGACATGAACCTTGGACTAACCAAACTTATGAAAACAGAACCTAAAGACATCTAACAGGGACCAAACAAACAGCAAACAATGATCTGGCCCTGATAGCTGGAACAATATAAAGGAACAGAAGCAGGTGGATGCGATTAGTAATAATTGGAGACCAGGCAGAGTTGGGCAGGAGAAAGGCATTAACAATTAAGGCCAGCTATCAGCGCAAATTATGACATTTTCAATAAAGGCATGAGCCTCTGGATTAGTTTTAAAGGAGAGCAGAGAGGAATTAGCCTACTGCGTATGGATGGCAGCTATGATCACTGTGTGAATAACATAAAGGCAGAGAAGAAGAAAACGAGGACTTGAAAATACCAATCAGCCTTTTAGCTGTATGATGACTTTTAACAACAAACCCAGTAAATTCTGGCATCTGGATGATTTTCAATGTTGGTCAAGGCTCAGAAAGCAAAGTAGTTCTGAAATGTTTTAATTTCCTCAATTGTTTTCAGTTATTGAGGAAAGAATTTTAGTTTTTTTTTCTGTACTTGAATTAACACAAAATTACAGACTTTAGTTTACAAAAAAGAAAAATCCAGTTGTTTTGCCAGCAGAGGCTCTAAAGAGAAAAAGGTTGAACAAATGAACAATTTATTTCATAAAATAAAAAAATTACAGAAACATTTCTACTTCTTTGTTAAAAAAACGCCTTTATGTTCATCATTACATAAATCAATTCAGCTTTTAAAAGACAGACTTGCTGTGAGCTACTTTTCCATTTCATCTGATGATATGAACAGACAAGTCCAGAGCAAAGGACTAACCCCAACCTCTGAGCAGCATGGCACTGCTGGGTGAGCAATAATTAAAACATCCAGAATCAGGAAAATACAGTTTTATCGTAATTCCTAAAACAAAAACAGCACTGCTCCACAGATGATATGCTTCCAATATTAATCTCTGGCATTCCAAAGATGTTGACACCTTCCATCAAAAGGTCCTTGTTTTTCCGTCTCTCTCTCTCTTTCTCTCTCTCTCTCTTAGGATTGATAAAGCACATTGCAAGGGGTAAGTAATTATATTTGCATATCCTCCTCTCTGTATTATTATAAAGTGATCAGCATATGTTCTGCATATTTATTCAAACTAAGGCAAACGCAGTAAATTGTCCGCTCCTGTATTTCTGCTAAAGGCAATTCGGCGTTGCAGAACATCCATTTTCCATGTGTTTTCATGCAAACCTTCAGTAAATAACAGCCTTACTAGGGTTTGATTCTAGTTTCATTTTTTTTGTCCTCTCAATTAGTCATTATTACATAGACTCTGTTTTTGAAATGACCACCTTATATATGTGTAGGTTCATTTTTTTAGCTTTTACCTTTGATCTTTAAAGTTATCTCATTGACATACTATATTTCTATTAACTTACATTATGTTCTACTTTTGAAGGTTTAAGTAATACAGCTCTCTTTATTTTGTTCAAATTAAAGATTATTTTTGGAGGAATATTTCTACTTTATCAAACCTCCTTGATATTCCTACTATTTTCAGTATAATAATTTGTGCCAATTTAAATTAGATTTCCAAATAAAATAACAATGATCCTTTGTAGTTTCTAAATGACTGCCTACCACTAGTATTATTTTCCTTAAAGGAGAAACGATGATCATCCAGCAAAAGTTTTAACGACTTTATCAAAAGAAGCTTAAACTTTTAACCAACAACAGGATTTCATCTCAGTTCAGCTCATATCAGCATCAAGAAGTTTTGATACTTTTTAATTAGGACTCTGCTTAAGTATTATCTTGTGTCTGTACATTTGATAACCACAATAAACCTTTATTATTGTTGTGAAATTTGATTTCACAACAATAATAAAGTAAAATGTCAATTAATTGACATTTTACTTTTGAACTTCCTCAGCCACCTTAAAAGACACACCAGTCGAAGGCGTAACAGGAAGTAATCCCCCCTTTACACAGACCTGTCAGATATGTGGACAGAGTCTATTTATGATGGAAGATGTAGCAAAATGTGTCACTTTCTCAAAACCAGATGAGACAGACAGGAAGTGAGACATGGGAAATGTCAATCTGGTTAATTAAAAGAAGAGAGTCGATGCAGAGACAGATCCTACCTGCATGGAGTGTGGATATAATTAGTGGGGAGCTTCACTTAACTGCCAGAATTCCTTTTTATTAATATGCGGAACATAAATGGTAGCAAATTATGAACAAGCTGCACTTTTATTTTGCAATATTACGTCACTTTCTGAGCCCAAAACCAATATAAAACCAGTCATAGCCATGATAGGTGGAAACTTCTATTTTTTATAGCTTTTTTGTTCATTTTGTTTTAACTAAATCAGAAATAAAATAATGGATTCAATGTGAAAAAGATTTTAGAAACGGTTTCAAAGGTTGTCTTCTTCACTGCCAAATTAACATCCACCTTTAGATGAAAACCAGTCGGTCATTGGCCCATCTGAGCATATAAACTGTCCAAGACTTTAAAATGTATGTTCCGAAGCTGATAAATGGATAAAATCCACATCCAGGTCATGTAAATTGGTGTCTCTTCATTTTATCCATCTTCTGTGTTCTGTGATAGAAAGAACCCATCTGTAAACAATTCTGACCTTTTTTGCACCAATTGAATATGTTTCTTCTCGTGGTGGTTTGGAGGTTATTATCTGTGGCAAAGGAGGGTTAAACCATCAATGCCATATTTCTGTTCATAAAATAGTGTGTTTATTTTATCACATTTATTGAAATTAAAGGATTTCACATATTTGAAAAAGACAAATTATCTCCAAGGGGAAGGAACTAAATAAAAAAATAATAAAACAACTTCAAGGTTTGAAAGTGAATTCAAAAGCTAAGGTTGAATAATTTGAATAATTAACTGGTCAAATTTGCTGCAACCAGTATAAAAATAGCCAAATGTTTTATTAAATTTAGAACGGATGAAAATAAGTAGCCCACCAGGGTTAATGGCTTTTATTTGTTAAATCATTTATGAATTGGGAATAAAAAGAAACATCATAGAACAACGTCTGATTGAGATTTCTGTATCTGTTATAGCCGCTGTGCATTCATTAGCACAAAATAAATTATTAATCAAAATATAGAAGAGAAAAACCTCTAATGGAATGCATTGTTTTATCCGAAAATAGGATTAGAAATAGAAAAGGTTTCAGAGTTCAAGACGAAAAACTATATTTCATGATTTTTTGCTGTGATTCAAACAAACACATAATATGCGGTTGGCACAACGATGAGTAGGCGGCTGATAGTTTTCTTTTTTGTGTGCGTGAACATCTTTCCTTGTGTGTGTGTGTGGGGGGGGGGTCCTTGTGTGTGTGTGATTGCTGCAACAAGACAAAAGTTAATGAGGTTTGAAGGCTGCTGTGGCAGCGGCGGCCTCGTCTTTGTCTCTGTCCTCTGCCTCCCTGCTTCCTGGCCAGGCCTTTATTAAAAGCATAATGCAGCAAAGATCTTTAAGTGTGCAGCTGCAGCAAGAAAGACAAGGGTGAGAGAGGGGTAAAATAAGGCAGACAGGAGAGAGCGAGGAAAGAGACTTTGGGGTGCTGAGTAGGAATTGCTGTCTGCGAAATATCCAGAAAACGGAGGGTACAAAGAGAAGGAATATAAACCTGAAAACAACTGAAAATGAAACATTAAGTTGGAAATATAGAGAGATGCGGGGAGAGCAGGAGGAGATCCAGATTGAGAGATACTGGGAAAAGAAGTGGGACGGAGACGGATATTAGAGATTCAGCTCAGAAACAGCAGCAGCTGTTATAGCAGTTTTTTTTTTTTTTTTGGAGTAAATGGACAAAAACAGATCTACACCATGATATAATTTAATTTAGGCAGGAACTAAATGCTCTCCTTGTAAAATAAAATATCTGTGTGAATCCCATGAGCTAGTTCTTACATTCAAAAAGACATTTTAGGTTCTGTTTTCACAGAATTGATCTCAGCTCTTCTTTTAATCTCAGAGACTCTGAACATTTTTAAACGACAGAAACAGTGTGACACAACATGACGAACTAAAGCAAAGAGAATGTGATCTCTAAAACACAATTTAACAATAATAAAGTTTCTAAAACTCAATACAAACACATAATTTTGAACCAGTAAAATATGAAAATAAGATATTCGACTAATAAAATATGTTTTTTTCTCCCACATTTAAAAATATTTTTTTTATAAATCGGTGAAAACAGCAAAATTACTCTGAAAACCTTAAATTGATTAAAACAGTTTTCAATGTTTTGTTTCTGGACCACAATATCCATTCACAAATTATTGTCTTTGCACCAAACAATGATGGAACCAAATTCACTCCTGAGCAGTTTCATCTCTCTGTCTGTGGAAGCAAGTTTGCACATTTTCTATTCTCTGCTTCTGTCTCCTTGAACCCTAGGTCGGGCCTCAGCAGATGGCCGCCACACTGAGCCTGGTTCTGCTGGAGGTTTCTTCCTGTTAAAAGGGAGTTTTTCCTCTCCACTGTCGCTACAAGCATGCTTAGTGTGATGGATTGCCTTCAAGTCAATGCAATCAACTGGTTTTCCTTAGATAGAAAACTTTGAATCAATGCGCTGACTGGACCGAACCAGGCATTCAAACCGAGCCATGGGCTCCGGGGCTGGTCCAGGAACCTCGGCAGGCCGATGACGGTATGCTCCCGGGGGGAAGCACGGTAAAGCCGGCAGGGGCAGCCAGTGTCCAAACTACCATCACCGGGTCGGGTTTGGTCACTCCGTCCTTGGCCGCTGGGGTTACCGGACCAGCCCCGGAGCTCACGATTCAGTTCTGCTGCACTGTAGTCGACCAAAATACCAGACGATTTTGAAATCCCCCCGGGCGTTTTTTAAGGTATGAAAAGTAGAACATGTCCGGGAAAAATAGGATGTCTGGTCACCCTAGTTTTAGGACTAAGGTGTGAAAAGGACGTTGGTAATAAGGTGGGCCAGTGTGTAGACTGGCTCAGATAAACTCCCATAACTTGAGTTGTGGTCTTGAGTTTTTTATGGAAAATTAAATGTCTCCTCTTTAAGGAGGTGTGGCCTGCTTAACAATAGCCTGTTTCATTCTAATTTATAATTATAATAGAACTTTATTAATCTCACACTGGAGAAATTTACCTCTGCATTTAACTCTTCCCCTTGTGGATCAGTGGGCTGCCATTGTGTGGCACCCTGGGAGCAGTGTGAGGTTAAGGGTCTTGCTCAGGAACCCAGAGTGGAGGCCGTGGGGATCAAACCAGGTACTTGCAACCTTCTCAGAGCACAAGAGCACTGCTCTAACCACTAGGCCAACACTCTCCTCCAAACAAAAACGGAACCTAATTAACACATGAGCCTAGCTTCTGTATTTCAGACATAACATATGGAGCCAGTGGTTAGCTACAGGTTTTGCTTTACAGAAAATACATTCCTGCAAAAAGGAAATTTCCTTAGTTAAATCTAAATTTAACGCAGCATTAAATTAAGCAGACCACAGAAATGTTATCGATGATTGTTTTTATTTAGAGTGATTGTGTGGCGGCATAGTGCTATGCAGTGTATGGAGATGATTTATTTCTGTTGATGTGAATGCAAGTTTGAAGCCTGGAGGTGTGAGTTTGTTGAAATGGTTGAGGGTCTGCCATCCACACCTCAAAGAAGACGTAAGGCGTTACCCCAGGGCAAGAATATGTCCCACACAGATCCAACCGGAGACTGAGGAACAGAAGCATTTCCTACACCTACTTGGGGAAAATGGGGTCTGTGGATTTTTTCATGGAGGGATCAAACCAAAGAATAAAACAAAGAACAGGGCAATAGTTCATCTTTTTAAATGTTAAGAGAGCCAAAAAGCTTTGGACATCTAAGACATAGTAGATGTCCTTTTAACAGTTTTTATTTAAGGTATAGTAGATAGCAACTGTCATTCTGTCTGAAAAATACAGAAGCTAAATTTGGAAAAAAAAAAACTAAAATTATTTATTATGTAGAAAAATAAAATAAAAAGGTCAAAGGGACCAATCAGTTATTGATTCTAAAATAGGTTATTTTTATTTATTTTATACAGTGGCCATCAAAGGGGCCTGGACAAGTTCAAAGGGGCCACAGCCCCCCTTTCACCTTTGGCCATTATAGATCAGTGATTAGAATATATTTAAAAATTTAATTTTAGTTAGATCCAGACTTTTCACTTCAACCCTTCCTTATGTTTGACAAAACCAGCATGATCAGTGTAGCTCTGACTCAATGGCTGATTCTACAGTTTTGGTATATTTATGTTAAGATGTTACCCTGATAAAGATGTCTAAAAATCTGGAATCTATTTTTCACTATCATGTTGAAACTGATGATTACTCCTCTTTAAACATTGGTATTCTAGGAGCTAATTGGAAACGCTTGCTCTTTTTTAAGGTGGGTAGGGAAGTATTTGGGTGCTATTATTGTTCTGGTTAGTATTTCCTAATTCAGGAGGATCAAGACCCATCTGCCCTACTTGCGTTGCATTTTATTTTGTCTTTTATTGTGAAAAGGAGCCTTGAACATTAAGGATAGTAATACGGAATAGTTTTAAATGATAGAGTTTACCACAGTTTTTAAAATACCAGAATTAGTGCCTTGAGTTACATTTTGGTTTGTCTTTGTTACATTATTTCAAATATCAGATGTTATGAGGACTCAATCAGTCCTTAAGTAGCATTTTTACCAAATATATACGTAAAGCTTTGTTTTTTACTCTTACTTGAGTAAAAACATTGTGAGGTAGTTTTTGATACTCTTTCCCTCCGCTGATAATTTCTTAGCACCGGAACCATTCGTCCATCCATTTTCCTTCATGCTTTATCCTAGTTGGGGTTGCAAGGGGTGCTGGTGCCTATCTCCAGCTGTCTACTCGAGAGGCGGGTCCAACCTGAACAGGTCGCCAGTCCATCACAGGGAAACACAGACACACACAGGAGAAACAACCACTCCCACACACACACCTAAGGAGAATTTAGAGCAGCCAAAACTGTCATGTTTTTGGACTGTGGAAGAAAGCTGGAGTACCCGGAGAGAACCTCTGCATGCTCAGGGAGAACATCCACACTCCATGCAGAAAGAAAGGGCCGGGACTGAAACCCGGAACGTTTTTGCTGCATCACAGCAGCGCTTCCCACTGCGCAGACAACACCAGAACCATCACTCATAAAAAAAGATCTAGTTACATTTATTATAAAGTTTTAAAACCGTAAATTAGGAATAATACCATGGAAAACCAGCTCTACAATATTTAAAAAAAAGAATACAGACATAAATAAATGCTCAATAAATAAATAAGCTAACAATTAATTGCCCCTAAAAATACAATAAACAAATAAATGTAGGTAGAAATTTAATTATACAGTGAGACATAAAGAGACATGTATAGGCTATATCTCTTTTAATTGGCTTCTTTATTTATTCGCCTTTGTAATAATTACCTAATTTATTTATTGTCAGTTAAAATCTTTATAACTTTATTTATTAATTGCTATCTTTTTATTTATTTATGTGAATGTTATAATATTTTTGTGTGTTTATTCTTCCTTTTTATTTTTTTTACCCCTACTTATTACTTCAACGCTATTTATTTGTGCCTGTCGTTTGATTTTCTGTCTGCATTTCTGCCTCATTATGCAAATGAGGAGGGGGGGTGTCTGAGAGGGTCGACTTCTGCTCATTGGTCTGCGGCCCATCTCCTTAACTCACAGAGCTCAGAGTATTAACTTAAAAGTTCTCTTTTCTGTTGGTGTTGTTCAATAAATTTACGTTTTGAGATCATTTGAGGCACGAACATTACATTTTTAAGCTTCACTATATGGCCCAGTTACAGATTTAGTGCGTAATTTAAAAAAAATTTCCGAAGTTGAGAGGACCGCGGCAACCAGCGGAGCTCCGAGGGTAAACGCAGCCAGGGCTAAACCTAGCCCGTCTGCAGCAGCCCTCTCCCTAGCCGTGTGTGAAGGACTGTACTATTTTTAAATATGGTAGAGCTGGTCCTCCATATGCCATGACCATTTGTAATAACTACGGAACCCCTGGTCGTGGCTTTATCAGGGTTACCTAAGTAGTACTTCGTGGCCACGCAATAAGTATAACGCGCGCATACTTTGCGGCCACGCAATAAGTTTATCGGGCGCACCTAAATACTACTTCGCGGCCACGCAATAAGTTTAACGCGCGACTAAATACTTATTAATAATATTAATATCATTCTTTGGATTGTTGTAGTAAAATCGTTAACGCCTTCTCTAAGGTCTGGGCTACTACTTGCTTACCCAGTCGGCTCCACACCCAGTCAATGCGGACATTTGCTGCTAAGACGCCTATTTTAGGTGGAAAGGCGTAGTGTAAGCAGCATAGCTAAACTAAGGACTAAAGGCCTGTTTGTTTACACAGCAGCCTGTCCAAGATAAGTCATTACAGTTAACATAAGCCTGGAAACAGGGCTACGGATTTATTGGATATTATTAATAAGCATTTTGTGTACATCGCTTATACTTATTATGCGGGTCAGCGGAATACTACTTCGTAGCGCTATCAAAATACTACTTTGTGGCCACAATTAAACATTTTTTTGACCATGTCATCAGAGGGGCTCCGTAAATAACAAAGAAAACCTGCTATAATTTCCTATGCTCTAATGAAAACTGAAAAAGTTTATGCTACTGCAATAAAAGGTGTTTTTTGTCAGGTTAAAATAGTTTTGCACATTTTTGCTCTGGTGCAGGCTCATAATTAAATACCATAAAACATTTCTATAAAATAAAATGAAATACAAATCACTATAAATTATTTCACCAGTACATCCTGTGACTTTAGACAGCGATGTGATGCAGAGTTTTATTTCCTGGAATCAAGAGTAATATTTATAATTTCCAGTTTTCATGTTAAATTTAAATTTTTTTTACTGGTTTGTCTGAAATAAAATAATTGTTCAAGCTTTAAATTCTTACCTTTGTTAATATCACATGTATGAAAATTGAAGAAAGACATGAAATCTAACAACAACTGGTTCCAATTGCAGAGAATCATCTACTTCCTTTCCCTGTGGATCAATCAGTGTGCTGAGAGGAACAGACATTTTCGTTACATCCGGCTCTGAACGAGCCAATTAGTAACCTGTTAATTGGCGCAGGTGCACACGTCTGAATCCGGGGGCATCGTTATTTATTAAAGGATCTCTGTAGACCTCCCGCTGGCTGAAATTAGGCTTCCTTTCGGCCAATAGCAGGTCTCAGGTGTGAGTGCTGTGGTTGAGACGTGTGCCTGTTAGGATTGGTAAGAGCATTGTAATTAGTCTCTGTCTGTAATAAGTATCTGTCTTCTCGCCGTGTCTGCCCGGCCACACCAGCTGCCTCTTCTTGCCCTGTCCGTTATTTTCACATCTGCTCTTTCCATCTGCCTTAATGTTTTAAAACTGCCCTCTTTTTTCAGCTTCTTCTGCATTCGTATCTTTCTTTTGTCTCGCCCACCTAATGCCTTGCTCCCTGCTGAGTGATTACTCTATATGTACGTAGTGTGGTCCCAATAGAAACAGGCAGAAAGGACTAATGTAAATCAAAATAAGGAAGTTTGTGTTTATTTGTCTGTAAGCAGGGTTGGTTTAGGTTTTCTTGTAATATCCTTCTGATATTTTCGCATTTCCAGTTACTTTACATTTATTGACAGGACTGGTATTCCTACTAAATGTCATCTTGTGTCATAGCTGTAATTCTCGTGATGTTTTAAATGTATGGAGGGCGGAAACTAAGATGGTACAAAGTAAAAAAAAATGGTAATTTTGCACCACTCTGAAGTTTATTCTAGTAAAGGATCCCTTGGACATTTTCATGATCTGTGGTAAGGGGCAAAAAGGATGAGATGTAAGCTCAGTTCACCACTTGTTATCTTTATTTTTTTTTTTTTACTGATTGACCTGAATGAGCACTTGTCTGAAATGATTTGGCAATGATAATCATTTGTTTCCGTTTGATTGCCTTTCTCTCTCTTTGACTGAAATTTCCACATCTATACCCCTTATGCTAACAAATTTTTCCCTATCTTTACTAATTTCCTCAGCTGTTGTACTTTCAGTGGCGTCCTTCACCTCTGACCCTGCTGCCTCTAATCTCAAAGTTTTTTCTGTCAAAGAAATGAGGAATGCCTCCATTTATAAATGTACTTTTCAACTACACTAAGCAATCATCATATTTTGGAAAGTTTGTTCACTTACAGCAAAAAGTTTGAAACATCTGAAGTCAGAAATTGTTTATTCATGCAAGCCCCACAAACTTTTAAAATCGTTGTTTTCATGGCCGCCAATTAATTATTTTTATGTTTTGTATAATAAATACAATAAAAAAAAAAACTAAATCACAATTCATATTTTTGTAAATAATGTTTAATTTGAAGCCTTTGACTATAATTGTTTTAATAACATAGACGGCCTATGGATAATGGTGCAAATATGGCCTCTTTTTCAGTCCAAGGCCCTGTTGAGCTGGTCGGGAGCGGACCACAGCTGCTATTAAGCATATTTTCCTTCAGCAGAAGCTTTGTGAATCTTTTATACATGAGCATTTTAATGCATTTGGTTCCAGGTGTTCACTGAAACAGACTAATACTAAATACCTGTCATGGTTTTGGTTCAGTTTAAGTTTTATCTTTGAGTTTTCATTGATTTTATTTTCCATTCTGTGCTATTCTATTTATTTTTGATTGTATTTGAGTTCTAAGGTATTTCTTGTTTGCCTTCTGTTGCCCTCTTGTGTTGGTCTCGTTTTCCCTACCTCCCTTCTAGACTCATCTGTCCACACCAGCTCCTAATCTGGAAAGTTTTTTCTGGATTTAAGTATTTTTTTGACTTTTTTATTTTGTTAGTTTGGATTCTACTTTAGTTACCACTCAATTAAATAAAGGGGTTAATTCATGATTCAACCAAGATGATTATATAAACCCAGCCAGGTAGTTTTAGATCAATTTACTTCTTGTTACATAAAACCATCATTTTGAATTTACACTCTTATCTTAAATAATATTTGCATTTAAAAATCTAAAATGTTTTAGAGTCTCATTTAAGCAAAAATAAAGAAAATGAGTAAGAACAAAAACTATTTTCTGCAATTCTTTCAAAGTAAGTAAGCTGTTGTTATATATATATATTATACATCAGTTTATGTTTATTTCATAATGACCTTTGTCTGATAAATCATCATCGACATCTTGAAACCAGAGCGCCCCGAGGGCCAATATCTCCCACGTTTTCACCTCACCTGAAGTACTGCAGCTAAACGTGTGTATGTGTGTGTATTTATAAGGATACAGGTATTCACCTGTATCTGAATGACTGCATGTTTGTGTGAAATGCATCTAATAGAAAATAGTTAGCATTATACTAATGTCTAGATAATCTATATATTATAGGCATGAAATATTATGCATGTGGGAAAAACATGAGGTGTGAATGAAGGTGCAGGATTGTGCAAAGAGGAAGAGATCAAGATTGTGATGCTTTGGAAAAGGTGTACAGTTTAATTGTTTTTATTTTTCTTCTCACTCCTTTGAACACCAATCAATAGTGTACTGGCTGTCAAAATATATGTATTATATAAAGGTTTGCACAATAGTGGAAAACAAAGCAATTTGAAGATGACTTTAAATTTATTGATCCTATAGACAAGATTTTGTCCAATTTTCCAACTTCACTTTGCTTTTCTTTAGATTAAAAAAAAATCAAATGCTTGGAGAAGTTGAACAAGAGCTTTAGAAAAGAAGAAAATGGTATTTAGGTGCAGTTTGCGAAACAGAGAATCTAAAACTCATTTATGAATAAATGAGAGCCGAAATCTAGAACGCAGAAGACAAATTGAAACAAAACAGTGAGTAATATTTACTAAATCAGGGTGGGATACAGGCACCTCTATGGTTATACAAAGGCCTATAAATATAACTTGAATTTTCAGTTTGAATGAAAAAATCATTTAAACTTTAACATTGCCCAGTAACGTTTTATCCATAGTCTGCTTGGATATGGCCTATATTTTCATAAAACGTGGCTTAGCAACAGAGTGAGAGCTGATATGGTGCAGGGGATGGACCAAGACGACTGGATGAATCCCATCGCGTGTACATGGCCCATTTATTCGCATCCATCACTTTCAGTTTGCAGCGTCGGGAGGGGGGGGGGTAATTCATTAGTCGGCTTCCTCCAGGGTGGCTTCAGGAGCATGCAAGAAAAAAAACCAGCCTGCAGAACTGAGAGTCAATACAGGAGAGACTTCTTATTCAACACATTGCTTTACACAATGACGACGGAGTGTTATAATAGCATACGGCTGTTTTTCAAGTCAATATATATTTGGTAAAGAAAGATCAAACAATTCAATTTTCAATTTTATTTATAAACCATAACAAACCATAACAAACTTTTAATTCATAACAGTATTACAAAGCTAAATTCTATTTCTTCATTTTTTTGTAGCCTGAGATTTACCATGAGATTTTCACATCTTGTTAGTTTTTGCAGTGAATGTGTTTCTCTTCTTTGGGCTCTGCCATAGATTCCTACTTTCAGGGATGAAAAGAGGAAAAGAAAAAAAATCAATTTTTCTGAGGGTGAATCGATTTTGACAGAGCATCCTTGCCAAAGAAGAAAAAAGAGGAAAGTAGCAGACGGTGGAGCAAAACAGATGAAGTCGAAGCCGAGGAGGGGAAAGAACATGAGAAAGGAAGAGAAGTAAAGAAAAAAAAGAATGGAAGGTCCATTCTGTCCATCCCCCTGAAGGAGGAGGAGAAGAGGAGACTGAAAGCAGTGACCTTCTGAGCAGATCCCACCTCTAACAAGCCATCATTTTAGATTTCATGAAACATTTGTTTGTGATTTACCCAGAAAGCTGAAAGCTCAGTGGAACCTTGCTGAGTTATAGCAGGGTCAAGAGAGACTGACAGAAGAGACACAAAGAAAAAGAAAGCAAGAGTTACCAATTTCCTTTTGTTTTCCTTTTTTTTTTAAATCATGTTAGTTCTGATTTTATTCTGATTTTTTTCTGTCTTTACTATCTAGACTAGATCTGA
This sequence comes from Cyprinodon brontotheroides, assembly GCA_018398635.1. Classification (NCBI taxonomy): domain Eukaryota; kingdom Metazoa; phylum Chordata; class Actinopteri; order Cyprinodontiformes; family Cyprinodontidae; genus Cyprinodon; species Cyprinodon brontotheroides. The sequence goes on from JAGKQL010000063.1 coordinate 4,140,338, forward strand.
TCCATCTTCTTCTAATTATTGCTGAAAGTGTTGCTAATAATAATAATTTAACTTTATTGATCAAACATTGGAGAAATTTATTTCTGCATTTAATCCATCCCCATGGGGAGCAGTGGGCTGCCATCGTGGGGCGCCCGGGGAGCAATCAGGGGTTAAGGGTCTTGCTCAGTCACCCAGAGTGGCACTCTGGGGGAGTGAAGCTCAAACTCAGAACCACAGGATTCCAAGCTCTGCCTTAACCACTAGGTGGTCACTCCCCAAACTAGCCCATCACTCCTCCTGCTTGTCCATCTGTCACCTGATTGGATAAATTCAATTCAGTTATTTCTAAAGCGCCAATTCACAACACGTCATCTCAAGGCAATTTACAGTTCATCAAATCATCATCAAATTGATTCAAAGTTTTCTATCTAAGGAAAACTAGTTGATTGCATCGACTCATTGACTTGAAGGCATTTCCTCACGCTAAGCATGTTTGTAGCGACAGTGGAGAGGAAAAAGTCCCTTTTAACAGGAAGAAAGTCCCTTTAGCCTTTACACCCAAGAATTATGTGGAAGGAATGTGACAGAAACACTCCTAATTCCAACACTAATATATGATCTTTGTGGTACAGATAGCTCACTGCAGCCAATCTAAGATGATTTGTGGTATATCTTCATGCTAAAAGAAGAGCCAGAACATTTTTACTGAGGTGGCCATGTGAAGACAAATGTGAGCTGAAGAGTGACGGAAAAATTATAGTCATCAAAACACGCACACACACTTGTTTACATTTTTATAAAAGGCTCCCTAATAAATGTATTATGTATTCTAATTAATGTACACACATCTATCCTCATATTCATTCTAGATGAACCATGCTTGGCTCTGTATAATACCTTTGTGTTGCGTCCACAGGGTTGTGTGCTGAGCTGCATTAAGGGTTTTCTTACCTTTTTTTCTCCTCAGAGAAACTTCAGCCGAGGCGAGCTCACAGCAGGTTCAGATTGGATGCAATCAGGGAGCAGTATTTGAAAGAGTGGATTCCTTAGAACGGACTCCGGTCAGTTAAAATTCCAAATAGTGGTAACCTACCTGCTTGCTCCATAGCTTCTGAGCATTTTGCTTAAAGTTAGGACTCAGCTTCTTTGTCCTCTTTCTCTCCTTGCAGCTTGGCCGTCTCCTAGTCGGTTCTCCACGCTGTCCTCCTGGATCCTTCCTCTAACGCTCCCCTGCCTGTCCACCCTCTGGATCTCTCGAGCCGTTATGCCATCTCAGCCAGACTCAATCAACCTTCTCCCTGTCCTCTCCTCTCTCCAAGGAACTGTAAGAGACCAGCATCTTTACTTACATTTTGTCCGTTCCTCCTGGCAACGTCATAATTTGATCTCTTTTCCTGTGCAGTTCCAGTCTGAGGCTCTGGTCACTGGACTACCACGCCGGACCAATCCAGTCTCTTTAAAGCTTAAAATAAACATCTTAAAACACTTTCTGACTCGTATTGTGTCTGCACCAGATTCCACGCTAGCATCATGTCACTTTGCTTTCTTCCCCAATCTACACTTCTTCTGAAAAGAGAAATAGTTATTTGTCACCTTTAATTTTAGTACATTCACATAATTAATTAATAACTGTATTTTTTGTCAGTCATAGTTAATGTACTAACGATTAAAATGTCAAAGCAGTATGTTTGAGACGTGAGACTATCATTGCTGCCACCCTCTATTTCAAAGATGGTAAATTACATCCACATAGACAAACATCATCCGGTGGCGGTGCCCACAGTGGTGGCCCTCTAGCGCCACACCTGGATGAAAGTAGCCATCAGAAGATATGTTTGCTGTATCCATTAAGTGAGAAATATGTTCAGCAAATATATTGCAAATATAAACGGGATTTGACCTTTTTAGAACTAATGAGCTGCTTAAATAGAGAATGATGTTGTGACTCATCTCTGATTTACATTTTGTTTTGCTCTGCAGTGCTGCTCAAAGCATGTTGTGGGTCAAAGCATGCATGACATGTAGCCTTATTAAAGTTACATCACACATTTGCTTAACCTGCTCCGAAATTATAAATAGAAAGTCTTGTTTTTGATTCTCTTGCTTTTGATTCTCGTGTTGTTTTTGATTCTCAGATTTGTTCAATTATTCAGCTGAAATAATAAAGAACTAAATATGTAGAACAGAAATGTAGGTCTGCTATAACAGTTTTCAACCATTTCTTGGCCTGAGCTCTGTCCCATCCTCATTTCTATAGTTTTATAGTTCACCAACAAAAGTACAATTTGAAACAGAACCGCACCAATTCAAAAATGAAGGCTCACTTTTTGTCCAAACCAAACAGGGAACCATGAGACTTTCCGGTGCTTCTAGGGAGTGAAAAGTTGGTTCTGTGCTGCTCTTCAGTGAGGGATCAATCTTGAAAATGTAGAAGAGGTCTGAGGCCCGCAGGAGGAAAGTTGTTAAAGGAAAAGTCATATTCAGAAGTCAAACTTCTGAAAGTATTTTAAGTATGAAATACATACTGTTCAACATATGATAAAGTGTTTTTAATTAAGAGTAATGTTCATTTGAATGTGCTTTACTAGGCATCCATGTTTGTCAAAGAACACTACTGCCACCTACCTGCTTCCATAGCGGCCTGCGGTCGCGGTATGGGGCTGTTGATCAAGTCCCAGTGCTGTATCTGGTGTTTGTCTATCAGCTATTATCAAAAGAATCATCTTGAAAGCATTACGCTTCTTTGAAATGTTGGCTGCCGCCATACGTGTTTTTCTCTGGTCAGCCGTTAGATGGCAAATCCTCCCTCTTTAGGTTAGCAATCCAGCGACGAACACCCGTCCGTGGAGGATCAGGAATCGGAAAGGTGAAATAACTCTCTTTTTTCCACTTTTACCTGATGTATTCCAACATCAGCTGCTATAAATGTGGGCATTGCCAGTTTCACTATAGCTCTGGTGAATTTCAATGGTGAGAGTCCTCTGGAAATCTTCAATAATTGTTGTTGATTACGAAGATGTGTCTAGTAGTTCCCATTGATTTTGCTTGTAAAGCGGGGAGAATGGCGCTAGGCTTACCACACCATGATGTCACTGTCAAAAGCTGTCAGGAGTGAGGTGGTACTATATCTGAGCAAAAATGGGTGCTCCCAGACTCAGTGCTCGAAACGACAATTATTGTTTTCATTTTTTTATTGTTTAATGCTAAATTCATGAAATTACCACGATTTATATTTAGTTTTAATCGTCCATTTGTTATTTCCTGCTGACCTTTAAAAGCCTTTATTGGTACAGGGCTGCTGTGATTAAAAACATGCCAACATGTGTGGTGTCAAGGGCCTTTATCAGTGCAAAGACAAAATATCAGTTTGCTTCAGTGTTAGTTAAAAAGACAATCAAAGGTGGTTGCCCGGTTTGTGCTGGTAAGATGCCGCATGATCAGTATGACCTGCCAATGAGAAGAAGAACAGACAGATTTAAATCACTACATGCAGTTAAATAATATACCTTTTCATATAAATAGGTCAAAGAAAAGAAAAGACTTAATTTAGCTAAACCACTAGCCCAGCAGGAGAAAAAGCCTCATGAGACCATTGTCAATGTTATGTCAAAGTGGTTCTTCTTTGCACACTGCTTCAAAAAATCAGCTTATACTCTGAGCAGTGAAATACAGGATTGTTATCTAATTTCCCCAGAGAGAACTAAAGCATAGGCTTTCAGAGCTGACTGTCTTGCTGCAAGAAAACAGTGCTAGCAACTGTAGGAGTGACCATATTTTCATTTGGGAAAACAAACTGTCGACACCTTGGAAGCGATGGGGAGTGCATATGACAAAAGAACTTAAGTGTCTCATCATCCGGGAGTTTACACCGTGATCAGGGAAAGGTTACTTGGCGCAGAACAGTGGTGAAAGGTGGAAGTTCAGTTTAACCAACAATAATACAACTCTGTGAATGGTTCCGTCTGAGATGAATGAAAATAGTTGTTGGTTGTTGTAGTTAATGGTTATTGAGTCAGATATGTGGCAATAGTGTTTGATTTATCTGAAGGTTTTTATCTGTTATTGTGTAAATGAGTTTGGCTGTAATTTAAGGACATATTCTAATAGATCTACAGAGTGGGAACTATAAATCTGATAGGAGTTTAATTTTTTTTATTGTTGTTTTGCACAATATGTAACTAAGTATTTTTGTTGTTGAATATTAGAGATTTTGCAGATATATTTTATACATACATTGTTTAGATTTATATGTATTTCTAACCCTTTATAGTATAGAAAATCGTGTTTTAACAATATAAAACTGGGGAATAAATAACCAATATGCAGCTATGGACATTTTTACAATAATGGATATTTGAAAATAGCAGCAACATCAGAGATGTGCAGAATGACAGCAGCAGGTTATTTAACTGACTAAGGTTTCTATCATTACATTTGATTTTATTTGTTCCTGCACCGCTGGTTGGAACCTTTATTCCACTCTGGATTCTTGTGAGTGTAGTCTTTGTGCGTTTTAACTTTTTAAAAAATAAATAAATAAACAAACAGTTTTGAAAACCTCGGTATTCATTCTTTTCCTGCTTTGTGTGTCAACTTTCACGGTTGCTAAGCAACAGAGCATACGGCGGTAAAACCCGCCGAAGGGTGGACCTGTTCGAATTTACAGACAAAACTCTTCTGGTCTCCTCATTTTCAAGGACTTCGAAGGATCCAGTCTAGGTAGACCGCGTCCTTGGCAGTGGACTGTGTGGGACCTGGAAGATGGAAGTCCAGTTTGGATAACACAGGTTTGGTGAACCTGTCCATGATGAGCAAGCATGTAGCAACAGTGGAGAGAAAAAGCTCCCCTTTGGGAAGAAACCTCTGGCAGAACCAGGCTCAACAGTGCGGTCTTCTGCCGGACCGGTTAAGAGTCCGGGAGGAATTACATTCATATGAAGCTTTTGCTGCGATGGTGGAGAAGGGGACGGAGTTGGGTTGAATCAGGCTCATCTGAATTGTAGTCTGACAGAGTGCAACCACTGCCTGCGCTTTAGGTAGCAGACTGAGTTGTGGAATCGGAGACCTTTTAAGATTAACTCTGGATACTGATTGGGCTTTTGTGGAGGGGTGGTTAAAAGTTTATTGGCCTGTGTTGGAGGCGGATGGGGGTAAGTAATCAGTTTATTCAGTTGAACTCCGCCTAGGTTTCATTTTTATGTAATATTTTAGCTGTAATAACTGTGAGTTGACAAAATGAAACATTCCAGATCTCAGTTGAGACAAAGTTTTATTTAATCCCAAAAGGATAAATCACAATTTACAAGAAAGAATTATCCAGTCATATCAGCAGCTACATCTCTGTGCTTTCAAAGTAACACACCAAGTTTCCCTTGATATGCAGATATGATACCGTGCTGACAGGATCTCTCAGAAGCTGATGAAAACAAATATAATTAGATTCCTTTTTCTTTTTTTGGTTATTAAATTTCTTTAATAGAGACGATAACACCTTGAATGCTTCTCAGGAAAGGTCCTTGGCTTTCATATCATCAACACACGATGCAGTGTGAGATTGTAGAGCTTATCTGGAACTACATCTGTCTCTGTGATCTGGCTGTTCTCATCTTTTTGACCATTCTGTTTAAAGACTTTTAATAGATGTATTAAAACACGGTTTAAAAATTTCCGTTTTATGGGTTTTAGCCTTGATGTTTATGTACCAATTAGTACATTAGTCTTGGGTTGCTGACACTCTGTAGATACATCTTTTACAGCAAATTTCAAAGGTCCTGCAACTCAAAAGTTAGACTAGCAAACACAAAATTGAGATCAACACACAAGCACAAAAAAAAGCAAAGAACAAATGGCCTGAGCTGCAAAAAATAAATAAATAAAGTTACCTGCAGAAAATATTAAGCAGCAAAATGGAAACATACTACAAACACAAAACTCCAGCGTTCCAGACCACTAGGTGGAGACGACCATCAACTCATATGGGTCAAAACCCTTTGCAATGAATCAAATTGGATGCTAAGAAAGATTATTATTAGAGGTAATAAAAAAAAAATATAAAAGAGATTATAAAATGTACCATTTTGAATGAATGATGAACCTAGTGGCCTCTAGCTTTCCTGTCATGCACCTAGTTAGCAACTTTTCTTAACTTGCAGTTGGTTTTGAAACCTTGCAATATTTACCCTGCAAATGTTTTGTCAGGTTGTGTGTTGATCTTATTTTGGTCTCATTTAATCCATTTTTTTAGTTTTTTTGTCTGATTCTTGTTTGCAGGCAGTGTTGCTTTTGATAGCAATCTTAGACGAAAACTATTATTAGTTTACACCTACACGAATACACCTACACAATTGCCTTATAATGCCATGGCAATCTAAATTTCAAGTATGTGTTAACTAAGATGTTATAAAATATTCAAATTGATAGAAACAAAAACTATGAGAGAGATATCTTCAAAGATCTATGTACCTTTTTCTCTGGGTCTCCAGAAATAAACAATAGGCAATTAAATATTTGCTTTGGTTATAATTTAATATTCCTTTTGGTAGAAATTAAAGAAAGTTCACCATCACCTATTGTGAGCTGGAATAAATAAAATCTTGATAGTCAGACAAAGGGATTTTGTATGCTTAGCAGAGGATAATCAGCCACATATAGTTTATTAAGTAGCAAGAGCAGAAAGAGCCATACTGCTGAGAGCGAACTATCAGTGTAGAGCGTAAAGCGCAGACTCTGAGCTACGCACTTGCAAAATCGCATTTCTGCACAAGCACAGCTGGAAGATCAGAGTTTGTCAGAGTTAAGCGCCCAGCACCACACAATTCCAGCTTATTTTTACCCCTAACGCTGCTGCCATGGTCCACCTGTGCTCATGCAGGATGTGCACCGCTGCATACCAGGTGGTGGGCATGACCAAACAGGACGCAGCAGCAAGGCGGAGGTTAGCTTGTCTTAGAGATTACAGCACAATGATGCATTTTAAACGATTGACAGACAACCCGCTAAAGATTTTATTCAGTCTTGTCTCGTCAACGAAAACTCATCCCCTTGAGCCGTCGTGCTTTTATCAACAAAGATCCATGTTTAGTTCTTCAGTTCTTGTTATCATCAGGAAAAAAAGGATTATCAACAAAATAATTTGATGAAAACAACACTCTTTGCAGGAAAACTTAAATGAATTGCTATATTAGTAACAAGTAATTCAATTAAAACTGTCCATCTTAATTAAGTTTTCAACTTGTAAACATAATAAATTAAGTTAAAACAACTTGATACCAACTTGTTACCAATTAGTAGAAGTTGAAGCAACATTTTCTTATTAAAGTTTGTATTTACACATTATTTTCCCACTTCGACAACCGTAAATCAGACATTATTCTAATCAGAAAAAAAATTCAGGCCGGCAGCATTGTTTTTTTGTTTTTTGTTTTCGGAGTGTAGCTGTCTGAAAAAAGAAGGCAAGGGATATATATATTTTTATTGAAAATGTTGAGATGCTTTGGTTGTAAAATAAAATACAAAAAGATAGTGAAGGAAAAACTAAGGGGGCATTAGGTTTGAATCGCTAGGAAAGAAATTTTGGGTAAAGGGATTATAAAAATCAGGTTTGCAGCTTCAACACTTTGTTAATGAGTAAACTACAGAGGAGAATAATCATTTAATTATCAGTCTGTCTAAACAAATACCCAATAGGTGAGACAGCTGTCAAATGAGATTAAGTGAGAAAATTCATTTCAGAGGTGTAGCTACTCCATAGCTTTAGAGTAACTAGTTTTCTGTTGCCCTTGTACATAAAGAAAGCCCTTCAACACACCCTTGTTACGAACAAAGGGCCTCTCCATGCCACTCTGTTGCATTCATTATCTTTTCCATGGTACACTAGGTGTGCCGTTCTGTTGTGTCGCGCCGAGCTGAGTTCATGTTCATTTTCCTCCTCTCTGCCGTGCTCCCTATCACCAATGCAACAGACATTAGCATAGCGTTTGATGTCGAGTTAGGAGACATTTAGAGGCCTCGTGTTCAACAACTGTGTCAAGTGTTTATGCCGTCTATTTACTTCTCTAACAACATCAAACAATGTACACACTGGGCCACAATGGCTGTGGAGGATGATGAGAGAGGGAGAAAGAAAAAAGCAGGCGAGGCAAGGAGTGAGGTGCTCTCTTTCTCCTGCATCCTTATATACTCGCATTGCTGAAAATAAACTGTGGATCAGCATAATCGATCATGATTATGGGATTTCTGCTCCTGATGGGATTTTGGAGATTACGCAATGACCATGATGATTACGATACATTTACAAAATAATAAAATTATGGAAGATGTATTAATTTCTTTTTTTTGAGCTTAAAGCACTAGTGGCTCACATTTTCTTTTTGGACAGTAGCAGGGTATGATAGTAGGGCAGAGACATGCAGCATTAGGATTTGAACCCTAAGGCCTCTAACCACTGCAATTCCACAGAGCTTCATTAGACTGAAAACATGATACCAGGAAAACGCCATAAACTAGATGTAAGTCATTATAAAATACAGAAAAAGAAAAGAAACAAGGATTTTTTCTTTGATTGATACTTTAAATAAACATATATTAATTTATGTATTTATTGACTTGCCCCAGATTTTTTCAAGACCTATTGAGGTTAAAATCTCTCTTAAAAGGAGATCCATGACATGGTAGCATAAAAATAACAATGTAAAATACAAAAAATCAAAAATAGTAAAAGAAATCATAAACTGAAAATAGAATACAAAAAAAAGCAGGCGAGGCAAGGAGTGAGGTGCTCTCTTTCTCCTGCATCCTTATATACTCGCATTGCTGAAAATAAACTGTGGATCAGCATAATCGATCATGATTATGGGATTTCTGCTCCTGATGGGATTTTGGAGATTACGCAATGACCATGATGTACGATACTGTACAGGCTGTTTAACTGAAGATGAAAAAAACCTGGAAACCACTGTGAGGAACCAGGAGCAGTAAAGCTGATACACAGCAGGGGGAACTTTAACTCATTTTCACTTTTCTCTGGCCACTTCTGGATCATTATGTCTGTAGAAAATCTTTAGAAAGGCCGGGTGCAGCTTTTTGATTGGAACTCTTGATTTCATCATTTATTTAGGAGCTTCAGCCACTTTTTATACCTCAAAAGAACACGTGCCTCTATTTTAGGACTAACTGGATTCTGCGAGGAAACATAAGAAAACCCAATGATGTTGCCTACAAACGAGAGATGATGTCCAACCAATCATATCATCAGCAAAGTTGAGGGGTAGATTTGACTCTTTTTAAAAGTGAGTTTGCCGCATATCATTCTAATGTTTGAAAGACAGATATCTGGCTTCAACAAGAAAAAACAGCCACTCCTTGATTTCAATGTCTAACTGAATTAGTGATATCTGCATTAAATGTAAGCTTCTTGGGTCTGCATATCTCTTGGCATTAGCATCTCCCTGCCATGAAAAACAAATGGGCATGAGAGAAATATCCCTACCTGGTTCAGAACTGGTAACTGGTTCACCCAAAAGACAAGACACCCAAACAAGACAGACAACATGGTTTACGCCGTTCAGTGTAGTGAAGAGTGCACAGACCTTTACACTGAAGATACCAAGCAACCGCCACACAGGCACATGACTAAACACAGGAGGGCCAACTCAACACTCGTTGGAGGACAACTATGTCCATATTCTTGCAAAGGAAAAAAGGTGGTTTGAGCAAAGGATTACAAAGTAGCTTGATCCAATATAGAGCTAACTGACTGTTCCTTTTTTGGACAAAAAGGCAACAGATTAAACCAGTGTCCCGTAGATATGAACGCATCCGCTGCAGGTGTAGCGTGTTCTGTCATCAGCGATGAATAGTATAATTTATAATTGCAGAGTTGCATAATATATAATGATGTAGTCTAATAAAACATTCTAAGTTTAAACAAAAATGTAATTTAGTGTAAAACTAGGTTTGGATAGCGGCTGACTGTGCAAGAATCTGGTCTGGAGCACTTGTGTTCTCAACTTTAAACAGGAATAGTCATGCTTTTCCTTACATCAGTGATTCCTTAGGGTTGTTTACTAGGCAGGGACAGTGCTGTCCAATTAGGAGTCTTCTGGAGTGGGAGGGTAGTGGTATACCTCTTATGGCCATTTGTTTTTCTGGACAGCAGGATGTTAATGCTCAGAGCTACGCAGACATACCTGAATTAACTGAAACACCATTTTCAGCATGATTTGAATGAAGGAATAGCATTTATGTGGTTTAAATATCAAAGACATTGATTTAGCAAAATATAGGCCTCTTTACATAAAACCTTAGTATTGTTTTAATAACCTTCCACAACTGTACTTCTTGTGTCAAACCAGAGTAAGAAGTAATTCACCTCTCCAGCTCTAACATTTGCTCTATAAACACTTTCTTTCTGGTCATAGCTTGAGATTGTGATGAAAAAACTTTTGACTTTGGATTTCTTAATCAACATTTTTTTTCCAGTTGTAAACCTTTGTTTGTTGGGCACATTTGGACAAATATACATGTTGTTCTGTATTTTTTCATTACAGAGGAGTGCAGATGAAGAAGGAAATGTGATAAGAAAAAGAGGAGAAACAACTATGTTGAAGGAGCTAGATAACAGGAGAGGAGTCAACAGCAACACTTGTTACAGCTGATGTTGCTTCAAGATTGAGGCAGTTAGAGTTTAATGGAATCACAGTACAAATGGGATCCGTTAAGGCTGGAGAAATTGTTGGGATCTTAGAGGTTCCAATCTGTGTTGTGTTTTCAGACTCTTCAAAAGCAATCTGCTTAATGAAACCCATATAAAAAACATTCAAAACTGATATTTTTTCCTTTTCCTTTTCTTAATTTTCATTTGATAAATGTTATTTAACTGTTTTCAACAAAAAACGTTATCATACAAAACCAAAAAAAAGTTGAAAAAATATACAGAAATGTGTCAGGTTCAGGAGAAAAGGACCTTGTATTTGAGGTGGAAAGGCAGTTAGATTTAACCCAACTTTTATTTAAGACAGAATTGCAGAGAACAGCGTCAGTGTCTAAGGCAGGAATCTCTGCAGGAGGAGAACATAGGTTAATGACCAGGATAAACTTGTGCATCCATAGCCTGGTTTTATAGTTCAGTCGCTGCCCAAAGGGTGAGGTTGATTCCAACAGGTCTCATGCAACAACAAGACGCGGTGGGCACCACCTAGAGTCCCAGGTACTGATCTCTCAGAGGTGGGGGACAGGCAGGAGATCAAAACCGACCAGATGAAGGAAGGCAGGATAATCTAGAGGGGGAAGGAAAATAAGGTGTTGAAGACTTGCTCAGTAGTTAGAACCAGGCGATCAGAGGCTCAAAAAGGTGCCAAAAGGAAATCCAGAACGGAGTCAGGGAACAATTCCAGTTTCGGTAAACAGGCAGGCAGACTTCAGAAGAAGGCCGAAGACAGGTCAGGCAAACAGATTAGACTGGAGACAGCAACCTTAGCGGTCCAGAGGCAGAAACAGGAAACAGAAACAGGTACGCTAGAGAAATCTCACCACAGACTCAAATAATCTGGCACTGATGACAGGTTTGAAGGCTGGTTAAATAAAAGCTAAAGCAGGTGGATCAGATGAAAGGTAATGAGAACTGGGCGGAGCTAGGCAGGTGAATGAAATTAGTAATCAGACCAGTCATCAGCACCAAGGTCATATCAGAAAAGGGTGCAGTTGTTGAATTGGTGGAATTAGGCAGACTTCTGATTTGTTGCAAAAATTATGAAACAAAAATATTTTAGTACTTTACCTGATTTGATCTATGTGCCTCACCTCTTACCCACTGACTACATCTATTTCACATGATCAGTTCATATTAGACAAAAACAAATTGAAAGGTTCGTACAGCTCTACCTTTAAATTAGCTAATTTCCTGCTTTGTGCCTCCTACCTTTATCAGTTTGCAACAAACATGGTGGAGTTTGTCCGGTGTCCAACGCCTGAGTACCCTAAGGCCTAATCCACACTCAGACGAACATAAATGATTTAGAAACATTTTGCATTCATTGTTTGTAGTTAAGATGACATTTTTACAAAAAGTGTTATTCTCGTGTGTATTAATATGAATTGTTGGACCCTAAGAAAGTTACTTAGTGTGACTTTATTTGTTTATTTGCAGAATACAAGAGTGTATCTTACCATGATAATATTGATCCAACAGCGATTTGGAATCAATATTTTGGACATTCTTGCTCTGCCAACTACTAATTGCATATACATTAATATTTTGAGCCAGCTGTAGAAGAGAGGAACATCAACATCTAATGGAAAGAATACTCTAAAACACAATTGCAACTAAAACAATAAACTCTATGAAATAATTTCAAGTATAAAGAATCCTTTAAGTTCGATTCTGGTTGGGTTTTGAGTAGCTGTGGCAGGCCATTTCTGTATAATCAATACCTGTGAGGTTTTATACCTGAGTATGTATTAAAACACCGTGCTAACTTGCTAATCAAAGTTTGATTTCTTTGCTTCTTTGTTTTAGAAACCAAAGAGTGTCATCAGTCTGACTATATTTCCATCCCTTTTTCTTTTGTACCCTCTAGCTTTGTACTTGTCTCTGTTTGAGCTTTGAAATCAATACATGTCTGTTATCCTGACACAGCACAATGTTTTAATGTGTAGCTGAGTCCAAGTGCTGGCAGGTGTTTTCACTGGACTGGCTGCCAAGGACAAATGGTGGGGTGAGGTGGGTCAGCAGTAAATCATAGGGAGCAATCTGTGAGGCATTTCTGCTTCACTCACCTGTAATCACTGTCAGGCTAAAGGAGACTACTTTGGCATCAATGGCTATGACATACAGATGTATGTCTAAAATGGGCGTATTTGTGGAAAGATGTTTGCGCCTCCCTCTGAATCTCTGCTTCCTGTAAAGCAGTCCAGAAGAGGTGTGCAGCATCCACAGGACCTTTTCTTTGATATAAAGAGCAGCCAAAAAGGTCCTGGGCTCCAGACAGATACATGTCAATCAGCCTTTTTCTTCCCAGGCACCAGCAGCAGAATCCCCGGTCCTGTCCATCTCTCTCTCCTTCAGCGAATCTCTCCCCAGCACTGATAACACTCCACATAACAGGTGAGCGACTGCTGGCAGAAAGGAGATTGCCTGACCTTATTGTTTGCCTTCTCCTCCTCTTTGTTCTTCACAAATAAAGGGTTTTTTAATAAACTGAAAGGTCCTCTGCCGTGGCCCATAGAGAAAATGAAAGGGGGCAGTGAGGTATGGTACAATGTGCTTGGAAAAAAAGGCAACTCATCAGAAAATAACAAAGGTGCAAGTAAAAGATAAGGTGCCCGTCAGAGATTAATCCGAGCTCGCTTGATTGTTTTCTTTAATACCAAACCTGCTACAGCAAGCGATAAGTTTGCTGAGTAATTTGGTTTTCTAGGGGACAGGCAGCGAGTGGGTGGCTGGGTGCTCGAAATAATATTCAGGTGTGCTCCATAATTGATTTCTTTTTTTGCACTTCACCCCTCAGTTCTCAAAGAAAAAGAAAAAAGAGATGAAATTTAAAACTGCTTTGACTTGCTTTTGTGCTCCCCCCTCACCCATACTCTTTTTTTTTCTCTGTCTCCTCTCCTCTCCTCGACACATCCTCCTTTGGATTAATAAACTGGCTTTGTTGAAGACAAAAAAGAACAGAGGGAGTGTGCTTAAGGAAGCAGTTTTTTTTTTCTTGCTGCATGCAGGACCATTGTGACAATTTCTCTGAAAGAAATCAGAAGGATGAGAAGCATTGGCTGCAGACAGACAGTGCAGTGTGAGTGTGTGGGTGTACCTGTCTAGCTCTCAGGGTGAGGTCTATTTTTCGGTTTCACCATCAAATTGAGGACCAGTTGTTCCAAAGTGAGGACATTTTGCAGGTCCTCCCATGCTATTGTGCTAATGGACAGGTTTAAGGCGAAGGTGTCAGTTGGTTAGGGTTAGGGTGAGGTATGCATTGAGTGATGATTAGGTTTAGGGATAGTTTTAGGTTTAGGGCTGAATTTAGTGCAGGGTTGATATCACCTGAGTCAATAGGAGTCAAAACATGGTCCTCATTTATGATGGCAGAACAAGTATGTGTGTGTGTGTGTGTGTGTGTGTGTGTGTGTGTGTGTGTGTGTGTGTGTGTGTGTGTGTGTGTGTGTGTGTGTGTGTGTGTGTGTGTGTGTGCCATGTTTTATGAGTCTGGGTAAAATGAATGCAAAAAACAATAGATTAAAATCTATTAGTTTGGTAATGAAAAGAGCAAATGCAGTTACCGTATGCTAATTGGGCTGGTGAAATAAAAACATTTAAATACATTACGGGAGTGAAAACAAGATTAAAAAAAAGTTCTGAATTATCAAGAAGCACTTTTTAATTTTCCACAGAAATTACCACCTTTTCCTGCCTCTATTCAAATCCCTAAGAGTGCGTTCTAGTTTAAATCTGTTATGTTGTATAGAAAATTATTGTAAAAATATAGTTTGAATTGGTATTTAAAGGGGAATGCGGTTTTTTTTTTTTTACCTTGGGCCCTTGATTTTACGTTATTACATCATGTTCTACTCACCGACATCAGTTCTGTCATTCGGAGCTGTTCTAAAGATATTCCGTTAGGTTATATCCAAGTAACATTTTCCTATGGGCCACGACTTGAAGGCACAAACTAAACTGTTCAGAATTTATCATTTATGGTTTACCAGCATTCATAACATGTAGGCGAATCACTGTCCCCCAGACTCTGGACTGGAGTTGTGACAGGCAGCCCGGGCCACAGCTTATATTCATTCGGTGAGCTAATCTGAATCGTTCAATTCCATTTGGAGAGTGCGAGATCATCTGTGGTAGCAGCTCTAGACTATCTTCCAGGCATGTCAATAAAACTAGCAACAGTTCAGCGCTGACAGGAAGAATGAAGTGGTAGCCGGCGCGACGGGCTGACGCCATGCTGCTTCTTTGTTTTTAAAAAAATATAATATAACAAATATAAATAAATATATGTAAATATATGTAGTGATTCACCTACATGTTATGAATGCTGGTGTACCATAAAGAACAAATTATGAACAGTTTAGTTTGTGCCTTCAACTCGTATGCCCATAGAAGGACGTTTCCAAATGACACCAAACTCATATGGGTGAGTAGAACATGATGTAATAACGTGAAAATCATTTTCCTTTAATAAAAAAAAACACCATGAATCTAAAAAATAGAAAAATATTAAAGAATTCTGAAGATTTGGGCTGGCATGAGATTCCCATAATTACCATATAGAATTGTATTCTATTCTATATCAATAGAATAGAATAGAACAATTATTTATTTATAATAAAGATCCTTAACTTGTTCCTCTGGCTCTGTTGTGAGCTGCTGTTTCAGCGGGTCGGGGTCTTATGTCCATCTGTGCTACTCGGGGAAACTCAGAGTCAGACCAAATACAATAAAGTTGGTATTACAGAATCTTTAACTTTTGGGGCACTGATGTAACTTTTAAAAGATCCGCTGATGATGCTTCAGGTCAATAGGGGATTGTGCCTGCAGAACACAGCTTAGACTGCAGGTTGCTATATTGGTCGATCAACATGCAGCAATTTAACAAAACTCCTCATCAATTTTATCTGAACGGGTGCACCAGCAGATAAAATGGATGATTTTAGGTCAGAGCTCTTTCTAAGAAGGATGCAGAACTCTTTTGCCAGCAAACATGGATGACGGTTCTAGAGATTGCACCAGGTGTGACGTAATGTCCAGCTGGAAGTTCAGGTCTCTGCGTTGCATCCAGACTGAGATCCAGGGGAGGAGAGAGAAAAAGGGTGTTCTCTATGAATTTATATGAGGCGCTGGGCATGGTTCAAGATTTTAATGTTAGCGTGACATGCTGCATCAAAAAGCAGCCATTATCTGATACCCTCTGTCAAACTGTGGTTCTGTGCAGAGGAGTTTTTCCTCTCCACGGTTGCTGCATGCATGCTCACTGTGTGGGATTGCTGTAGAATGAACAATTATGCAAGCAAAGTTCTACTGTTGCTACGTGCTTACCCAGGAAGAGCAAACCCTGCAAAGTCAATAAGTCGATCATGAAATCAGCTGGTTTTCCTCTGATAGAAATCTTTGAACCGAACTGCCTGGAGGATCTGATTGAATTAACTCTGCAAAGTACCTAGAGATTAAATTTGTCCTGAATTGTTGCTGTCTAAATAAGCTGAATTCAAATGAATTGTCTTTTGCCTTAAACATTTCAGAGGTGTATCTTGAAGATGATGTGGATCCATGTTGTCATTTTGCTTAAAATGCATTATTAATCTTTTAACTGATGCAGATCAATGTATAGTTAGACTTTTACCTTCCAAATCCTGTTAAACTCCCACAACAGCATTATTTCAAATAAACCACTTACCCAATAAATCTATTCCATGTACTTTTCATTGTAATTGGTGAAAATCAAATAAAACTTTTATTTTTAAAAAGTGCCTATTTTTAAAAACTTACTTTGGACCTGCTTATTGAATATTAATATTATCACAAGCTTTTAATACATTTAATAGCAATACAAAAACAATATAAGTGTTCCAGTGTCCTGCTGTAAGTTTAAAACAGTGATGCACCAACACCATGATCATTAAAACCAGAAATATTTCGTTTTTGATCCTTGGTGTACTTTGAGACCATAAACATGCAAAACAGTTTCTTAAATGTAATTTTTTTTTTTTATGTATTATTTAAAATTATTGAAATTTTACTTTCCAATTTTTAGGGGGCACCATTATTGAAGTGAATATTTTCTTTACCTGAAGAAATTTATATATATATATATATATATATATATATATATATATGATAGATATATATATATATCTATATATATATATATATATATAATATATGCTTTTCTCTTTTTAGCTTATTATTTTACCTTCAATATCCATAATCTTCCGCCTTCATTTGAGCTTTTTGTACAGTAGATTGCCTTTACTTTAAAGCTGTTCTCCAATTATGGCTCAATGATTTCAGGGAAGGGCATTGTAATTAGAAAGATGTCTATTTGGTTTTTCGATGAACAACAAAGGACCTTTTTTCACATTAGCCTCTGAAAGAAAAAGAAGGAAAAAAAACACAGCAGTTGTCAGGATCTCAAGTAGGACTATTACTATGGTTGAACATATTAACGGTTTTACCTGGGGAAGAGGCCAGCCTATTACATATTAAAAGAGCATGAATGGAAAAATATATCTTCTAACTGTAGAAATCCAAACGGGGCTATATGGGTCTGACTGTTTACCTCATAATAGATGGCTTAATGAGCACATGATGACTTCACTTGGAGAGAAAAGAAGATTCACAAAATGTCAGAAAAATATTGTATCTACATTTCCTGTTGAAAAAAACCCGAGTCATGCTGTCAACAAAACATACGAATAAAAAAATAATCTTTCCCATAACCAACTGTTTCTTTGAACTGATCACTGGTTCTGGGGTTGGATTATGAGGAAGATACTCGGTCCTACTACAAATGTTCCACTTTCCTTTATGTTCTGAGTAGGTTATAAGTCCCGGGTTCGATCCCCACATCTACCACCCTGGGTCTCTGAGCAAAACCATTAATCCCACACTGCTGCCTGGACGGCCCAGGATGGCAGCCCACTGCTCCCCAAGGGGATGGGTTAAATGCAGAGATACATTTCACCAGTGTGAGATCAATAAAGTTCCTATTATTATTATTATTATTATTATCATTATTATTATTATTATTATTATTATTATTACTATTATTATGCTAACGGTTATTGAAAAAATTGTTGAATGGTTGAAAGAAGTTAAACTTGGATGTTCTGTCCAACTTGTTAATCATTCAGGGGCATCTAAAGGATTTGTGATGTGGCAGGGGGACTCATTGGCGTCTGGATGGGAAAATACTGGAACGGAAACAGTTTCCTGAAACCTGCTTTAGTCTCACAGTTTAAATATCAAAATCAGAGTTTTTCAATTTGACTGTTGCACACCCCCACCAATGGATGGAGTGGTCAGTAGGGACGTTTCTCTGTGACCTCCCCTCTTCTCCACAAACGTTTCTGATTTGATGTTAAAGCCGTAGGGAAGCGGCTGTTCTAACTGTTGCATTTCCAAATTCTACCGAAGTCATGCCCGACTTTTACTCGAGTGAATAAAGTGAATGTGATTGGACGTTTATCAAGAGGGCGGGATTGTTGTGGCGGAAGGTTCGCAAGCACCTTTGGTTGTAGCCGGTTTGTCAGAAGCATCAGTTAGTAACTTAACTTAGTAGGTTCCCAATGGGAAATTCCATTGGGACCAAGTAGCTCTAAATTGGTGACTTAGAAAGGACACTGTCAAGGAACGCTTATGGACAGAGGGAAAGAAACATGCAAGAGGAGGAGAGTTTAGTGTCGGAGGTCATGGATGAGTATCCTCCGTCATACATTTTTTATTTAGCCAGAATGATTTGACATTTAAATATGACTTCCCTTCGACTTTACAGTAATGTTATTCTTGTCAATAATAAGAATTCAAGGAGATGGCACTGGTACACCAACATAAAAATGGAAGACAACAATTAGCCCTAATTTAAGTAATTTGAAATCAGTCTGACTTCAATCTGGAGAAGAAGCCAAATTTAGTGGATATGCAAGGTCATAAAAGACAGGTCCTGAAAGACGTACAGCTGTGGTCCAAGTGAAAGAAGAATCTTAAACTTATTGATTTAGTGGGGTATATCTAAATCTAATAAAACTTATTTTAAAGTTTTTTTTGTATTATCCCTCTCATAATATATTATTTTATAAAGATTTTTATCAATGAAACTGCGGTATTCATACTCCTTCATTGCCCTTTATCACTATTATTGTAGAAGCTTTAATGGAAGATGATGGCTTCTGGTTTAGGGGAAGCATTAGACATTAAACTGTCTTAAAATGAACAAGATTTTGGCTGTTTTATGTCTAATTAAACAATATTTTTCTTTGTGTTTGTATTTTTCTAACAGATCCGGTTAATAACAATGGAAGCAATAAGAGAGACGTTTTTATAACACATTTTGTTGAAGTAAAAATTGAAAAAGCCTTAAATTCATACAGTTAGTGCTCTCTCCACCCAATTCTTTGTAACATTGTATTTTCTTTTCCCTACATACTGCAGGCAGATGGCTGGGGACTAGAAGGCCAAACTGGTTGAAACCAACTAATTGGTTTGTTGGGAAATCAATATAAAACAGACCCTCCCCTCTGCATGCAGTCCATCACTCCTGCTCTGCAATTACAGCATTGATTGGCTGATGCTTATTGCACATCTTATTACCAGAGGTTTCGACCAATTCCAATATCAACAGCTGCAGAATTCAGAGATAAACCTGGATTTCTGTCTCGCAAACACAAGAGTACAACTTCATATAAATATTTAATTGACAAAAATAAATTAAAAAAAATGAATTACACGAAGTAGACTTTTAATGTGATGGACAGGTGAACAATAAAAAGAAAACCTAGAATCTTTGAGTCCCAAAGATCTACTTCTATGTGTTAGCGACATAAGGGAGTTATAATTGTATTCTGTTAATGTTTCATCCTGTTTTAGTGTTGCAACCTATACTCTGCACCTGCTGGGTTGATCTTTATTTTTAGGAGTTTGGTTTTGCTCTCTAAAGCTTCAGTAAACATTTCCTGTAATTCTGTGTTATTATCGAGCTGTCAATGTGCAGTAGGAACCTGCTACTCTTTAATATCAGGTAGTAGAGTGTGTGGTGAAGTCATGGACACACTAGAACATCATATGAAGAAGCAGAAGACAGAAAAAAACTCATAAAGGGGGCAGATAAAAAAAATCATTAATTATTGTCACAACTACTGATACATCTTTGCAGTTGAGAAGTTTTCAGTGTTAATTGGAACCATGTGAGGGGGAAGACTGATGGGAGATGGACTAGAAGCTGAAGAGCCTCGTCCAAAAATTATAGCACATACCAGTGCAGTAATTAGTAAAAGTCTGATACCGGAGAAGTTTTACTTTATTTGGAACAAAAGCCTTGTTTGGTCACGATCTTGGCGCGGGTGGCTGGCTTAATTGCTCATTCCATTCACCTGTCTAACTCTGCCCAGTTGCTCATTACCACTTATCTGATCCACCTGTTTCCAGTTTCTATTTATGCTGCCTGTTTTCCAGCCACCAGTGCCAAATTATTCAAGCCTAGAGTGACAAATATGTAGCGTACCCAGTATAATTGTTTTGACCACCTGATCCTGACCTGTTTTTGCCCTGGATTACTAAGTTTTGGGTTGCCCCTGCTTTGGTCTGTTTTTGCCTTTCTCCTGTCTTCTGACTGCTTTTTGCCTGTTAGACGCCTTGGGAACTTTCTCCTAACCCCAGCTTGGATTATCCCCTTGGTACTTCTGCATCTCTCTAATCCTCTGGTCTGGTCTCGTTACCTGATCTGGATGCGGCATCTGGACCCTCCTGCTCTTCAGCTTCTGCTGACTGCTCTGCTCTGCTCCTGGAACTCTCGGGCATGTTGTGGAGAAGTCCTCTGATTGGCTCCCACTCCGTCCTCTGGGCACGAACTAAACTATAATCCAGCAAGCCAGTCCCAGCTGAAACCTCGCAAATCCAGAGCTTTTCAATTAAGCAACTTTTCCTTTGAACTACCTGTTAATAATAATAATAATAATGAATTTTATTTGTATTGCACTTTACATTTGACTTCAAATCTCAAAGTCCTACATTTAAAAGACAATGAAATGCTGCTGCTTCTAACATAAAGAATGAGTGAGAACAGCGAGGAGTGTTTAAAACAAGGTTAAAAGACCATAACATTAAAAACAGAGTAAAAAGACAATCATTAAAATCAATACATTCAAATGCATACGTTCTCAACTTCCTTGAACACATACTGAGTGGAGAGACGATGGAGCAGAGCCACTGATTCACTGAGAGCGTTTCTAAAGAAAAATACTAAATAAAATACTAAATAAAATAATCAAAAAAAGTATTACTGTTTTTTTATATATATTTCAGGAATAGTGGAACTCCTGTTTAATCATGTTACAAAGCATTTTTAACACCTAGCTGGACCGCTCTGCAGTGCCAGCATGTTTCAAGTCTGCCACATTCTGATCCCAAAGAAGCCCCAGGTCAACTCACTCAATGATTTATCGGCCAGTCGCACTGACTCCAATCATGAGGAAGTGCTTCTCAAAGGCTGGTTAAAGAACACATCGCCTCCAGTCTGCCGCCAACATTCTGACCAGTTCCAGTTTGCCTACCGACGGAACCGCTCCACTGAGGACCCCATCTCCTGCTGCTCTCCACCTGAGCCTGGCACACCTGGAGTGAAAAGAACACCCATGTGCGGATGCTGTTCCTGGACTTCAGTTCAGCTTTCAACACCATCATCCCTCAGCATCTGATGGCCAAACTGAAACAGCTGGTATTTTATACACCCCTCCCAAGCAACTGGCTGCTAGACTTCGCCACAGACAGACCTCAGCCAGTCCGGGTTGGACAGAACACCTCTGATGTCATCAGTCTAAGCACAGGCTCCCCTCAGGGCTGCGCCCTGAGCCCCCTGCTGTTCACCCTGATGACAAATGACTGCATCCCCAGGTTCACCACCAATAACATGGTGAAGTTTGCAGACTGACACCACGGTGGTGGGCCTCATCAGAGACAACAACGTCCAGAACTACAGAGAGGAGGTGGAGCAGCTGGTGTAAAAGATAACAGCCTGATCCTGATCGTGGAGAAGATGAAGGAGATCATCTTGGACTTCAGGAAGAACTGGCCTAACCACGCTCCACTGCTCATCAACAGCTCAGCTGTAGAGGTGGTCAACAGCACTAAATTCCTGGGGTGCACATCACAGACAACCTCAACTGGACTGTAAACACCTCACTGATCAAAAGGGCACAGAAGCGCATGTACTTTAACTGCGGAGGATGAGGAGAGCCCACCTGCCCCCACCCATCCTCCCCACCTTCTACAGAAGCACCCTAGAGAGCGTTCTGACCAGCTGTCTCACTGTGTGGTGTGGAGGCTGCAGTGCCTCAGACTGGAAGAAGGTGAGGAGAGTGGTGAGAACAGCAGAGAAGATCATTGGGGCTCCTCTTCCCTCCATTAAAGAATTTTTCATCCCAGCGCTGTGTCTCGAGCCCGTAACATCATAAATGACCCCTCACACCCCCACCGTGAAGCTTGTTCACCTGCTGCCCTCTGGGAAGAGGAGCCGCTTTGAAGTAGAGTCCTGCACGGATCGAGTTTTACCAACCCGCACCCGCCCTAACCCGTTGGGATGACTACCAAATACGGATATCTTCAATTCAAATCAACCGACTGGACCCGCTGATATTTAACCAAGCAACCCAACCTCGCTAACACATCGAAGTAATAGGCTATAGTAACGCCTGCGCTGCAGAACAGCAGCCATTAACACTGCAGCAGACGGGTTTGCACTGACTGTGGCCTTTTGGAGTGGGAAGCCCACACTGCTGGCAGGGGCTTTAAGCTACAACAATAAGGGTGACCCCAGTGCCGGATTAATATAACATTTCTGATGTCCTAATAACAACACATAAATTTAAAAAATCACCAACTACCCGCCGCACTAAAAAAATATCCGGCCGAACTCGCTTATTTTTATTTATGTTTTTTTCACCCTCAAGTAAAAGAGCATTTTTAGCGGGTGATCCGTTGGGGACCAAGTGGTACCCGAATCTGCTGTAGGACTCTATACTTTGAAGTGATCCTGGTGTCCAGCAGATTCTAGAACAGTTTCTTCCCCACTGCCATTAGACTGCTGAATGTTGCGTAAAATTCTATAAAAAATCCCCAAAAGTCGAAACTGTAAATCATATACAGTTGTATGTTTATTTCACCCTGCTGCTTACCTTTAACCAGTGCTCCACTTTAAAAACTGTAAATTTCCTGGAGAACAGTACTGAACATAATTTCTTTTCATATACACTTGTGTGTACGAAATGACAAAAAAAATCTTTCTAAGTCTGAGCATCTTTGAGTGCTCCTGGAAGCTTATCAATACAGTAAAGTTTGTATAGATGCGTCTGATCTGCTTCCTGCTGATCCTGTGTTCAATGGCACGAGAGGAAGCGGCTTTACACTATATTTGCTGTGATCTATAAAAAAACAGCAGTTTTACTATATTTTCATGCGAGAAAGTCCACCTCAAAACATCCTCTGTGCAGTCCATTTATCAAGATTACGATCCTGTCCTCATATACTGGCGGTGCGTTGTCACTGGGAATCCCCCCACCAACAGCTGCCTGGTCACCCTTGGGGGTTCCCGCTATAGTCAGCCTGCGGGCTGGCGGGAAGTTGATAGCTTTAGCGTTTTTTCCGGGTATATGGTAGGTATATGGTGCAAACTGAGATCTGTTCCCCAGTGGGAATGATCATCAAACACCATCCGCATCAGCAGTGCTGCTGTCTGTTTTCCCTGCCAGCTCCCCAGATCATCAGCTTCTGATGGATGATGTGCGGTGGGCGTTGAACAACAAAAAATTATAATGCCTTGGAGCAAAATTTTCCAGGGAAAAAAGCAAAAGGGTCATTTCCCAATTTGTCATTTTTTTAGTTAAGGGGGAAGGCAGAAATGCCATCTTCCCGTGCAGCACTGCTAGCTAAAAGCCTGAAGTCAATATTGGTATAGGGTACCATAAGGTAAAAATTATTAAGGGCCTTTTTGCATAAAAGCAGTGAATGAATATTGGCAGTATGTATTAGTGATGCGGCGATAGGCGGATGAGAAATGCATTTCAGCACACACTGAGAGCCTGGAGTTCTTGCTTTTGGAGGTTTCTTCATGTTAAAGGGAAGTTTTCCTCTCTTCCCTCCACTGTCGCTCCAAGCATGCTTAGTAGCGAGGGACTTTTGCATTTTTGAGTCCAATGAGTGCGATGCAATCAACCTGGTTTTCCTTAGATAGAATAGAATCTTTGAATTGATGTTACTAGGATGATATGGTGAGCAGTAAGGTGCCTTGAGATAACATGTGATGTGCATTGTGAATTGGCGCTACAAGAAAAAAACTGAATTAAATTGAATTAATGTAATGTGATGAAAAAAAAAACTATTGATGCAGGGTGTACTCCGCATTTTGCTCAAAGACTACTGAAAATAGGTACCAGCACCCCATGATGCTGACAGACAAGTTCTAAAAGATGGACTGATAGACGGAGAAGAGAATATATTGTGCAAATGGCAGGACTTAAAAAACAGTACAAATCAGTTTTAGTCTTACCAAAAGAAAACATGCAACAAAGAAGAAAATGAAAAGAATAACCAGAGTGATAAAAGGGAGAGAATGGCCCTCTCACTTTATAATGGAGAAAAAACACAGAAGTCAAAATATTGCTTATTTCAAATGTTCTTTTAACAGGTTTGTAAATGATGCAAAGTGGTAGGAGAATTTGACGTGAACCACACATCCACACATGCACGCTGGCTGTTCCCCATCCAATTACATGTTAAACCCTCTTTGCTCTAAGGGCACACACACATGCACATCCTGAACATGCACAGTCTGTGCATGTCCTCTTCTCTCCCATGGGTCTCTGTTAAAATTGACCTTCTCTGCCTTTCATCACAGGAAAATATCACCTTCAAAGAATAATAAGGCCGCCAGACACATTAATTAGAGAGCCTCAATTTAGATACATGTCTGAGAGAGAAAAAAGTGCAGAGAAATGGAAGGGAATGCAAGGCAATGTATAAATATTCAATAAGAAAGCCTATCTGCTGTTGTTCTTAATATGTTTCTCAGCAAAAGTCCCCCCTGGATGTGTGAGATCTTTGCTTTACTGTATCCTTGAGAGTTATCCTGTCTTTTGTTCAGTTATTTAAACAGCATTATATGCTAACCACCATCCAGCATGTCAAAAGAAATCCTGTGTTTTAGTCAGCTCAGGCTGTGGCTTTGTTGGTGTTCTGTGTCTCACCAAGTACCAGAACCTCTCACTCCTCAACAGATCTGGCTGTCTATCTGCTGTTTTGCATTTAGGATAAAGACAATCTTTGGTCTGTCAATAGTCTCTAACCAGAACTCCACAAGTGGAAAATTTGTTGTTTCACCTGGTATAATTTCATCAAAAATCTTCTTTATAGAACCTCTGGTTAACTGATTATTAATTGTGATAATTATCAACAGATTCATCAATTTGCTAAATAATCGTTAGTTGCAGCCATAATCACATTAAACACTTGAGGAATGGGGAAAAAAATACAGGAACAAAAATTATAATCAGACTCTATTTGTTTTCATTTGTTTTGAATCATTCATTACACCCAGAGATGGGAAGTAATCTAAGTACAAATACTAAGCATTGTACTCAAGTAGATTTTTTCTGATATTTTTACTTTTACTTTACTACTTATTTTTATGGCGACTTTTTACTTTCTACTCCTTCTTTCATTTTTACACAAATATTCGTACTTTCTACTCCTTACATTTTAAAAAAATTGGCTCGTTATTTTAGTTTTGAATCATTAACAATGGAGCTACCGTATTATTATTTCACGCCATCAATACCAAATTCAATCTAATTG
>JAGKQL010000063.1:4166196-4258929 GCA_018398635.1 Cyprinodon brontotheroides
GATGGGAATCTACGTTGCATTTGACGCACCACTACAAGATGAATCCGACAGATTGGCGGTATTCATTAGCTGACAAATCATTGCAGCTTGGTGGCGGTGGCGTTAGCATAGTAGCATGGGCGGCGAGATGATTGAAACGAACACAACGGAGATCTAGTCCTATTGGCGGAACATCCATTTAAAATGTAGAAACAGCGGCATGAAAAAGTGGTTTCTACTTTTACTTTTATACTTTAAGTACATTTACAAGCCTGTACTTTGTTACACTTTTACTTGAGTAAAGTTTAAGTTTAATCAGTACTTCCACTTTACCAGAGTATTTTTAACACAAGTATCTGTACTTTTTACTCAAGTACGAGTGAGCACTTTTGCCATCTCTGATGACACCCGATCTGACTTTGTAGAGCTAAAATGTGGGGAATCAGCTGATACCAGTCGTTCTCTACATCCAGCCTGTTCCTCTTCTTGGTTTGGATCTTTTAATGGCGTCCCATATGTTTGATGGTCTAAAAACATATGAGAAAAACCTACTTTTTGGTTGAATAAAGCTTGTTTTATTTTGTCAGTTTGGTCCTTGCAAAGTGGGCTGCTCAGTGACACAGTGGGTAGCACTGCTACTTTTCAGCAAGAGGGTACGAGTTTGATCCCTGCTCTTTCTGTATGAAGTTTGCATGTTCTCCCTTAGCGTGCTCTCTGGGTACTCCTGTTTCCTCCCACAGTCCAAAAACATGACTGTTAGGTTAACTGGCTTCTCTAAATTCTCTTTAGGTGTGAATGTGTGCATGACTGGTTGTTTGTCTCTGTCTGACAGAAAAATGGATGGATGGGTCCTCACAAAGCAAACAGATCCCAGCCCTATTTTATTTTATTACCTGAGAAATAAAATATTTTCATGTACCCCTTGCAATGCACTCGCGGACCACTAGGCGTACGAGTTCCTCCGGCTTGGGTATCATTGCTCTAGTGCAGGGATGTCAAACTGGTTCCAGAAAGGGCCATGAGGCTGCAGGTTTTCTTTCCAGCCAAGCAGTAGCACACCAGACTCCAGTCATCTAATTAAGTGAGTTCAATCTGAACACAATGACTTGATGAGATGACTGGAGTCTGGTGTACTATTGCTTGGTTGGAAAAAAAACCTGCAGCCACACGGCCCTTTCTGGAACCAGTTTGACACCCCTGCTCTAGTGGATGAATAAGTAGTGGAATCAAGATTTCACAATGTATTCATGGTCACTAGACGAGCAGATATTACCCAGGATACTTTGCAAGATCTCTCCTCACAGAGCATCATTGGATTCGTTTTGGGTTTCAACAGAGAACAAAGGTGGCACTGGCAAGATGCAAGGAGTCAGAGTCACATGACAAACGGGGAGCAAAAAATAGTGACAATTTGTCGGAACAATTATTTAATTGAGTTTACTATAAAGTCAACTATATATTCGCACTCTATATGGTGATCGAGATGAACATTTGGACACATAGATTGACTTGCTATAACTGGCCTGTCATAGATGAATAGCGATAGTTCAGTGGGTGAAATGGGCGTACAGAGAATTTCAAACCCCATCAACACTAGCCTGGGTGCCATTCGAACTTAGCCCCGCCCACAGCGTTTGAGTTTGGGAAGTTCGGTCTGGCATTGCTTAATAAGTAGCGCGAGTATGCTCGCACAATATCTGGTGGGCCAATGGACAGATGATCAACAGTAACGTAATCAACCACGTCACCAAAGCGTGCTTGGGTGAGCAACAACAATGGCTGCTGCTGGAGAGTTGAGGTGAGTAGATTCTGCTATTAGGTCTGTTCTAGAAGATATCGACAGCAAATTAATTTTTAAAAAGAGGAACAGAGAAACGCGATCACGGCTCATCTTCTTATTCTAGGCGTGCAACTGCACGCTTTGATTTTTGTTGACAACAACTATGCATCGCTTTTAAGATACGTCACGCACTCCGTTGCTCTTATTGGTTGTAGGTCTATCCAGCTGAGTGCAGCAAGGCATTTTTTTCCTGGTTCGATTCAAAACACGCGCCCCCATAATCACAGCTCTATGGAGCAGTATCAGACTCATATTCTGACTAGAATTGAGTAGGACTACGTCAGGCTACATCAACACCTCCTTTCTCTGCAAATCTCACAATTCTGAACTTCCGAATTCGAGACGAAGCCCCGAGTTGACATAAACTCGAGATGTTTAAGTTATTTGCTTCTGGCCTGTACTTTTGTTACACCCTGAAATTTACATACAGCTTTAGTGTCGACTGCTGAGCAGAGAGCCACGAGCTGCCCGTCCTCGGCCGGAAAAAGTCGACTTCAGCGAGCATCTCCTAATGAAGTGTGGAATTATTGATGAAAAGTCCAATACCCAGTGTGAAAAAAATAAAAAAATATTTGATTTCTTAAGGGAAAAGACAAACAGAGCTGGGATCACAAAATGATGTTAACTGAGACAGAAGCTGCCAAGTCATTCAGATGTGGCTGCTAAGTTTGAGGAAATATCCTCA
The DNA here is from genome assembly GCA_018398635.1 of Cyprinodon brontotheroides. Classification (NCBI taxonomy): domain Eukaryota; kingdom Metazoa; phylum Chordata; class Actinopteri; order Cyprinodontiformes; family Cyprinodontidae; genus Cyprinodon; species Cyprinodon brontotheroides. Next base: position 4,168,701 of record JAGKQL010000063.1, read on the forward strand.
TTAATATATTAATGAGGATATTTCAGTATACCAGTATACTGGTACTAGTATTATTCTTAACACTTACATTTCTTAAAGTCCTGACAGTTGAAGTTAAATAATATTATAAATAGAAAACTAGGCATTGTAGGACTGTCAGGCTCTATCAATTAGCTGCCATTTTCTTTCTCATGGTTTTGCAGTACTGCCAGCAGATGGCGCTACATCTGTTTGCTTATTGTTCCCAGCGCTGGAATTCTGTTTAGGCTCAAAGAGGCCTTATATAAGCACCATCAGGAGGGATGCTTGGTGACTATTACGTTATTTGATGAATGTTAAATAATTTCTGGTATTTTTATGTAAGGTGTATAAAGGTACTATGCACCTTTAAAAAATAAAAACATGTAGTGTGAAAAATGTAACTGTAAAAGCTGTTTTTGATGTCTATTTTTGTTGCATTTATACCGATTATTAAAGGTATAATAGATTTATATCAACCGAATTATATCAACTTTTGTTTCCCTAGGCTTTCATTTCTTCCTGGTTTATTCCTTTTGTCTAATTTCCAGGTGTGGAACAGAGTAGGTTAATGTATATTTCTTTCCTTTATGTATTATTCATCTAACTATAAATGCTGCATCCCCAGAGGGTTTCCTTTATCTTACCAGCATGAGTTGCTTTTTTTGCATATTTATCTTTTGTTTCATGCCATGGTGCACCTTCACCTTGTTTTCAGTGTAGAAGCCCAGTCGTAGTCTCATCCCGTGACTGCTTGAATCAAATTAAAATCCTTGCAGAGTGGATATATTGTAAATACAGAAACCCCATATGTTTCTGATTAGATGCAATTTTTTTTCTTTTTGTCAATAAAAAAAGGGTTTAGCGAGTAGATGGAGACTAATCATGTTATATAGACTTGATGTAGCTAAGATTTCCCTGCATGATGCACGTCTGCTTTTCTTTTTTACCCCCCTCTGCTTACTTTTGAGGTGTTAAGATAAATATGGCTTTATGTCTACCCGTGGGCAGAGGTATCCAAGGGAACCACAGAGTCACAAAATAAAGCCCCCTGGAAAGTCTAATTAGTTTGCAAAGATAATTTATGAATCTAAATTAATATTTTTGGTGATTCGGAGGGAAAGGGGAAGGTTTATTTCACACCTTTACCAGGGTTCCAACAAATGTTCGCTACACCAGTTGCTGCTTTGAATCTGATTCTTAGGTGGTTCACCCCCAGAGTAACCATCACTGCGTGTGTCTGTGTGTGGATTCCAGGTAGGGGGTAGCATAATGGTTACTAAGGCAACAGAAAATTTCTTTTTTTCTTTCTATTTTTTTTCTCAAAAACAGAGAAGGGAGAATTCATAAACCCTGGATGACCCTCTTCAAACCAGGTGCAACATTTTTTCCATCTCTCTGCTACAGACACAAAAGCGTGAGCCGCACCCACGCTCAAAGTGTCCCTGCCACACACCCATGGGATTACGGATGTTCAGATACAAGATGTGGATCCAGTTCTGTGCTTTTGGGTGTCCCCTGATGCCTCCCCACCGATGCCCTGTGTGGTGTGGACCTTTGTCTATCCCTATCAAAGAAATCTGCTGCCAGAAATCATCCTGCTCTTGAATTTCATGTTTTTTTCTTCTGCTATGGTGCGGCAGGAGTGAAAGCATGCACCTCAGCTCACATCCATCCAAGGCTGAATTCCTCTTTTCCTGTGACCTGATGTGCTTCTTTTACCCCTTAGGTGCGAAATAACAAGTCAGACTGGTAAAGAGCCATGTGCCTTCAGATTTTATAAAGAAAAAAGGGATTTCTAAAGAAAGAAACAGTTTCACTACTTTTCATAGAATTGGAGAAAATTTTGTTAAATCATTGATTAAAGCAAAGAACAACATTTAAAGTAACAAAAAAAAAAAAAAAAGGAGCATACCGGTAATTATTCCAACATTATTTTTAATAGAGTTTTTCAAATATGTATTTTTACATTTTGTATTCATGTATTCATGTATTTTCATGTATTACGATTTTTTCAAATGATGTTTTTTACATAAAGATTGAGTTCTAACAATTGCATTTGTTTTAACTACATCTGAAATCCTGAAAAAAAGAAAAGAAAATACAATAAATTAAATAAAATATGCACGAATAAATGATTAAATCTATATAAAATAGGAAAGAAAAAAAAGAAAATATAAAAGAAAAAGAAAGTAAAAGTTGAAAAGATTAAATCAGAGAAAACAGCAAAGTAACTCCAGAAACCTTTTTTTTTGTAGTTTTTGTAATTCATGTGAACAATCCAGACATTTGTTCCCAGTGATTTAATCTAAACCAATATCTTTCTCCAGAGAAACCTAAAGTTCTGCATTTAAACAGTCTACAGTTTATGTACAGTCAGGTGCAGAACTACGTGAGGGAGATGATCTACGATTTTTCGGAGGTTAAACCAACCTGTTATTGGAAAACTAGTAGAATTTTCTAAATTAAAAAAACACTGAAGATTTTGATTAAGCTTTTAGTTATAAATCAAAACACATATTTAAAATCAATGCTTCATAAATGAAAAATGTATGGTTCTGCATAATATTAGCATTAACTGGGCTGAACAGCTATTATTAATTATTGCAATTATTGTGAAGACTACTAGACGACTGCAGAGACACAACTTTTCCTTCTCTGTCATTAAACTCCTAAACTAATTCTAAAAAGATCCCAAATTTCCTGGGAACTTAAATTATAGCATATGGATGTTAATGATTAAGTACTGTATTTTTTTGTTAATTTATGGTTAATACATTAACAATATTATATTAAAATATGACTAGTGATGGAGAGCATCACTGCTGCCACCCTCTGGGTCAGAGGGGAACTATTTGTTCCAGAAGTGGCAAATTATGTCCACAGGAGAACAACCTGGTAGGGATTTTTGGTGGAGCTAGAAGGCCCCTCCCCCCCACGGCCACCTTCTCTCTGCTCCTACCAGAGAGTTAAGTATGTTTTAGAAATATTTATATCCAGACTAATAGTTTGTGTCTAGTACTTTCTATGTTGGGAACCTGATGTACCTGCAGAGGAAAGTGAGGGGAGCTGACAAGGTCACAGAGGTCATATTATGCAGCAGGAGCAGAGCTCAGGCTGTAAACTTTGTGAACTGCTCCCATTAGGCAGCCGGGATGATAATATCAAAAAATGAGCTTTTAATTGCTGTACAGCACGTGTTGCAAACACAACCTGAATCCAGCCCTAAATAGAAAAATCAAGAGGCATTTTGATGCAGAAAATTAAATCTAAGTTAGTTCATTTCTTTAAATGAGTACATTTCCCTTGTTTTTTTTTTACCAGATAAGATTGTTTTAAATATAAGGGTAAGATTCATATTTTAAAAAGAAACATGTTTATTTTCTTGTTTTAGGTAAAAAAAAATGTCTTTTAAGTGCCAATAAATCCTCATTCTACTGGGAGGTTATTATTTCTAAAGCAGTGTGCTCTTTGTAAAAGAAATGGTGGAATCTAAAGTTTTTTTTTTTTTTATTGAGCTGCAACCAGCCTCTTTTAGAGACTTGATGACACACAAGTGGCCTCCAGAATAAAAGTGAGTGTGACGGCCCTGATGCACAGCTTAGATGTTCAAATGTTGAGGTCAAGATAATCAGCTTGGCCTTGCAGGATTGAGGGGTTCTTCTTTATGTCCTGACAGGTTACGTCTGGACCGCTCACCAGAAAATAAAATAAAAAAAAAGAATTTAAAAATCACAGCACAGCATAGAAACAACCAGACTCTCATACCTGGAGCTATGCACGTCGTGTGTTTCCACCTTTTATCTGTCCATTTCATCCAAGAAAAAATCTGTTTGGTTTTAGTGCTGCAGATCAGAATGTCAACAAATGCAGAGCACATTTTATAGCAAGTCATCATCTTTGCTTTTTGATTTTCATAAACTTTCATCACACATTTCAAGGTTAAATTTATGTTATTGCAAAAAAAAACACATAAGAGTTTGGCACAAGGCTCGCTCTTTGGATAATAATAAAGAATTTAGAGGCTTCGCTTTCCCAACATTATTTCTACTGCTTTGACATTTTTATTAATAACAAAAAAAGCAAACAAACAAAAGGACAGGGATTCCTCAGGCTGTGATTTGTGTGCGTGTGTCGCTCATGCCCAAACTGATTACCACGTCTGATGGAATTATCATATTTACAATGAGACCTTTGGATTATTGCGCTCAGCCATTGTGCTGCAGATACAGCTGCAGGAACACGGTGAGGATGCAGACCGTAAATGTCAGAGCAAATTTGATGGACAGGCAGGTAAAAGCTGAGATTGATTCCTGACACAATCAAACCAAAGGAGGGGGGATTGTGATCTGATGCATTCCTTTGTATTCTCCCTTTAATCTTCATATGGTAAAAGATCATGATTTTTTTTCTCTTTTACAAGCAACACTTAAAAATCAGTTGCTTGCATCCAATTAGGCCCTACACACGTTAACGAGACAGACGTGCTGAGTAGGAACCTGCAGTTTTAAGCATAAACCCAGAACTTTTTCAGTTGTCTCTTCAGCAGGAAGACTCTGAGAGTATTTAGCAGGCGGCGCTCTGGTTTGGACCTTTTCTTGGCTCTGTGCCTCATGAGTGTAATTTGGATGAGTGCAGCTCGCTTGCCTTTGGGCTCATTAACAACAATATAAACAGTAATTACTGTGATCGCCTAATTAATTCATTTAAAAATGCTGCACGGCATAAAAGGCGAGAGCAAATCACTTCTGGAGATAACGATTTTACGGAATCATTGTTGACACAATTAGCAATTTCATGTTCCAAAATATAGCTGGAATAATTAAAAACTGTTTTTTTGTCCTATTCTTCAAATGTGAATGTTTCTTATTCAGATGGTTTTTGTGTTTCTTTTCTTTTCACTGCTGTCTGATCCTGGCTCTGTCAGCATGGAGGCTCTGCAGTCCTGATAAATGTAATCCTCCCCTCTGGACACGCTCTTTTGTTTTTAGGCCATTTCTACGCCCCCCCTCTGATCACCAGGCTTTCCCCTCATAATAAAACTCTCTGCCTCCATTCGGTGGCTTTTTGTTAGACTGGAGAATCATCATCCGGCCCCTCGATTGTCCCTCAACTCAGCCTGCATTATTGTCCGGTTAATTGTGATTAACGGTAATTAAGATTGAGCCGGACAGAAACTGGATTTTCACTGTGGGACAAAAGGAGCACCGGATGATGAAATCCCCACTTCCCAATTCGTCCTCGCCACGCCCTCCTCAGACAAAGATTGACTTGCAGAACATCATTTCAGTGAAAGCCAACAATGAGCAGCAGATCTGCCCTGTGATGATTCCTTCTGATTGTTTAAACATGATGATTAAAATGAACTCATTACCTGATATGGACTTTTTTTATTTTAATCTTTTAGAGTTAATAAAAACATAAGATCATACAGTGATAACTGCATTGATTTATTCAAAGAAAGAAAGCTGACAAAAAAAACACAGCTCTATATGACCATAAATCAAGTATTTTTGTTATTTATTTCCAATAATTATGGAAATATTAGCATTAATATTTACCCTGAAGATGACTGACAGCATGAACTATAGCCGTGATTCCAAAGAATAATAATGCAACAGACTGGCAACCCCCTAAAAATACATACAATTACTTCTCTATACATATTTACATCTAAAGTCAAGTTATTGTATAAATTTTTAAAATATTTTAAATGACATAAAATTATTTATTTACTCATTGTATATGTATTTTAACTATTAAAAGGGACTTATAATTATTTAATTGTTTATATTACAATGTTCTGCTTTATTTAAATCATCTAATTAATTTAATTAATAAGTATTGAATCTACTTATTTTATAGTACAGTTCTTTATTATTTTTTTCCTCCATAAACCTCAAAGATCAAATCACAATGATTTTAAAAACATCTTGTGGCCCCCACCTGGTGTTTCGCGCCCCCCCTACAGGGTCCAGATCCCTAGCTTGGGAATCCCTGAAGTCTAGGTTAATCATGATTCAATCTAAATCTAAATCTTAAGGATTTCAGATGAATGGATGAGAAATAAAGTTCCTGCCAAGTATAAGGCCAGGAAAAATCCCAAAATTATTCCTTAATGTTCCATAAAACCACAGCGGGAGCCATTATCCACAAATTAAGGAAATAAGAAGCAGAAATAAAACTTCTCCAAAGGGAAGAACTGCAGACTACTCTCACCATGAATGGGAAAAATCTGCAAATATTGATTTAATCATATTTAATCACATTTTTAATCAAAACCTTATCGACAAATTTAGGCAAAAACAAAAAAATAAACTGACAGTAATATTAAACCAAAACCTAGCGTAGTATTTATAAATGCAGTGGGCAGAGTGTGTGAGAATGCTTTATGTTCAGGGTACGATCCTCTGACCCTTCAACACCCCCATTAGTAATCCTGCAAAATTTATTACCACTTGTGGCATTGCTTCCTGATGATTACCGCTCTGCTCATTAAAAAGCCCGAGCAGATCTATGGACCAATCTGGCTGATGTATGGGGAAACGGGGGAGGCAAATCACTGTGGCAACGCACCGTTACATTGATCAAACTAACTGTTACTCTAAAAGATCTGGTTTGATAACTGGCAAATATTCTTTTTTTTTTCAGTTAATTTTAAATAGTAGAAAATCTAGAAGTATACTGACTAAATGTTTCCCATGAAAATATTTTTATTTACTAAAAATAAATTTGAAACATAAGACAAATCTGGACAGAGAATGTGGCGGCCATTTTTGTTTCCATTGTTGGAAACATGTTGCAAGTTGAGCTTCAGTTTTTTTCTTCAGGGTTAAAATTTCTATTCCAACCAGACAATATAATATTTACTCTTTAAATCATTTGGTTCACTTCCTGTTAGCAGCATAATCAGGGCAGCAGCCGAAGACAAAATTGTGTTAAAGTCAAAATGCTATGAATAGCTTGCGAGCTGCATTTACACAACCTGAAACATTATTTTTTCATATGAAGGAATGTTGATATTTTTAAGTAACTTTTGATATTTAAAACTTTAGAAATTGTTAATAAAAAATGCCATCTTGTTTCATGCTGCTATATTCTATATTGTTTTTTTTTTCATAGCAACACTACAATATTTTACAATAATCATTCTGGCTGAATAAAATACTTTTTTTAAAACCAGTGAAAAACAGACAGAAGAATAGAAGATTTTTTTTTTACAGTTTAGAAGAAATAAAAGACAAATCCAACATATTTTTTGTGTATTCCTTTTGGGTTATAAATTTCTGCCTGTTTCTAAAGTAAATTAATAATAATATTAATACTGTTGTAAAGTAATTTTATGTTTTTAAATTAGGCAGATTTTTAAATGTGAAACCAATGTAAAATGTTTTAAAATGATGATTTTAATGAAACTATTTGTTTTGGCTTGCAACTAGTTTAACAATTTTACACAATAAAACAAACGTTACATTTGCAAACAATCAAGTTTGAACAACCTTTTATGCATTACTATTTACAGTAATCCAATATATAAAATATTAGAGAGAGCTTTTTAAACAAAAAAAGCTGTAATAATAATTTTATTGTTGCCTCAGATTTGTGCTCTAAGCCCTTTAATTATTTGATGTTCTTTTAAATAAATGTTATAACTTGATGCCATTTTGTCACTAAATATTTTCAATATGAATATTCAGATTAACCTTTTTATTTGCTTAAATTTGCTTTATTTTATTGCACAGAATTTGTATCTGTTATGTAACTTGAATAACTGGCTGATTTATTTGAATCTGCTCATTTTGTTTTCTATATAAAATACTTCAAATTTCTTTTGGTCTTTTTAATGATTTAATGCTGTATAAATGGAATACATTTTATTACATAAACTAAATGTGGTATACTGTAGCTGCCATATAAACAGCATATTAAAAAGTACCGAAAAAAGAAAAAAAAAGTATTGATAAAGAAAAATGGAAAAATATATATCTACTGGTCATAAGTAAATAGTTTCAGGAAGGTAGTGGGGATTTATTAAATATCACAGTTAACTTTATTAACTGTGATATTTAAATTTGATTACATTTCATCTATGTGTGAAACTTCCTTTATAAATTCAAAGAGATCATATTCCTATTTAGGTATTTTTGATGCTTGTTAACTCGGTATTAGGAGCCCAAGCTGTTTTCTGTAAAATAATGTTTATCTCTTCTCATGCAAGATAAAGTATCGATTCTCACAGTGGGAATCATTCATCTCTGCCAAACATTTCATAGCGGTATTTACAATAAAAGTAGAAATGCACTTCAAGCTCTAAGGGCAGGTTTACTGTTATTATTAAAAAACTGTGGGCTTCTTATCATCAAGAAATGAGTTCAAACTAATCTTTAAAAATACCAAGTGTGCACAATACACAACCCTTTTATTTGTTTATCTTTTTCTGAAAATAACCTCAGTGGAAATTTATAGCTTTAATTATTATCAGAAAAAGAAACAGACAGTTAATTATCTGCAGACCTGTTTGCTGTTTGAAAGATGCTACATAAAAAAGAACATAAAGAAGCAAAGATTTTCCTATAGAAAGATGAAATTCAAATAGTGAGTTCTCCTTTTGGTGAATAAATTTAGGAAGATGAATAGTAAAGTTTACACCATACTCTATCGCCACCTGGTGGTAATGGAAGGGCAGGAATCTTTATACAGTTTCAGAATAAAAAATAACAGCTTTTTTTTTATGAAGGTCAGAATGTTTTGTGCATCTTTGTGTTTCGAAGAAACAGAGAATTTAAACTTCTTCTGATTCCAAAAACTGCCTCAAGTTATTAGTTTATTTTTTCCTGCCTTCAGGAAAAATGTTGCTTAGAGAAACTGAAAATTGGTTTCTGTCAGCAACAAAAAATCTCATCTGAGTTTGGTCAATATTAATGTTTTGGCATAAAAGGAGAGCAAGGTTAACTTTGCATCGATGGGTCAAATCAGAGCTCCAGGAACTGAAGTGTTTTCTGAAAACCTCTAAGAAGCAGAGCTGCTGCATTCTTCTTTTTATATCCTCAGCATCATGTGGGTCTGCACTCGAAGATAGACAGGTTTCAGAAACAGGGTGGACTTTAAATCACTGAATCTTTTTTGGGGAATTTCACTTGATTTAATTGTTGCAAATTAGTTGTAATTCACACATGGGATCACTGCTTTTCATGAATGTCTACAGTTTGTTACTGTTTGTTCATCCCTATTAAACCCATTGAATACACAAAATAAAGAAATTGGGCTACTTGCCCACTTGCAAAATAAGTCATTATTATATTGGACCCCTCTTGGACTGCCCTAATTGCGTGTGGCATATAGCCTACTCAACAAATTAAGAAATAAGAACAATCTAGCTGCAGATTTGTTTTCTACACCAATGCAGGGGTGGAAGTGAGAATGACATTTACTCCGCGTTACTGTAATTTGAGTACTTTTAGTGAGATTTGTAATTTTCTGAGTAGTTTTGAAATATGTAATTTTTACTTTTACCTGAGTAAGTAAATTTTAATCTAAGTAGTTTTACTTGGCTACATTTAAAACCCCCTCACGTTACTGAGTTAAAAATAAAAATAAAATACTGATGGTGAAAAAATTAAATGCGGCCGGAAATTTTACCCCCTGTGTCACAGAACCGACACTTAATCGCCATTAAAAAATAGAAGAACACTTTTGACTTTTAACTGCACCTTATTTACACAATTCAAACAGATAAACAATTGATTTAAAAACAAGTGTCAGTTAAAACCATTAAATGAGGAGCTTGTTAATAACAGTGGGATCCTGTTGCGTTTTAGTTTGATTTCTGGTATCTTTTGGGCATTTAATTTTGAGTGCATTTTGAAAACTTTAAAATGTAGTTTAAATTTCTTTATTCCTATCATGGTGTTGTCTGTTGGACAGTAGGATTGAAAATTGTTTGCACTTTATGGTTCAGGTTGTGACTGTCCTTGTGCTGTGAGGAAGTATGTTCTTTAGCCCAGCTGATCTTTTGCAAGTGTGGATGTCCACTGAAATACGCCTTGAAATCGATTAAAACACCTTGTGCTCAATTCGATTCATGACTCATCCTTTTTTGCATTACATAACTCAAAGTAACTAAGGAACTTTTACTCAAATTACATTTTAAATGAAGTAATTTTGTACTTTTACTTGAGTAAATTTGTGAGATGGGTAATTTTACTTTTACTCTGAGTAGAATTTAGGCAAAGTAAAGATACTTTTACTCAATTACAATTTTTTAGTACTCTTTCCACCTCTGCACCTGTGTAATATGAAGCCCTCTTAGCATCTCTGGAGACCAGTGGAGCAGTTTAGGTGAACTCGTTCCCATGTAGAAGGAACCAGTTAAAGTGTTTTTGAGTTTTGTGAAATGATGTATTCATCTGGTGTAGCCATTGCAAAATGGACCCACTATGGATATAAATGGCAGACAACAAGGTCAAGGTAAATGCGTTTTATCCCAGAGGGGTAATTGCTTTGTACAGATAGTGGTCACATAACAATTAGCACATGACAGCATAAAAAAGGCATATTAGGATGTTTACAAACATTACTGACAAGTCGTATTCATTAAGAAGCCATATTACTAACTCTTACATGATTTACTGATCTGTCCATCCATCTTCAGTCATGGTCAAGGCTGGTGCCTTTTTCTGGCAGTTTATGGGGAAAAGGCGTCGCACACCAAGGAAAGATCACCAGTTCATTACAGAAACACACATTCACACTCAAGGGCTGTTTAGAGACATAAATGAACATAAAAATCCTGTTTCTTTACTTTGGAAGTGAACTAGGGCACCCAGAGAGAACCTGCAGAGGCATGGGGACATGCCACCTCCATGCATAATGACTCTAGCTTGGGAATCGAACACATGATCTTCTTGCTGCAGGGCTAAAGTCCTGCAAACTGCACCATTGTGGAGCCTAGGGTCCATCACCCTCCAGCCACACACTATCAGCCTCACAGTCATGCTGCCAGTCAAACAGACCATTAGCTCATTTTAAAAACTTTACTGGTACAAACTGCATCACTAACTACCACAGTTCTATGTATGTAAGTACATAAGATCTCTTATGTGTTTCACATAAGAAAAATAATGTATTGACTCTTGAAACCTCTCTGTTTTCTTGTTCATTATTTTTTGGAAACCTTACATAAATTTGCTCTAATTATCTACATTTATGCCAATAGAATTTTCCTTTTTAAATATAATTTCTTTTAAGCTTCCATCCATCATGGACAACACCTCCCACCTTCTGCATCAGACTGTACAGGAGCTGAGCAGCTCCTGTAGTGAAAGACTTTTGCACCCAGTTTGTAAAAAGGAGCGCTACCACAGGTCATAAATCCCTGCTGCAACCAGACATAACAATATAACACTACAACTGCAACAACTCAGCAGTGTATAATGTGAAATTACCATTTGATACTCTGTGCAATAACCTGTTTCTCTATATTTAACACCCAGTGCAATAACTATATATAGATATAAACATCCATCTATATAAATAGCCATGTTAACACCCTGTCCAATAACCCTGTATAATAATGGTACTATATAAAAAATTAAAAAAAAAAAGCTGTCATATCTGGACGCACTGTATATACTGTATATTTCCCATGCTCCTGTTTCTTCCTTTAACACATTCTTCTTCTTCTTCTTTGACTATTTGAGCAAAGATAATGAGTACATTTCTCCACTATGAGATCAATTAGTCAATCAATCAATTAAGAAAAGATACATTCTGTTATTTAGACTTAACTTCCCTAAAAGTCCACTAGATGGGAGTAGAGTCTAACTATAGACAGAAACACCACAGCTAGTATGTAAGGAATGTAAGGAGGTCCCACTCTGGTGTTTTTCGGAATACCAGAGATTATACCTGGACTTTAATTCTGCTTAAAGCATAAAACAACTTAGAATCTGAAGAGAAGCTTTCAGCTTTAGTTCCTGCTGCTTTTATTCTGTGAAAAGAGGAAATGCTTCAAAAATACACAGCTGTCCGGACCAGATGAGGAATATTTGTTTTTCTACAAAGTAGAGCATCTTGACTATGCGGAGGATCAAAGTTTAGCAGTGACAGTCAGTGGGAGAAGAGGAACCATCGGTTCACCTACAGGTAGGTCAGCTGTCTAAGCACAGCAGATAGCTGCCTTTATCCCCTTTATTAATGTCACCATGCAACAGAAGATATCAAATAAATAAAGGAGTTTTACCTCCTAAAATGCTGCTGGTCACATTTAATTCCAAGACTTTGTGTTTGTGCAGAATTTAAAGGTCCACAAAATAATAAATAAACGTCCATTGTGACCGAGATTACTCCTGCAAGCAGCAGCACCTCAGTTTCTAGCAGGTCAGAGTTTTCTGGTTAGGAAGGGAGATTTGGTTTCTTCTGGATCCTGGATGGTCCCTGGATGCTGCTGCCCTGTAATAACTGACCCTGCTGCTCTCATCAACAGACCTTATTTACTCTCCATCAACATTAGGGCTGCTCAGTGGAACAGTGGGTAATAGCACTGTTACCTTGCAGCAAGAAGGTTCCAGCTTACAGTCCCGGCCCATCGTTTTTCTGCATGGAGTCTGCATGTTCTCCATGAGCATGCGTGGGGGCTCTCTGGGTACTACGGCTTCCTCCCACAGTCCACAAACATGACTGTTAGGTTAATTGGCTTCTCTAAATTCTCCTTAGGCGTGAGTGTGTGAATGGTTATTTGTCTCTGGACTGGTGACCTGTCCATGGTGGACCCGCCTCTCGCCCATAGACAGCTGGAGATAGGCACCAGCACCCCTCGCTAACCCAGCAGGGATAAGCATGAAAGCAAATGGATAGATGGATTGGATGGATTTATCAACATTAACTCTAAGTACGCATTTTTCAACCTTGTTAAAATATGCAAAGCAGGAACCTGATCTGAAGGCCATAATTTGTGAAGTTAGGAGTTTACCATGAATCAGGCTTTGTGATTAAATGCCAATCTTTGATTACCTAATGTTTCCACAGCTTGTTTGAATTGTCTCGCTGTAGCCCATCTGCTTGAAGCTGAGTTCACTGATGCTGTTCTTCATATTTCTGCTGTAATAAACGGTTACTTAAACAGCTGGTATCTCTTTCATTAAAAACCATTCTGCTTATTGTTGAATGATCTCTGACGTAAACATCGCATTTAGAAAGTATTTACTGACAGCCTATTCTCTTGTTAGCTTATGGAGATGCCTGCTGGTAAAGTTTGCTATTTTTTCTAATTTCTTTACTCATAAAAGCTAAATTGATTAAATCACTGCAAATGTATTAGTTTTGGGTATAAATAATGATCTATTGATTATTCCTTGCTGGCCGAACTTTTCCTTTAAATTTCCCCTCACAGCTTTTTCTTCCTAATTCTCTGTAATTGGTTTACATTTCAGAACCTTAATGGCTTCATTCATTACTTAGATGTTTTTCAGCTGATTTGCTAATTATATTGGCATCCAGCAGGCGTATCTAATAATTTAATTTCACAGTATTTTGCAGACATTCATTAATGACCAGCTCTCTCGAGGTCTCGACACCCCAATCTGCTGTTGGCTTAAACTAAAAATGCAGTCTCAGTCTGAACTTTGACTAGGCCCTTTCATTTTGCAGCACTGGCATATTAGTTTATGTTGCCAGCAATGTGGAGCAGCTTTGCTGTTGTGTTTGGTATTGTCCATTTGTAGCCCAGTCTCAACATGACCAGGTGCTGCATTCTCCCTGGGCAACAATGTTTTTAACTCTTGTTGTGAGAAGTTACTGCTGAGAAATTGCATCTAATCATGCTGCTGAGGATTGGACCATATTTTTCTTCTTTTGCCACATCTGTTCCAGGGAAATTTTCAAGAAGTCTTACAAATCTTTCATGTTGAGAATTGCAAACCTAAACCATGACGACATATTTTTTTTGGCAGAAGAGTGTTTTTCTTGTCAGCTGTTGGAAACAAGCCACACCTGTTCTGCACTGTCTTGTCATGGCGCGTAAGATGTACAGCACTAACCAAGGCCCTAAGAATCTGAGACGGATCTCCTACATGTAGATTTCATTGCAGATTCTTTTAGCTTTTCTCTCTCTGAACTTTGGAAGAATTTGATGGGATCTCCAGTAAAGGAAAAATTGTCAGCTATCTGAAATTGGTTCCTTATAATAGTTTTCTTTGGCCTGATACAATTCAAAGATTGACGGGTAACGGCAGATCGAAGGCCATTGTTGATGTCTTGGTTGGTTTTGAACTGGTGAACTGCTGATGTTGATGTGTTTATGATTATAGTAATTAGGGTTGTTTATGGTTTCAAATTGAAAGATACAGATTCCTTATTTGATTCTGATTCCTATTGATTCTAGATTTCAATTCTTTAGGAAGAAGTTTTATAAAAGTCTCCATGTTATAAATAAGCTCGCTAACCAGATTTCTGTCTGCATGAAATAGTTTTAACTTTTCAAATAAATTAAATTCCTTGAGAAGCTAACTTTGTGTGATCATTTATATTAGTTATAGTAATTTTCAACCAGTATATAAAAATCAAACCTATGAACTTCAATATAAAAGTAATGAAATTTACATTTTCACACGGAACTTTATTGCTTAAAACCTCATTTCAACACACTGATGCTTTGGGTTATATATTTGTTAAAAGGGAGTTTTCCTTTCCACTGTCACTACTAACATGCTTAGTGTGATTGATTAAGGGATTGCCTTCGAGTCAATGAGTCGATGCAATTAACTGCTGTTCCTTAGATAGAAAACTTTGAATCAATTTGACTGGATGATCTGGTTGAACTGTAAAGGGCCTTGGGATGACATGTGTTGTGAATTGGCGCTATATAAATAAACAGAATTTAATTAAATTTAATTATTTTATATACATGATTTAGTCTGTATTGCGGTACTAAGCTAAGTGAGCTGCAGGAAAAAGCAGCTCAGCAGGGAGGAATCCTGCTAGAGTTTAAACCCTCAGTGTCGTTTATTTCCTCACAGTTCAGCTCAACTAGACATGGGAGTTGTATTGTTTTACTTTGGTGGACAGAGGAATGAGCTGATTTCATTGTATGAAACAGATGTTTTATTGTATAAAACAGAATCTAAATAAAGTAAAACTGAAAATGATACATAAGTTGGTCAGCTTTGTATTACTGTGCTTTAAAATATATTCAGAACTCTGAATAATCTTGCTGGCATGCCATTCTTTGCATAATATAATCCCATATCCAGTGTTGCACAGGTAGGCATATTTACTGGTGGCCAGTTTACTAAATGCAGCGGATTAGCAGAACCTAGATACTTTCTCTTTGAGTTTAGAACTGGTACAGTTCTGATGAGGCATCTTCTACTGTTTATGTTTAACCAATGAGGTAGCTGCTACTTCATGCACCCCAGTAGCTAATCCAGGGGCTCCTCTTTACTTTCATCTGCGCTGCTACTGTACAACTTCCCACTGACGAAAAGCTGTGACGGATAATAATTAAAGTATTGACAAAGTTGCATCAAATCTGCACTGGTTATTTCTTTTTTTCACATTTTAAAAGAACAGAAAGGATTCGGATTCAGAACCATATATAGAATGAATCAAATCAGAGCTTTGAAAAATTCCAATATTGGCTGAATCTGGGACAGATCTGAGCTTTGACCCTGACTGAGCTGATTTTCTCCCCTCAGAAACATTACATCTGGCTCACATTTGCCTGCAGAGGGATTAGAGGGCTGACCCACTGCTCTTCTCTGCTGTCGCGTCTGTTTTCCACAATAAAAGCTCCTTAGCTTAACCTGTCAGTGCTATGATGCCTCAGAGGGGTACGAGCAGCTCTCATTTCCTATATTTGAAGAAATGGACATTGATTCAGAAAAATAACAGGCTGTATTACACTGCATAAGGCTGGTTGCAAAAGTCAGGAAAAGTAAACACTTACAGCCTCAAGCTGAATTGAATGAATAAATGTTTTCTGTTATTTTTTAGTACTGATCAGCAGAATTAACCATATAGCATAAATTAAAGGTTGGTAGATAGGATCTATTTCTAAAGCTCATTTTCCTAATCCCACATAGCCTCAGTGTGGGAAATGCTTCCAACATTTATCGTCCAGTTTTCCCAGGATTGTTTGCATTCTTCACTGAAACCAAGGATGCAGCCTTCTGCTCCCACAAAAATATTTGCGAGTCTAATTACAGGCACATTTTTCTATTATTTTGCATGTCAGCCTTGGTTGGCCTACTTTCTTTTTAATATTTATACAATCGCTTGGAAAAATTCAGGAGGAACAAAATGAACGATTTAAACACAGGGCAATTTATTGAAGTTTCAAGGAAACCTTAAAACCTTATCCTACTTTTCTTGTGCACAAAGCTACAAGTTTTAAATGTAACAGAGGGAAGGTTGGGAAGTTGACTTCCAGTGGAGTTCATATTAGAGATTTATAGGAATTTATGTGACTTACAATATTATTGCTTACTATTATAATTAAGATGTTTGCTGTAATATTTCCACATTTCCTCATTTCTGTCTTCCTTTCTGTCATCTTAATGTTTCCAACACTTTCTGCCACATTTAGCATTTTTATCGCATCTTATGTGAGCTTTGAGCATCTGGCTGCACAGGAAAGCTTTCATCCAACAGTCTGATTCCAAAAACCTTCAATGAAATGTTCTCCGTTGGCCTTTTGTTTGTTTTGAAATGTTCCACCTACTCAGCATCAAGTAGTTACAGATTTAGCTCCATTGAAAGTTTTTTTCTATACAGATCTCCTCCAGTCACACTGTTCTCTTTTTGTTTTTTTTTAATCATTGAATACAAAAAGCCGTTTTAAAACATTCAAACCAAGATGAAAAGCATGCTTTCCCCTCTGTTGCTAAAATAACTTTGATAAACCACCTTTTCTGGTCATACACACACGTCTGACTATTTCCTGCCCTGAATAATACTGACATTGCTTCAAAGAGCCTGACTGACAACATGAAGTTGCTTAAAAGATCTCCAAAAACAACACATCTTACTGCCATCATTATAAATGCTGGAACAGTGGAAAAGTCATTGACATGCATCTTTGGGGAAAGTAGGTTTGAACAGGGAAAACCTTTCATCTCAATGCTTTTGCTATACATATAATATATGCTGATTTTACTCAGGCAATTAGGGTCGAAACAGTGAATCAAATTCAAATCAATTGAATATTTATAAACTCAACTAATTTAGCAATAATTAGTGTACAGACTTTAATTTGCTGAAAGGAAAAACCAGCTTAGAACAGCAATTTAGCCAAAACTCTGAAAACAACTGTTAGCTATTCACTTAAGATGCCAAACCTTGTTTTGAAATATTTTCTATCCAGAACCCCTGAAACTGCATTGAGCATTGAATTGTTTTTTTGTTTTGCTTATATTTTATGCAGGTCTTGTCCTGAACAGATTCGATTTTGATTCATACAGATCTGAATCGATTAATTTTGATTCAATTGATCCGTTTTTACAAAAATGAAAGTGGTTCAAATGTTTTTCAAAATTCTCCTGTATTTTATTTTTACTGTCATATTAAGCACAAAGAGCAAACTTGTAAATCAGACAGTTTAAACTTCAGATGTAAACAAAACTGTCTCAAAAGTGCAAACTTGTATAGAGCAAAGTACTTGAAGTTAACCTGAACTACAACATTCCATCAATCCACTTCGTTCGAAAATATTTTCTCTTTTAATGGCCATACTAAACAGAAGGTCAACTGCCAAGTCAAATAATTGTGTATTTTTCATTTCTCAGTAATTTCTCAATAATTGCGAGATTCTTGTGAAGGAAAATGAGTAATTTGGCATGATCTGTGTTTAAGCAGCTCCTTTTTGCAGTGACCGTGTCACCAGCTGTTGAGATCTTTCACCAGATCTTTCACTCCCAGCAGGAGTCTTAGCTTTGTATCATCTGACTTCATCTTCAGCCCTTATTATTGGAGGTTTTAGTCCCTGATCCTTTACTGCTGGTAAATTTCCCAAGGAGAGACTCCAAGGAGCTGGATTTCTTGGGCTTCGTGAGAAAAGTATCCTCAGCTCCTTTATCAGCATCACAGTCATCATTATCTTGCTGTTGAATAGGACAGGGGAAAAATAAGCTTGAACACAATTTAATTCTTAAATAAAGTAACATTATTTCTATTCCAATCTTTTAACCACACATTCTTATTAAATAAAACATAAAAAAAATACTTGCACACATGCAGCAGTGGCAGCCTCAGTCTGCAGCCTGGAGAAGGTGTCATTTTGCTCTGCAGCAGACAGGAGTGGAAGTGCCTTAAAGCCAGGATCCAGTGCTGACGCAGCATACAAAGTGTCCTTCTGTCCATCACAACTTGCAAAAAAAAAAACAACGTAAGAGTATGTGTAAGGATAAATACATGACGAAATATGAGTCATTGACTGCTATAAAAAAAAAAGTACATAAAGAATACCTTGTTCCTTAAAGTCCCTTACTAAAGCGCTTCACCAGGCCTTGTCTCCTTGTGTGGTTCAGCCTGATAACTGGGCTGGACCGCATATATAGCAAAGGGAGCAGGTGAACAAGATCAATGACAATTAGAGAGGAGGGAGGGAATGGCAGGTGAATGAAGTGAGTAATCAGATCAGCTACCGGGGCTGTGATCATGACAGTAGTAAAGTTTGGCTGCAGCTTGGGATGTTTTGATGCTTGAAGCACACACTAGTTACTACCATTCTCCACACACTGGGGAAAATAAAGTTATTTAATTATTCTATTCTATTCTATTAAAAAATAAGAAATAATGAATAAAAAATAAATTTTTTGTATTAGCTAAAATAATGTGCGCACCAACAATGAGAATGTGGAACAGCCCCTCTCTTGCCAGTCTTCAGGATGCCTTCCACCTTACCCTCTGGCTGCATATTACGTGGTTGTTTTCTCTGGCCAGAAGTTCAATCGCAAATCTTTCCTCTTCTCAAGTTGGAATCTCCAACGACCAACCCGTCCGTAGAGGATCATGAATCAGAAAGGTGAAATAACTACTTTTTTTATGTATTACAACATCCAACCGCCATGCACGTGGGCATTGTGAGTTTCACTATAGCTTTCTTCCTGGTAAATTTCAATGGTGTGAAGTCCTCTGGAAATCTTCAATAATTGTTGTTGATTGCAGATGTGTCTAATAAGTTCCCATTGATTTTGCTTGTAAAGCGGGAAAAATGGCGCTAGGCTTACCGCACCGTGACGCCACTGCTGGAAGATGTCAGAGTGAGGAGGTGTTGCTATATTTGGGAAGAAATGGACAATGGACTCAGTGATCGTGACGAAAATTTATTGTTTTTATTTATTTTTTTTCTGATTAATACTAAATTCTATTCAAATCATCATGAGCGTAGTGTTTTATGTATAAATAATAGATCCATTGATTGGTATTCCTGCCTGACTGGACTTTTCACTTTAAAAAGTGACGGTGAAGCTTCTTTCAGTCGTTGTAACATATCATTCTAATATATATATAAGAAAATGCTTTGATCCCAGATCTCTATGCCAACCATTAACAGCCTCCGTTAGAATCCGCAGCTCTTTGTAGCATAGCTCTCTCTATTAGAAAGTACAATATGTTTACTATAGTGTATTTATCCATCCATCCATCTATTATCTAACACGCTTGTCCCAAGTGGGGTCGCAAGGGTTGCTGGTGCCTATCTCCAGCAGTCAATGGGCGAGAGGCGGGGTCCACCCTGGAAAGGTCGCCAGTCCATCGCAGGGCAATTACAGTGTATTTAGAGTACAAATATTTTTTTTCTGTTAAAGTCCAATATTAAAAGGATTAGTTACTAATGGATCCCTCTCAGGAAACGTAGAATGGAAAAAGAGGTTCTTTTTAAAACCATGTGTTTGGAAATAAGATCTAATACTGCAGATAAGTGCTGGCTGAGCACTGGCCTTTTGATTGGTCTGATGCCATTCTCAAACATGTGAACAGAGATGGTCCTACATGGCCAATCTGTCATATTTTAGATCATAGATGACTTTAACATGATGACAGATTGGAGTTCGAAGGTTGCATATTGAAGCATTTTCTAAATGCCATTCTAATCTTGTCGCTGTTTGTAATAATCCAGATTAGGACTGTTTGAATCTATTGCTCCACTTTGTTTTTCTTTTTTTGTTTTAAAGTTTTTTTCTGTCTTAAACAATGACTGACCATGTGAGATGTTTGTTTATCATGTGTTTATCTGCATTCATATTATGAGGATGCTGGACACACAAGTGTTTTTGGAAGCAAACCTACTGTTTCCTAATCACTCTGTAAATGCAACACTGTTGGAATGCAACATTGCTCACTGGCTCTTCAAAATGTCAGCTCTCCTCACCAGCTGGCTATAATAACTCAAATCAGCATGTATATGTCTGTCTCCTAGAGCTCAATATTTTCAGGAACTTTTGATGAAAATTTCTAGCCTGGCTTTCATGTTCCATGTAATAGAGACTGTAATGATGTGTGTTGATGTAATTCTTGGTTTAAAAAGTTAAGAGGTTCCACTACAGCTGTAATACATCCCTAAAAATGTAATTGTTAAAGTCCTAGGGAGGTCATATTTTAATGTCAAATCATTCTGGCTTAAACATGATTATAAATGTACTCTTTATCTGAATATATTGTCCCAAAACCTAAATTGAATTTTTTCGGTCATAGCATCTTGATTCATATGTCGCAGCTAATATACGCATATACCGAGCAGTGCAAGTGAGGATAAGAAGCAATGGACTCAGTATTAGAGCGCAGTAAAAGGAAGAGTAAAGTTGGTGCAGGGAGGGGGAAAGACACAAAAAGAAAGACACTGGCTGGAGGAGGACGCTGCCAAATGCAGAAAAGTAACAGATTCATTACAGCGGCAAAGATACTGCGTACATTAGAAATTACAGTAGGACAGTGTCGCCAAACCTTTTTTGACTTGTGTTCCCCTTTGGGCAATTTTTCGTACCATGAAACTCTCAGTCAAAAGTATTGATGATATTGTACAATAACTGAATTAATTTATTTTTTTTTATAAATGTATGCTTTCCTTCTCCAATAAAAACAACAAAAAATATGTTGCCTGGAAGTTAGTAAGGAATCAAAATAAATACAAAATAAAATCCTATCATAAACCTGTATTTATAAAAATTGAGCTTCCCTATAATCACATTTAAACTTGCTGAAATGGGAACAAAAATTATAGTCAGACTGACTTAATTTGTTTTGCTTTGTTTTCATCAAGACACTTGAGCTGGTTTGATGAGCTCCGATAGCTCACTGTGAAAACCAGCTGATCCCAGGCTGTTCTCTACATCCAGTCTGTTCCTCTACTTGGTTTGATGTGTGTCAAAGCTGAAGTGGCTCAGGTTATCCTGAGCTATCTCTATAGTTATGCTATAGGTTTAGACTTTTGGAGGACATAGGGACCCCCATTTCATCATTCTGCTCCATTCTCTCTCTATTCTCCCTATTCTGCAGAATCTGTTGGTTCAATCTCTATGCGTTATGCTCTCTCTGCTTTTTCCTCAGAGTAGCTTTTCCTGCGTCTGTTCCTGTTTGGCTATGACTCCATCCTGAGAGGAAACATCAGCTGTGCTGCTTCCCACCAACACCTTGTTTGTTTGTTGATGTTTGAGATCGGCCTGTTTTCCAGTGTGGTCCTGTTTCTCTGACTGTGACTGGCTGGATGTATATCTTCATCCTCATGACTTGACCCCTTAGCTGGTCCAGAGCTCGTCTGCCTGGCTGTGTGTGTTTCCTGGACGGCGCCGCTTTTACAGCTGCTTTTGTGTCCCTGCTTCTGTCTTCTTGAACCCCAGTCGGCCTCAGCAGATGGCAGCTTCACACTGAGCCTGGTTTCTGCTGGGAGGTTTTCCTGTTAAAAGGAGTTGTTCCTCTCCACTGTCAGCCGCTTACGTGCTTTGTGTGAGTGGATTGTATTCGAAGTCAAATGCATCACAACTGGTTTTCCTTTTGATAGAAAACTTTGAATCAAATTTGACTGTATGCAATGATCTGGTTGAACTGTAAAAGTGCCTTGAGATATGGGTATGTGAGCATTGTGAATTTGCGCTATAGAAATAAACTGAATTGAATTGAATTGAAGGTGAACTCAAACAAGAAAAACTTACTTTTTGATTGATAAAAGCTTGTTTATTTTTTAGTTGGGTCCTCAGAAAGCAAAACAGATCCCAGTCCTATTTTAATTTACTGCCTAAGAAATCATGTCAGTCAGTCAGACTGACTCCTGGCCTGTCTCTGTACAATGGAATAGATAAGGGTTTTGCATATTTTATTAATCATCCATTGACCTATTACCTGTTTTGTTAAATCTTCTAAAATAAGTTTGAAAATGTGTCAAAAAAACAAACAAACATTGTTTAGTTATTATTTAATGCAGGTGGCATAATAAATAATAAATAGTTCTGTGATAACACTGACGTTAGTCCACCTCTGTGACATTGCTTACTCTCCAAGTGAGGTTACCACTGTCCCTCATCATTTGACTTGTATAAGGAAAAGCCAACTTCGGAAGTTGTGGGTATGATGTGGTTTTGACTTATGGTTTGTGCAACCTGCCCTCCGTAGGATTTCAAAGAATAAAATAGACTCAGAAATCACATCCAAGGAGATGTGTAAGAAGGTGTGATATATAATTAAATATCTGTTATTCCAATAAAAAAAAATTATGGTGCAGAAATCAGGAGAATAACAATAATTGAATAAAGAACATCTTCATGATTTACATATTTTCTTGACGAAGGAAATGCATGTTACACATTGTTCATTAACTGATTCCAAGGTTTTGTTGGTATTCCTTCTTTTCAAACTAAATGTTGTCCCACATTCTTGTTGCTGGTGTGGCATTATTTTGGCTAATACAAAAAATATTTTCTTATTTTCTTTTTTCTAATTTTATAAAAGATAATTAAATACGTTTATTTTCCCCAGAGTGTGGAGAATGGTAGTAACTAGTGTAAACTTCTAGCATCCCTAGCTGCTACAGCATGCCCAAAATTTCTTGCCGTATGTTGACGTTTGCCATTACATTACATTTGTATATCACATAAAATCCAGCTAAAATACATTAAAATGAGGGGGGATTTTGACTGAATAAGAAACAGTTAAAATAGCATACATATATATATGCTAAAATTTATATTGTTGCTAATTAAAATATGCTAACCCCTTGACTTAAGCTGGTAATTAAACAGTGATCCTTTCAATTCAATGTCTCTATCCGGATGTCCAGTCTTGCTAGAATGCAATAAAGGAGAGTGAAGATGAGACATTCTTGTAATTAAAGTTCTATAAGGGTGAATATAAGGAGCAGGACCCAAACCACAACAGCCAACATTTCTACATGTAGGAGTTCGCTGGAGCAAAAATGGAAAGAAAAGCGACACGTTTTAGCCTCAGACTGGTTTTCTGGAGCAGATAAGCGAATGAGCAGGCAAGCGCGTCTTGTCCAGACACCCACACCGCCTGGGCTGGTGTCCAGAGAGATGATAAAGACATTGTTACGTCTTTCTCGTCTTTCTCTTTGCTTCTCACTGTATTATGCTGTTTTAAACATCTTTTTATGGGTTCATTTAAGGCTGAACGCCGAAAAGATTCCTTCCCACCGACAATTTCTATATGGAAACCGGACCTTCGTCATCACAAGAACAGAGTCAGATAGTTATTCTAGAGGTCATGCATTGTTGATTTTGAAATTGACTCAAACAGGTTTGTTAACTGGCAATGACAGAGTTCACATCCCAATGGTCAGCCTTTATTCCCATCATTAATTGGAAATATCTCAGAGACTTAATGCATGAGTCAGACACTTTGACACATAAATATCGTGTCTGACAATGTTGATTATGAAACCTCCTGTCTAACAGCTGCATATGCTGGCAGAAGTGATTTGCTTTGTGGTCAGCAATTTGTTTTTCATTTTCATAAAGTCCGCCACTTCTATGTCTACTTTCCATATGTTCCACACAGCAACCTTAAATGATCAGTGACGGGACAGCATTTGTCGACCAAATAGGTTTACACATTGAAGAAATAGAAAGTAATCATCAGGGGCAAAGCTTCATAACAGTAGATTTCTATCAGTTTGGTCTTTGCTTGAAGAGTTCAAAAATTTAATTGTATATTTCTTCTGCTGGACAGAGACTTCGTTATTTTTTAGACTTATTTATTTCAACAATTACTCAGTGATTAATCAGTTCATGTAACATAACTAATGGTGCTTCATATAATGCATGAATCATATACAGACAATGGAATATTTTTTTTAATATTTGCTCAGTCTCTTTTTAAATGATGTAATTTTGCATCTCTTGCACCTGATTCCTCAGCTCTAGCTTACCTCCAATATGCACAGCACTTGTTGCCATGGTTCCAGTGAAAGCCTGTGGTTTCCCTGGTGTGACATTTTGTTCAAAGACAACATGGGATCTCCAAACTCTGTGCTTGTCAGTACTGTGATAAACCACCCAGTGCATTTATTTGCTTTATGTCTCTCTCTCTTCCCTAAGCTCAGACTGAAGCCATATGTCTCCACAGAGGATCATGCAGCTTCTTTAGAGGCTTTTAGTAACTGGTAAAACAACACGCTGTAATTTTTACAAGAACTGAAATGGATTAAATCGTGAAGTGGTGGAAGGGCCACTGTGGATGGCTGGTTTTGTCTGACTTAAATGGCTTTGTGATGATGTAATGGCATTAAGTAGAAAGTCTGGAAAACAAAGCTGGCTTCCATCATGGATTTTTAGATCTAATTTTAGTTCATGTGTAGCACTCTCCTTTTTTCCTCTGTGTAATTTGTTGTGAAGCAAAACGTTGCGTTCCATATATGGTCATTAGATGGGCCAGTCCTGAAGCATTAATGTTTGTTTTAGTCACAAATGTTGTGTGAAATATGGTGAAGCATAGGACAGACAGTTGGTGGTGTCAACATAGTGTTTTTATTTGAGCTTCTGTTTTTTACTCACAGGCCCATGAATAGGTAGCTTACCTAGATCAGATCTTATAGGATCCATGGATTAAAGCAGTTTTTAGTAGTTTTTTTTTTCTTCTACATGTTTTGTGGTTTTTTCTGTAGAACAAGAATAGCAAGACTAGGAATACATTTATTTTTATTATTTGTGATGCAGAATTTATCAAAACAATTTACCATTTCCTATTAGCTTGTGCAGTATTAGTACAAAGAACTCTTCAAAGGCTGAAGTCTGACTTCATAGGCAACATAGGCACATAGTTTTCATGTGTGTATAGAGAATAAAACTACTCATATGAGGGTTCTTTTTTTAGTATAAGCCCTTTTCATCTAATTCTATCTTCATATATATTGCAATCAAGATAGGTTATCACCAATACATATAAAAATACTTACAATACCTCCAACAAGTATTCACAGCTCTTTCTTTTCCCACACTGTTATGTTACAACCTCATTTATTATTAGTTTTCCTCTTTTGAGATCAATAAAGGTTTTTATTCTCTTTCATAAATATGTGTCATGATCTTGGCGCTGATGGTTCGTTTTTTTTTTTCCTTTAATTGTTGCACCAAAATCATGACCGCTTGTTTTTATTCTATGGTTCTATTTTCTGCTTTTTATATTTTAGCTCATATACACTGGATATCGGTTTCTACAGCTCCCAATATCGATATTGGCCTTTAAAATCCCATATCGGTCAGGCTCCAGTTATGTTTGTTATACAGTGTCTTTGGTTGTTGTGAAAGGCGCTTTAAATGAAATTTATTATTTTTTCTTTTTGTTAATTGGGTATTTATCTAGGTATTTCAGTATTCATTTTAATCATATGAGAGTTTATCCTCCATTTGTAGGAAGCTCTAAATAATTTAACCGCAAAGTTTACTGCTGCAAACAGTGAGACACTGATGATGATGTTCTCACACTGCTTTCAGATCACAACTAACTTCTTTTTCATTGTTCTGCGGTTTCTTTTTCTTCAATTTAGAGAGACTTGCCTCATCAGAGCCAAAACGTGCTGACGCAACCCGTATCACTGTGTGAAATTTTTTTTACACGCCAAGTAATTCCTCATTGATAAATGCTCTGAACGAGTTCATCTGGTTTCTGATCATGTCAGGCTGTGGTCATGAAAGACCTTCTGTAGTGGTCAGTCTTGCACCAGACATGGAGAAGTCTTTGACTTCTGTTTGTGTTCAACATTTTTTTGAAGAGGATAAAACTCCCCTTTAACTGCAAGAAACCTCCTCACAGGCTCCGTGTGAGCGGCCTTCTGCTGAGACCAGCTTAGGAGAGAAGCAGAGATACAAAGAGAACATAGAAGCACTGATCTCTAAATCAGACATGTAAATCCCTTACCTTTCTGTAAAATTTGCCATTTTGAAACACCCAAATTGGTCACCCTCTGTCATGATTGGTTACTGAGTAAACCCAATATGCAGAACACACACGAAGGCTGATGAAAAGTTTAACAAGGTTTATTGTTAACACAAGCACATGAATATTGCAACTGGAACTGGTTCAGGCCTGGGGGCAGGTTCACTGGAGTCTGCAGGGGATGACAGTTCAGTTAGCAAGCAGGAACCGATGAGTATATGAGTCTTAGAGTTTGCTGAGGAATACCTTGAAGGAGTCCCGATTCCTCTTTGAGAGAGAGATAACTGTTGGGTCCAGAGACTGTTTGTTCAGCAGAGTCCAATAACTGCTTCAGCGTCTTACTTCTGACTTTGAGGGCAGACCTTGATTTGGGTTTCCAGCTCTTAACCAAGAGCTGCAGGGGAATCCAGAGAAGAGTCTTCAGGTTAGGCTCACGAGGGCAGGCTAGGCAAGTTAAGAAATCATCCAGAGCTTCTACGAAGAGACAGGATTCCTGTGAGGCAAAAAAACAAGGAAGAGTTAGAATCTGATCTCAACAGAGATAGCAAAGATTCTCAGGTTTACGAGTAAGGCTCAGGTTGCTAACCAAACTAGATCAACACTGCAGCGTTGAGGCAAGGTCTGAAGGCAGGTTATATCGTGATGATGAGAATGGGCCACAGGTGTGTAGGAAGCTCAGCTCAGGAGGACCCACGGCGCACTCTGCTGGAGGAAGGTGGTACAGCTCCAGATTCCAACACCCTCAAATTTTCCAGAGTCCGATATATACCTAGAAGAAAAGGTGCATAGACTTTCTTTAACTAGTTCTCTCTCACACAATTGCTCTATTTCTATTTTAGTCAGTAAGATGTTAATGTTTCTTTGCATATTCATGATGTTTTTCTCTATTTTCATTTATATTTTTACATTTTAGTTCAATCTTTTTAGATCAAGTTCTGAATTTTAATAGCACTAGGAATTAATGTAGACTCTGTGTAATGTGAATTATCAGGCAATTCAAAAGCAAGAGTTTAAAATGTGCTAATTATTTAGATACCTTTCATTCAACAAACATAGAGCACTATAGGTGTTGCAGTTCCCTAGCAAGTTTTTAAGTTCATAATGCCAATAAAAACATCCATACTATAATAGGTGTGAATAATAGTGTAGCTATTGTTAAATACTTTTACAAAAAATGAAAAAGAGGGAAATGACGGAATTATGAGAATTAGTCTGAAGATGAAGAATTTCTGTGCCTTTGAAGTAGGGGTTGGCAATATGGCAAAAATATATCTAGCTAGCTATAGCTGGAATAATGAAACAATTGACCCAATTATGGCATTAACTCTCGATTCTCGTAAGCTGTTTTAGCAACAATATGTATCTTTAGCCACTAGGGGTGCTAGACTCCCCTGAAAGCAACTGTTAGAAGAGCAGCTAGCATTGTCATAAGCAGGACAAATGGACCCAGTATTCAAGGTGAGTCAGACAATGGGAAGTTCAAAACATTTAATGACAGAAATAATTAAAACAGAATGGGACGTGAGCTGCTGAGGATAAGCGCACCGCAGCAGCTGTAGGAGGGGTGCAGCATCGCCCAATCACCGACACCCTGGAAGGAGAAATACAGGTAAGTGACCATGATCATCTGACAGAGGATGATTATCTGAGTGAGTCACTTACCTGGTTTAACAATTCAGTCCTTTCTCTCAGAGGAAGGCAAGATCCAGCCGATGGACTGCCAAATGAGATGCGGCTCAGAGCCATCCAAAGTGTCCCTTATGCAGCAACCCCAGTGAGCAGGCAGGAGTCCGATCCAGGTCAGGAAAACAGTTCAGAACGGGCCTGAGATCCAGGAGTCCGTAACCTGACCAGGGCTTCCGATCCGAACAGGAACAGACAGATCCAGGGTTCCAGGAGTCCAGTGTTCAGGTAGGTTCAGAGTCGTATGAGTCCAGCAGTGAGCTCAGACAGACAAGCTCATATGGAGACAGGCAGGCTCAGTGGTTGAGGGACATGATACCAGAATTACTGCAAAACTTTAAACTGGTCTCAACCTCGGAGCCAAGCTCACAGGAGTTAAAACTGGCCTCCCCGTATTCCCAGCCAAGACGCTGAGGGCTCTGCGGAGAAGAGCCGGGACATGAACAGGAGACAAACAGTAAAGCCTCTCAATCCACTAGCCTCTGGGGACGGGAACATCAACCAGGGACTAGAACTAACAAAACAAACATTAATACCTAATATGAAAACATAACACGAAAAAACTAAGAATACATGAATAAACTAAGAACACATGAATAAACTAAGATTACACAAATAAACAAAAGAAGAATAAGATCATGGGGTTATATATATATATATATATATATATACTGTATATATATATATATATATATATATACTATGTGTTAACTTATATATATATATATATATATATATATATATATATATATATATATAGTACTCATCTCACTAGATAAATAATTTTAATCGCATATAATGTCGCATATTATCAACAGTTAACTCGAGATTAATCGCATATTTTATTTTTTTATTAATTTATTTTATTTGGCCATTTAAAAAAGCAATTATGCAAATGTAAGCAAAAAAACACATGCTCATACAAAAAGTTTTTTGTTTTTATTATCATTATTTTTCAAGCACTTTTAAGAAACTAGAATAAAAATATCCTGGTTTAAATTCTACATTTTAAATTAGGCGTTATGCTTCCATCAAAACTTTACAAAACTTCCATCAAAACTTTACAAAACTACAGAACAGTAAACATTACTTCAAAGTACTCTATAAGCTTAAGTTTTTGTTCAAACATAGAACAAAAATAAAGATGTACTGTTAAAATAAAGTGCACATTCCGTTATGAAATACAGATTTAATTCAAATGAAATTAAGTTACTCACAAAATAATAAATAAATCAAACGAAATTACAATAACAGGGCTTTGCAGGCATCTCAGTAACATAACATTTTACATGTAGAACATTTTCAAAATGCTTTAATATTCCTTTGGTCTGAGCAGGAGCTGCAGCAGCAGTGCAGTCCACATGACTTAGTTTATTTCTTTGTCTTGGTGGCACTAAGCCAGTGAGACGCTCGTTTCTTCTGGAAAACACACACAGACGACTCGGGTTTTGTCAAGAGAGCCTTCTGGCATAACTTTAAAAAAAAAAAAACGTATCATTCAGGATACCTTGTCTGCTGGCCATTTTTGCCCATTCAAAGCACGGGTCTGTTACGCTGCGGACTCTCCTGTAAACTTAGCATTCCTGTAGCTACGGAAAGCGCCGAGGGTAAAACAAACAGTACAGAGAGCGCTGCTTGGAAAAATAAAGATTACAAGCAAACGGTGCGTTTGTTTTGATGCGCGATTAGCGTCGCGTTAAAAAAAAATGTATGGCGTTATAGTCTAAAGCAGTTAGCGTTAATAACGCTTTAAAACTGACAGCCCTAATATATATATATATATATATATATATATATATATATATATATATATATATATATATATATATATATATAGCAGAGCAGGTGAATAAGATAAATGATAATTAGAGAGCAGGGAGGAAATGGCAGATGAATGAAATGCGTAATCAGATAAGCTACCAGGGCTGCAATCATGATAACCATAGAGCGTTGACACATGACGAGTGGTATACATTAACCTGTTAAATCATTTAATATCTATCAAAATAAGCCTTTCCTCTTCCTTTTACCAAGTTCGAAGACCGAGTCCATTTCTTCTTATCCTGACTTGCACCGCTCGGTACCTACACACACCACAGCAGCCAGCTCTAGACACACATCACACACCCTTCCCTCCATACGCTGCTGTCTGTTTAGTTGATATGGACTGTTGGAGCAGGTGTTAATTGAAATAAACTGGTCGTCTTTCCCTCCACACATGCTACTGGCCTATAAGTCACACATACTAAGTCAAAATGAACACGAAACGCTGATATTTTTCCAAAACGTTTGCCGTAAAGGCACGAGGCGTAAAATAAATGTGATACGCCCCACACGAATGCATGAAAACAGCTGCAAAATGTATGCCAGGCCTGTAAGTGGGCTTGTGGTGCCAAAGCAAAAATAAGCGACGAAATGTTGGGCATGCGCACTAATATTTATACATGGTTGCCCCTGCGGGTCCATTTTCGTGGTTAAGTCAAATTCAGGTGCTGAACTATGTGCGTCGATATTGCTCTGTTCTTCCTGGAGATATTCCAGAAGAAGAAGATTCTGTTATAAGCTCCGACAGCAGGGTGAGTAGCATTAGCAGCAACGGCACCATTGTTGTTGTGATACACAATCAGCGCATCGCGTGTTTAGAGGCGGCGCTATGGCGCATGCGTGTAAAAAAATTATCCGGTTAGAGCGTTAAGATGGAAAGCAGCAGCTTGGCGTTTCCAATCTTCCCACTCTGAAGGCTGAATAAAAAGATCGCTTACAGACCCCTCAAAACGCCGGCTTCGTGTGGATGAGAGGCTGGTTTGGTGAAAAATTTAATGCGTTTAGGCCAGGGGTTAGATCTTAACTTTGTGGGTCGGGGCCTCAGTGGCCTGGCCTGTCTCTCTGATAGGTCACTGCACTGTCACTGCACCGGCAGACTTTTAAAAAATGTCTAAAAAGAGAATCCCAGGGCCATGCTTCAGGAGTACTCCCAGTTCTCCCTATGGCCACTCCGGATATGTTTGGAAGGCTTGAGTTTTCTCCAGAATTTAGCAGCATAGCAGAAAAAAGGGAAAGGTGGTTCCTTTGTTCCACATGCCAAACATCAGGGTAGCTTCCCTCCTTCAATTTCTTCAGGCAGATTTTTCATTTGATACAATTAGATCCTTTTTTGTATAATTTAACTTAGTAAAAAGCACAAACACTTTAAATATACTCTATACTTGTTTATTTGATCAATTTTATTAACACTAGATGATGATACCAGCAGAAGACTGTAAACAGCAGTGCAAGAGCTGCAATGAGTTCATCGTAGGAGTGTGACTGATCTGATCGACAGATTCTATTGACAGAAATAGAGGGCCCCAAAATCCAACTTGCTTAAGCCCCCATGGAGGCATGGGCTGATTATACATCTGCCGTATATAGACTATACTTAGATTGTCAAAAATATTGATACTATGTCAAGGCTGTATCTGGATATAATACTCATTGGCTATGGTATCAGTACTAAAAACAACGGATGTTCGCATATTTTGCACTTTTTTTTGTCATTAAATTGCCACAAGTACAGAGTTCTATGCCCTGACCACTAGACCACACTCACCCTAGTTAATTGCACTCTGTTTTTAACTAGAATGTGTAATTCTGCTAAAATATGCATTTTCTATGTCTAGATTAGGGTAAAAAATATATCTTATGCAGTTGATTCAGTCTTTTTTTACCCACATGGTAAACGGCATGGAGAATCGAACATTTTCATGGGGATCAAAATGGAGTTTGAAATATTAGTATCATCTCAACCCCAACCTATACCACACTGGAATTCTTTTCAAGCTCAAAAAAGGTTGTATGTCCTAACAGAAAGGTCTAAAAAAACTAAAAGCAGCTGCTGTGATCTGCAGCTACATCTGTCCTTCGATGTAGTCTTAAACACACAGGGACAATGACTATTTCTGTGGGAACATTATTGATGCAGGTGTGGGAGTGTGTTTGTGAGCGTTTGCTGGCTCTATATTTGTACCTTTTTCCTTGCTTATGTGTGCATGGTGGGCAACACAGAGCAGGGGACCATAGAGTGACTCATAGGCGAGGCGATGATGCATCTCTTTCTGTTCCTAATTTTCAACCTGCTGCTCTCTGATAAGACAGAGACTGAGACTGTGGTCTCTAGTTAATCCTCTCGCTGCATCCAGCCACCTGTCACACAGCAATAAAGAAAAGAAAAAGCAGATCAGTCATCAGTCTTATCCTTTGCTTTCTGTTTAAAGTTAGTGAATTAGTGGGGATGGAGTGGGATGTCGTTGAATAACTCTTAGAACAGTTTGCAGCTTATAAGACCTAACCTTTTTTTTTTACATTTTTATATGTCTTTTCCAATATCCTCTTTCACCAAAGCCTAGCTTATTAACTATTTATGGGATACATCAAACTGTTATGTAAATGATAATCCTCAATTGACCCTGGATTCACTTAAAAGGCTGCATGTATCTGCATGTAATGTAATTTCTTAACATGGTTGCCAGGAGCTCAGGAGCTGCATTGTTTGTATTTTCCTTCAGACTTAAAATTAAGTTTTTGTAACCAGATATCATAACATGAGCTCATTGTTAGGATGGCATGCTTTTTCTCTGTGAGAGTACAATAAACCTGTCAGTATATACAGCCAGATAAATGACATTGATTAATGTAAATTGCAGAGAGGGGTATGAAGAAGTAAACTTATTTTTCATAGCCCACTGTTCCTTTAATTGTACTTAAATTAACTTAAAGTAGTAAAAACTTTCCTGATAAACTTGTTTTTATTATTATATAATATATATATATATATATATATATATACATATATATATATATATATATATATATATATATATATATATATATATATATATATATATTATATATTATATATATATATATATATATATATATATATTGGGATTTATTGGGAAACATGCAGCTTCATAGATTCCTTGTCATACTTAGTCAATGAGCTATTCATGTTTCCTATGAATTTATTAAGCAATTAAAAGCCCTTTATATCTGAAAACATTTTATATTAATATGCACCATTTGCAATATACCTATGGATTCTGTTTTTTGTTCATAATAAAATAAGGGTAAAATAAGTTAGATGTTTTAGGACTGACTGCAGATTGACTTTAACTAACTATAAAATAGGAATGAAGAAGAAAAATTAATTATGGCTCCTTAGCTGATTGGCATCAGGTATGCCTCTATCTCAGCTCCCTGCTCTGCCTACAGGAAAAATATCTCCCTGCAGTAGAGAGCACTTATAAAACGTTGCTTTGATTTTTTAAGTTGTTGTAGAGTAATGCTGCCAATATGCGAAAAGTGTTAATTACCCTTTTAAAGGAAAAGTCCGGTCAGCAAGAAATTATCAATGGATCATTATCTATACCTAAAACTAATACCGGTACATTTGCAGTGATTTAATGAATTTATCGTTAATCAGTAAAAAAAAAAAAAAAATCATATATTTTTCATCACGATCACAGAGTCTGGGAGCGGCCATTTTTGCCCAAATATAGTAACGACTTGCTCCTGACATCTTCCGAGCAGTGATGTCACGGTGCGGTAAGCCTAGCCATTCTCCCCGCTTTACAAGCAAAATCAATGGGAACTACTAGACACATCTGCAATCAACAACAATTATTGAAGATTTCCAGAGGACTTCACCATTGGAATTCACCAGAGCTATAGTGAAACTGACAATGCACATGTGCAAGGCAGTTGGAAGTTGGAATAAATCGGGTAAAAGTAAAAAAAAAAAAATTATTTCACCCTTCCAAAAAAACACGTAATATGTAGCCAACATTTGGAAGAAGAATGTTTTCAAGATGACTTGATAATAGCGCATTGTGACAAACACCAGATACAGCACTGGGACTTGATCAACAGCCGATACCACACGCGTGACGTCACTAACCAGTGGGTGGCAGTAGTGTTCTTTGACAAACATGGATGCCTCCAGTAAAGCACACACATTCAAATGAAAATTACTCTTAATTAAAAACACTTATCATTTATTGAACAGTATGGAATAATTTCATATTTAAAGTACTTTCAGAAGGTTGAATTCTGAATGCGACTCAACCTTTCCCTTAAATGACAAACTAATTTAGTTTCTAACATTACGCCACACCACTACTTTCAACACAGCTGCAGTGCAAAACATCTCATCTTCGATTTGAATCTGTGAGCTGAGGCGAAGCATCAACTCAGCGAAGATGGTACAGATCTATAGAGCAGAGTTAAATGGAGACAATTTACTTCCGCTGGTCTTTGTTTCTGCCGCCAATAACTAAATTCAAATGGATTTTTTTTGCAGTTAAGTGGGATATATATAAGTACTAATATCAAGCTAAAAGCCTTCTGGCCTTTCACTCTTCTGGCTATATTTTTGTGAGGTTACAGCAGCTGAAGAGCGACTCATCTTTGCAATTTTTAATAGAAAGATTTTGTTAAAGAGGCTTTAGTTCCTTTGCTTAGAGCTGCTTTTTCTCATCATCCTTGCTAAGTCTATTCATAATAGAGTCCAAAATTCAGTTCCTACCCCAAACTTCTGTCAACCTGGAGCGTCTGCTGTTTTAGCAAACTGTTTTTATTTAGAAGTCTGCATGCTGTTGAAACTTGCTACATTACACAATACCGTAGAGCTCCAAGATGCTGACGTCACTCGTGTTGGCATTCAGAGCGGTACGTTGGATTAGCCTGTTCAGCGAGGATCATCAGCTCGCCCACCACATGCACTGCTGTTACATAACACACCAGGAGGAGATTTGTCTACTCATCCCAGAGATTTGTGAATTTAACCTCTTCCACTGATGAAAGCTGGGAGATCAGCTGAGTTCAACCTGCTGTTTGGGACGCTGCCTCCAGCTGTCGTAGGATAAGCAGAGCGCAGTCATGCCGTTCCCTTTTGGCTTGAGGCTGTGATATATTTGCAGCCATATGGTATGGGGAAGCTGAAGAAGTTCCTGGGCTATCAGCCAATTTCTCTGTGGATTTCTGGCTTCATCTCTTGTGTTTTACACAGAAGTGCCACAATTCTATTGTGCAACACCACTTTCTTATTTGCTTCTCTTTTTCTGTTTGATGACAGATTATCTGCTCCACCAGTTCCTCCTAAAGACGAAGAACTTTTCAGAATGTTAGAATTGAAGGAGAAGCTTTTCCTGCTTTTTAAATAGGCTTCAATTAAGAATTTTCCAATTCTGAATTTATTCTCCTCTTATTCCTAAAGATTGATTCATATAATAGTAATAACTAATAATTTGTATAATTACACAGTTGTGTAATCCATGAAAATAATTTATTCTAAATCTTGAGAATCGGAGCTGAATCTATTCCTACAATTTCCTACTAGTCCTATATCCATACAAATATATTAAGTTACACATGTCTTTGTCTTTGTATTTAGATTAGTGATGGGATGCAATTAAAATGTTTAATCAAGTTTATTTATTAATCAATCTCAATTAATCATATTTTATTAATAAATAGTCAAAATAAACCACCTTTTCAATAATAAAAACTTTTTTCTGCTCAATTATCAAATAAAACATTTTATGAGCACAGCAGAAAATATTTTTATTGTTTTTAATCCAATGTTTTAGGTTATTTAACATGGGTGCATTTAATCTGCCTGAATTAGAAGATTAGTTGTATTTTTTAACCTTTTTTTTTCAAGTCTTTAAAATTCCACAAATGTATATAATCTTTTCTAACAGATTATTTAATTTTAAGCACAGTCAAACATTGAATCTACATCCAATATCCAGCATTAGGTCCAGTTAAAACTTGTACAGCGTAATGTGACGGTTTTGGGATCAAAGATCTCAGGTGTAGGTTTGTCGTTTACCAACATGCAGAAAATGGTGCTGTAATACTTTCTATGACCCAAAGTAAATTATGACTACAGATGTAAACAAATCCACTTTCGATTAATTATCAATTAATGGTTAATTAGATTTGAAATTGTTCCATCAGATTGGTTGATAATGTGAGCTTAGAAGGAAGTTCCTTATGTGTTGTAGTTTGTCCACTAGAGGGCGCTAACTCGTAAGTGGAGATAAAGTCCTAACGTTAAGATCTAAACAGCGCCCAGTTGGCTATGCTTCATGGAGGAGCTGCTCAACTTCTCTCATGCGTTTGGAAGAGAAGTGGAGAACTTTATGCAAAACATTGATAACGTGATAGAAAAGACATGCTAGCAACATGAACAGTGATGTACTTATGTATGTTAATACACTTCATGGAGGCAAGTTTTAACATTCCTCTGAGAGCAACCGACCACTGGTTTAAAGGCGCTGCTAACAGCACAAAGTATCTCCCAGCACTGGTTGGGTTACACTATTACAACTACCACCAACCTCAGTGAAGTGATAATTACTCAGACTGTCTTTTAATGATAGATTTCCATCTCTGTACATTGGAAATCATAAACATTTCACATAATTTTATATTATGTTCCTGTTTCTTTATATGTCTAAACATGTCTAGTTAATCATGTCTAAGGGAATGTTTTTACACATTCAGTATTTAATACAGCTGACACAATACATTCAAAAATATTCTTCCTGTTAAAAGGGAGTTTTCCTCTCCACTGTCGCTACAAGCTTGCTTAGTGTAAGGAATTGCCTTTGAGTCAATGAGTCGATGCAATCAACTGGTTTTCCTTAGTTAGAAAACTTTGAATCAATTTGACTGGATGATCTGGTTGAACTGTAAAGTACCTTAAGATGACATGTGTTGTGAATTGGAGCTATAGAAATAAACGCAATTGAAACTGAATTAATGATTTATTAGGTTTTTTGGGGGTTTTTTGTTGTAAAAAATATTTTGCACATCTTGTTAATTAAAAACCTTTTTGATACAAAAGGAAACATTTTTTGAGCTATCTCTATAGTTATGCTGCTATAGGCTTAGACTTTTGGAGGACATAGGGACCCCCATTTCATCCTTCTGCTTCATTCTCTCTCTGTTCCCCTATTCTGCAGAATCTGTTAGCTCAATCTCTAACCTTCTGCTTCCTCTCTGCTTTTCCTCAGAGTAGCTTTGCCTCGTCGTTCTGTTTGGCTGTGAGAGAAACATCAGCTGTGCTGCTTCCATCAACACCCTTGTTTATAAATGTTGGAGATCGGCCTGTTTTCCAGTGTGGTCCTGTTTCTCTGACCGTGACTGAGTGGATGTGCTCTCTTCGTCTCCTCTGGCATGGGAGCTGCCTTGGAGCTCGTCTGCCTGGCTGTGTGTTTCCTGGACGGGGCCGCTTTTACAGCTGCTTTTTGTGTCTCTGCTTCTGTCTCCTTGAACCCCAGTCGGCCCCTGCAGATGGCCGCTCACACTGAGCCCTGGTTCTGCTGGAGGTTTCTTCCTGTTGGGAGTTTTTCCTCTCCACTGTCGCTACAAGCATGCTTAGTGTGAGGGATTGCCTTTGAGTCAATGAGTCGATGTAATCAACTGGTTTTCCTTAGATAGAAAACTTTGTATCAATTTGACTGGATGATCTGGTTGAACTGTAAAGTGCCTTGAGATGACATGTGTTGTGAATTTGGCGCTATATAAATAAACTGAATTGAATTGAAATATCATTTTAATTTAACTTTTATTTGATTGATCAGATCAATCAAATAAGATAAATCAAGTTTATATTAATTCATGAATGTGTAACCTGCATCCCTTATTGTGTTTCACAGGAGTGCTTTAAGGGGTTTGCCATGACTTGTCACAGAATGTGCTGCGACACCTCGGCTGTATTTACACTGATAACAACGTTTACCATTTTCAACCTCCTAAAAATGAAATGTAAAGCATTATTTGGTTCCAGATAGCTTCAACTGGCACTTTTTTTTTAAAATAAAATTATAGAAATTTATGTTTTTTCTTCTTTTCCTCCGTCTGTTCTACTGGCTCTTTTCTTCTTTTGTCATTGGCTACCTTGGAAAAAATATCAATGCTTTGTTCTTCCAAGCAGTCAGATGATGATTAACCAAATTAACCATCAAGTTATTTATATTGTTACTCTCAAGCATCCACTGTTTCAAGGTGAGTGACATGTTTGCATAACCTAGCCTGACATTGAGTGCTTTAATGGGTCATTGCTGCAGTGTTTGGGAGCCAGTTGGGTCAGTTTGTTTGCTGTGGGACACATGTGTGGCGTTTGATAGCTTTGGCGCTCAGACAGCAGAACTTTTCAACACTTTTAAAAGTTCTGTGGATTTTTTGCATCCTAATCCTTGAAATCCAGATGTAGGGTGTATAATCCTGGTCTTTCTTCTGCAACGTTAACTTTGTTATTATTATCTTACTGTTTACTGTAGCATCAATCCAGTGTGACAGAAAAAAAGTTTAATTCCTTGGTATTTTTTGATTCAGCTTCCTTTGCTATTTCTAACACATCCTTTGTTTTATTCTTGCCTCTTTTCTTTATACTCCTTTCTCTAGTTTTAGTAACACTGCAAACAGAAGTGAAGTTATTTAGGTTTCAAACACTCAGCCATTGTGTATCTGTTGTTTTTCTTAGTATCAAAAAGAAGAACTTCCTATGGGTTTCGCCTTGGAAGGAGAAGTTGTTTGCACTTCCGCCCTTGCGGTTGCTTCCTGAGGGTTTTGAGGAAGGAATTCCCTCTTGCGCCTGTTACCCACCCCACATCCTAGCACACACAAACACTTAAACACACGTTAGACAGCGTAGAAGTGCTTGTCATCTGATCTGGGTCTTTTGGTTCAAAATTTATGTGTTTTTCTTTTATTATCAGTCTAGGAGAGCTGCTATCCGTCACCCTTTCTCTGTTAAAAATAGATAATGGTGAATACATGTAATTTAAAATTATTGCGTCACAAATTCAATCTATTTAGATGTCAGTGTTTTACTTTGAGACACACCAGGTTATGTTAAATATGTGAATTTGTTTTTTTTTTTAAGCTTTCATAACATCAATTTAGATTTGATCCAATTTGCCTTTAAGAAGTAAAGTTAGAGGTATTTCATTTTAGCATTTATGATGTGAAATGGTTTCTTTATCGAGGGCGGAGAAATCAGTCACTCTTAGATAATAGCTTTCATTTTTAAAACGGGGACAAATATCATCTTGACTATATATATATTGCAACATTATCTTTATCACAATATAAGCAACATCAATATTAATTCAATTCAGTTCAGTTTATTTATATAGCGCCAGTTCACTACACAAATCATCTCAAGACTTTACAGTTCACCAGATCATAGAGTCAAATTGATTAAAATTTTTCTATCTAAGGAAAATTGCAGCGACTCATTGACTCGAAGGCAATCCCTCACACTACAGTAAGCATGCTTGTAGCGAAAGTGGAGAGGAAAAACTCCCTTTTAGCAGGAAGGAACGTTACAGCAGAACCAGGCTCGGTGTGAGCCGGTCACCTCCTGAGGCTGACTGAGGGGTTCAAAGGAGACAGAAGCAGAGATACAAAAAGCAGCTGTAAAAGAGCGCCCCATCCAGGAAACACACACAGCCAGGCAGACAAGCTCGAGCCAGCTCCCATGTCAGAGGAAAAGAAGAGAGCACATCAGCCAGTCAGCAGCCACAGAAACAGGACTACACTGAAAAACAGGCCGATCTCCAACATCTATAAACAAAGGTGTTGACAGCAGCAGTACAGCTGATATTTCTCTCCAGGATGGAGTCACAGCCAAACAGGAACAGACCAGACGAAGCTACTACAGTATGAGCAAAAAGAGAGCAGAACGTTAGAGATTGAACAACAAATTCTGTAGAGTTGGAGAATAGAGATAGAATGAAGCAGAAAATGAAATAGGGGTCCCTATGTCCTCCAGCAGTCTAAGTCTATAGCAGCATAACTATAGAGATAGCTCAAGATAACCTGAGCCACTCTAACTATAAGCTTTATTAAAAAGGAAAGTTTTAAGCCTAAACTTAAAAATAGACAGGGTGTCTACCTCACACACTAAAACTGGTTGTTGGTTACACAGGAGAGGAGTGTGTCAAAATCATCAACCGGCATGTATTACAATACAATATTACAAAGAAAACTTGGATTAAATTATATGATTAAGTTAGCATGTCCTTTAGCTGTTTACTGATCCAAGTGGCTTGCACTGCTTTTGTAATATATTAATTAGCAGCACACATCATAAAATCACAATCACTCAACAACAGTAGCTACTCACTTACAGTACAAATTTCAATAGTTTCAATAAATGTTATTTATCCAAAACACATTACAGACTCTCAGATACCTTCTGCTCACATGTGGATATTTGCCCAGGGTATGTTCAAGACACTTTAGAGGTTTGATGGGCAAACATCCCAGCTTAGTTTCCAGCTACTGCAGGAAGACCAGCACACCTACTCACAGCACTGGTTCCATCTGCCTGAGGTGTCGCGCCACACATGCCGATGGAAACAGTCCGGCCAGCTGGTAAAGATAAGATTGTGTGAGATAATGATGAAGATTTAAAAATCTCAACCCCCCCTTGCAGTCTATGGCTGTAGTTGAGGATCTCTGCCACCTGAGCAAAAGTAATGGCGCCTTCCTCCACCCTAAAATTGAATTACCAAAACAGCCAAACCCATCTGTTGAATTTGTGTTTGAAATTAAATCCACCAATCAACTCAGTAGAAAAAAAAGTTTCAGTCATAACTCTTGCTTGTATGCACACACAATTTAGGGCTTCTAAGTAAGATTTAGTTTTTTTCTCTTCACCCATAAGCAGAACTGAACAAAAAGTACTCATGCAATGTATTTTGTACTAATGCCAATCTTATTTTCAAAGACATTTTTGTTTTAAAAAGTTGTATTTTAATCTCTTGCTTTCTCATTTGAACCAGTTTGAGCTTGTATCTCTAGCACATCTGCGGAAGTTAGTACAGATGAACCCATCAGATTCCTGTAGTAATCTTACTACCCAGCATGTTGTTAAAGATGTTTTTCACTTAATAGCAGCATTGTCAAAAGTGTGATTGCTGAGGATTTAAAGCATGAACCTGCTCTTTTAAGGTTTTTTAAATGATATATCTACTGCTACTGATGTTGGTAATTATGTTGTCATTGGGCTTTTGTACCTTACCTTTGACACAGTGAATAATGAGCACTCTGCTGGTACAAGTGTAGCCTTGGAGTGGTTCTGGTTTTACCTGAAGGACCTACATTTTTATGTTTACATAGCATTGAAAACTTGGTTTTTAAGGTCTTATCAACATCTATTATTGGACAGTCAGTCCAACAAAACACATTCCAGTTTTCAACAACTATTTCTGGACTAAATCAAGACTATGATGGACCAACCAGATTTAGCCTAAAAAGCAATGTCCAAATGACGTCTGGTGTTTGGGGGGAATCCATCCAACTGGTGGTTGTGACAGGCTTCATGTCTTTTGGCTCTTTGTTTCCATATATACCATCAGTATGTGTGTGAAATTAGATGGCAACCTTTAATTTGACACTGAAGTCGGCTCTGTAGTAAAAATGGCAGCCAAACTGAGCCAAATTCAAGCCAGTTGTATCTAGAAAGGATTTTAATAAGATTGATGATGCCTCAGACAGGCTGCCATCTTTTGTCTTCCTGTTAGAGTTTAACTTTTGAAAAAAAATGTTTGTTATGTTTTGTTTAATGTCTTAACACCCCAGCCTCTCTGTCTCACCAACATCAGCCTTTGGGCTTTGTTGGGCTACGCTATAAAGCCTGGAACTCAGCACTAATCCAGACATTTTGAATTTAAAACACGTCCTGAATAGGAAGCAAAACGTCTTCGAACTTGGAAAACAAAGTCCAGTGGTTTGTTTTTTTAACTTTTTTTACTTTATAGAAATTACTATAACCTGGATGACTGAGAATCTTTACCAGCACATTCACATTGAAGAGAAAAACAGGTCCACCCCTTTGTAATGGGGAGTCGTTGAAGTCGTTGGCCTGCAAATGATCTGAAACTGGCCCATCCCTCTGTTACGGGGAGTCGTTAGGATCATTATTGGCATGGGTTAACAGGCACAATGTTTTGACCACCTGCATGGCAATGAGGACTGAAATGGTATCTGGAAGGAATCAACTCTAATGCTGCATTATAGTGTCATGTTGGGTTCAAGGCGTCTAACCCACATGCAGAAACCACTCTTGAAACAGGGAAAAAGTTAAATGATTTATTTTGACAATGTTCACAAGTAAACGATGCACTGGTTCTTGGTTCTTCAGACTGGTCACGGGAGGAACACCACTTGAGGAGGACAGAGCAGTTAGAGTTGATCCAGGAAACTTGCAGTTTACAGATGACGGGGTTAAATACCTGCTCAGAGATGGATCTGATCAGCAGGGGGGGAACCTAGAGGGTCCAGAGGCTAGTCGGCAGGCAGAGGGCTGAGGGCAGAGGCAGAGGCTGAAACGGAGTGCAGGCAGGCAGATTCCAGACAGAGATATCTATCTCCAGGATTTCAGGTTTCCAGAAAAGTCAGGATCTGTGAGGCAGAGAGAAACAGGATCAGACAGGTTCACAAAATCAGGGTTTCAGATCAGGCAGGCTGGCTCAGGTCTTGCTATACCATTACTGGCAAACACTCTGGCAGGGAAGTGTCAGCCTCCTCCTCCTTAAATAGGTCTCCTGATGAGCAGACAGGAAACAGGTGTGTAGAAGTAAGCTCATGCCCTCAGGAGGAAGATCTCAGGCGCCCTCTGGTGGAGAAAGTGGACAAGCCTCCAGATCCCAACATATAGGTTTTTCAAGAGCTGAAGCCTCAGTCCACCCCTTATGTTTAAGGTTGGCTTTTCTCTCTTAATGCTAATGAATTCCTTCACCCTTACTCCTCTTCAGGATTTCAAAGGTCAATGCATCAACTACTGTTCAGAAGTGATAGACATTTTGCAGTAATGAACACTCTGTCTCTCCATATTAGGAAGACTCCTTCACTGTCCCTTTACAACACTGCTTTAGTATGTTCTTTTGTGTGTGTGTCGTAATTAATTTTAGGTATGTTTTGACATTGTTAACTATTTCTACTCATTATGTTAATGTTTAGCACTTTGATCAACCGCAGGGGTGTAAATAACCAGCTTTTTTGTGATACGATATAATGTTGATTTCTTTGGAAAGCAATAGGTTTGCAGAGATGACGACTTCTGCCATGATATTACTGGAATTCAATTGGCAAGTCAGTGACTGTTATGATGCCATGTTATATGTCTATCTAACACAATCATTAATAATATACATAGCTTGAGAAGCTTCTTCGTCAGTTAGGGGGTCCCATCTAGACTGAATGGGTTTGAATCCAACACCCACAGCAATTATTATACGACTATACTCATATTTGGCTTCACACTGTATTGTTGGTGCATTCGGGCAAAAGCCACCCTCACCCCTGTTAACATGCTTGCACCAACACAAACAACAGAATCAGTGGACTGTGGTATTACACTACAATCTATGTTTTAAAAGTCGTGCAATTTATTGTGAATTATACACTTACTGTACTACAGTTGCTTATCCATTGCCAGTCTGTACAAATGTTTTTTTCTCTCTTCTGTGTTTGTATTTTTTACCATCCTTCTTCTTCCTTCCTGCCTTTTCAGTCTTTACCTTTGCAGCATTGCTAGTGCACCACCCACTGGCATGCTTTTTATTATTGAAACTCATATTACAGCTCCTCCCGCTTCAGGTGGTTTCATCTTAACGCTTAAGATTTTTCTGCACACCTTATTCAGAAATGTGTGAATGTACACACCAAAATCAAATGTGTTAAAATTCCGGGGTTGGTGTTGTACCTTAAACATCTACTAGTCTAATTCAGCTATGAAAAAGATGGTGTGCTTGCATAGTTTCTGCAGAGATTCTGTGTTAATCCTCAGAGTTTAATTCAAGAAACTCTTAAAAATCTATTGAATCTAAAATAATCAGTTAGTAGAGTTCCTCCAAGAATGCTAACCTATCCGTGAACTGGTATATCTTAAATAACATATTTGCTAACAACAACATAGATGATACGTGGTTT
Organism: Cyprinodon brontotheroides; assembly: GCA_018398635.1. Classification (NCBI taxonomy): domain Eukaryota; kingdom Metazoa; phylum Chordata; class Actinopteri; order Cyprinodontiformes; family Cyprinodontidae; genus Cyprinodon; species Cyprinodon brontotheroides. The sequence goes on from JAGKQL010000063.1 coordinate 4,212,747, forward strand.
GAAGTTCATCTTATTCGTATCTTTTGGTGACATCCCTGACTTTCAAGTGTGGGTGGTGTTCAGAGGGCCTGTTAGCACTGTCACAGTCTTGGTTCTGTTATGTTTTATTTTGAGTATTCAGTTTAACTTTGCTCCATGTTTTCTAGTTTTTTTGGTTTAATTCTTATTTTGTTGTGTTTTCTGGTTATATTTCAGTTGTTGCTCTCTGTTGCCCTCTTGTGTTTCTATCCTTTTTCACTATCTCCTTAGACTGCTCTCTTCACACCTGCTCCCAATCTGCTCGTTAGTCCTCTCTTTGTTCAGTTAGCCATAAATACTCTCCTTGTGCAGTTCCTCAGTGCTGGTTCCTCGTCTAACTTCCTCCAACTCCGTTTTAATGTGTCTTCCTCGTTGTTATGGTTTTCCCCTGAAGTCTCCATTGTTTCTGGTTTGTTTTACTTTTTAATGTTTGATTTTTGGATTCCTGCCTCAGTTGTCTGTTGACCTTTCATTAAATCTACAAGAAACTCACCTCTGCCCCCCTGCCTCTGCATTTGGGTCCTCAAACCAAAACTAAATCTTGACAAGCACCTGTTTGTGCAAGCTTGCCCCTGGGCAGCTGTGATGATAATGTAGCACACAGCATTAAAATACTTACTACTATTATGTTTATGACACTCAGTTATATTTGTCCATAAATCCTGACAAGGCTCAGAATAGAGATCTTAGTATTCAAGGCAGACAGACAGTCAGATATCTCAAAAGTGTTTATTTAAAAATTTAAAGTAACAGCTACTAGGTCTAAGACAGGAACCTCTGCAGGAGGAAAACAGATTAGTGACCACGTTAATCTGACAGAGAATGATTATAAACGTGAGTCACCAACCAGGTCCTATAGTTCAGTCTGTGCCCTGAGAACAAGTCGATTCCAGTCTGTTGACTGCCAACAACATGGGGTGAGCGCCGCCCAGAGAGTCCCAGATGTTGAAGCCCCGGAGGATGGAAAACATGCAGGAGATCAGATTCAGGCAGAAGAATCTGATAATCCAGAGGACGAAGCCAAAGCCAGTGTCGGTGACGTGCTCAAGATTCAGGAACTAGGGAGATCAGAAGTCCAAAGAGGTTCCAAAGAGAAATCCAGAACCGTGTCAGGAATCAATTGCAAGTTCAGTTAAAAGGCACACTATGCAACATTTTTCAGTTAATTAATGTGTTCCATAACGTTACGGATGATGATTAAATGAGTCATTTCCAGAAGTTGAACAAAGGTATTCTCGGCTGCCCTGGTGGTCTGTGGGGGAAATAACACACCGCACTTTGCAATTGCAGGAGCACCCGACCAGCACCCACAGGCTCAGAAGTCCCGCGAGTCAGTCTTGCTTTTACGTAAGCAGAACTTGCTACACCCCCAGTTAAAAAGCATTCTGCGTTGCTAGCACAGTGGCTATCTTTGTGCAGTTATGCTATCGCTCACATCGGGACGCAGCAAAATCGCGCCTGCTGCTTCATTTTAGCTGCTTGTACCAGTTAGTTCTGGCGGGCGCTGAAGCAGCTTTGCTGCTCTGGCTGCGCTTGTGTGCAAAAGTGTCTCTGACGCGCACGCTTTGGGCTGAGCTTCACTATCCTTTCTCTGCCTTGCAGCTATATTTGCTGTGATCAGTGGGGAATAAAGTAGTTTTAATATGTGTTTAAGTGAGAAAATACACCTGAAAAACGTAATCAGTGCAGTCAGTTCATTCAGATTATTATCCTGCCTTCAATATTTTTTCTGTCAGGAGCCGCTCAGACCCCCACATACCAGCGGTGCGCTGACAGCAGAAATCTCCTTCATCAGCAGCCTTCTGGCCTGGAAGGTCGCCTCACCTCGTGGTTCACCACGCGGCTGGTGGTGTTCTTTTCATCTAAATAATCTAAACTGCATATTCTGCCGCCGGCAGATTTCTGCATTTTAAGTCAATTTAGGCATCAATAAACTGTTTAAGTAGTTTGGCGTGCCAGTCCTAATCCCGTCCCGCCCACAAGGTTTGAGGTTGGGAAGTTCGGTCTGGCTCTGCTCCATAGTAGCGCCAGTATTAAAAAGCCCACTGTCAGGCATCCAATCAAATTGTCAGGCGACGCTTTATACGATGATGGACAGATGATCAAGAGTAACGTTATCAACCACGCGGACCAAAAGCGCGCTTGGGTGACAACAATAATGGCTGCCGCTGGAGAGTTTGGGTGAGTAGATTCTGCTATTAGGCCTGTTCTAGAGGATATCGACAGCAAATTAATTTTAAAAGAGGAACAGAGAAACGTGATCAAGTCTCATCTTCTTATTCTAGGTGTGAAACTGCACGCTTTTGATTTTTGTGGACAACAACTATGCTCTCGCTTAACATACCGTCACGCACTCCGTTGCTCTTATTGGTTGTAGATCTATCCAATTGAGTGCAGAGGCATTTTTTCCTGGTTCGCTCGAAACACGCCCCATAATCACAGCTCTATGGAGCAGTCTCAGACTCATATTCTGACTAGAATTGAGTCGGACTACGTCAGGCTACTGTTTAAGAGGAGTGATCATCAGCGCTGTGTCTCTCTCCCCGCGTCATATGCTTAAACGCTACCGGCGCGCTGCTTCCCAGCTGCTCAGACGCTAAGCGCGCTCTGCTGCTCAAAAAAAACGCTGGCCAAGGACCTTTGCCGCGCTTTGACGCATACGTTGCATGTAAATCCTCGCTAAGTTTCTGTCGCTAAAGAAGCTGCGTGTGAACGCTAGCATTAGTCACTGCTATGCTCTCGCTTCGTCCGCTAAGCTCAAAACAACTGCTTCTGGCTTGACGGAGAAAACCACAGGAGAACAGCTGAGTGTCATATTTACCACAGTGCACTTTTACTTTCGCCTCTCTGGGAGCCTCGCTGGAAAAATCAACACCGTTACATAGTGTACCTTTAACAGATAGGAATCCAGCAGGAATCAGGAAGACGGGTCAGGCAAACAGATTAGAAGGGACCAGGCAGGCTCAGTGGTTGAGAGGCAGAAACAGGTCAGGATCAGGTAATCAGTAACACTAAGGATACGCTAGACTAGGGGTGTTAAACCGGTCACAGAAAGGTCCATGTGGCTGCAGGATTTTCTTTCCAATCAAGCAATAACACACCAGACTCCAATCATCTAATCATCATGTTCAGATTGGACTCACTTGATTAGATGACTGGCGTCTGGTGTGCTATCGCTTGGTTGGGAAGAAAACCTGCAGCCACACGGCCCTTGCTGAAACCAGTTTGACACCCCTGAGCTAGACACTCTCACCCACAGGCTCGGGAATAATCTGACACTGACTGCTGATTTGAGGGCTGGTTAAATAGAAGCTGGGACAGGTGGATCAGATGAATGTCAATGAGAAACTGGCCAGAGCTAAGCAGGTGAATAACACGAGTTATCAATCCCAAGTTCAAGACAGACAAGGACTTATGACTAGGATTTAAATGAATCCAAAATTTGCTGTGTGGTCCTAATCAATTCACAATAATGATATAGCTTTTTATATACTGACACTGTACGACTGAAGCTAGTATGTCCACAAGATGAGGATGTGGTTTTGATATTTCTGTTTTGCATAGATATAATTATATTTTTCATCATTTGACCTCTATACAACCAGTGGTTGCTTTTTATCATATTCTATAAATCTGAGTATATTTATATTTCTCCAACAATCGCGAAACTTCAGCCTATATTGATTACATCTATATAGTTTATTTTAGGGCTGGAGTAATTAATCAAATTAATTGTGATCAATTGATTATTGAAAATGTGGTCAAGTAATTTAGTAATGGATTAATTGTTAATTGGAGCATTGGGACTCTAAAATGCCTTTAGCTGACCCACTTAGAGCAATCATTACACCAAAATTGTTAAGAAATATATAAACATTTTGCGTTTAACAAAAATAATAATAATTTGTCCATCAATATGCTATACCTGGTTTAAATTCTGTAAAAAATATTTTTTTATTCTATTATTAATTGATTACTCGGAAAAAATGAAACCTAAACTGATATCCTGCCTGAGCATCATTTTCCTTTCTTTGATTGTCCAGCTCTACTTTGCACCTCTTTGTACCACCATCTTTCTTTTTTGTGTCTGCAAGGCCTTTATAACCACGTTTATTGCAGCTGCAGGCGTAATTAATGACTTTTCCTCGCGCTCTATCAATTTTCTCCTCTACTGTGTCTCTTCTCCCTGAGACTCGAGCAAACATACCCTTACTCTCCACAGTCCAGTGGGGAATTGTTTTCTCTGAGCTGGTCTAAACCCCCCGCTGCCCACCCTGGGCCTCACTTTGTCCCATTCAACAGGCCAACAGATGCTGCTGAACTGAATGGAAGCAGACGAAGGCTGTTCATGTTGGTTGCTTTAATGCGTGGAGGATGGGATAAGGAGGGGGTTTGGCCATGTTTTCCCACAACTGTGCATACTTCAGTGTCACAAAGAAACCGTGGCTCAGACCGATTAAAAACAAAGCAGAAGACCGGGTTAGCTCAGGTTGCAATCTTGGATTGAAATGTCTGAATCCCTCCATTGATGGAGACACATTTTTACAAGAAATACACTGGAACTAGGAGGATCTAGTGTTTGTGTCCCTGATCTTGTGATTAAGCTAAATATTTGTCCATCTTCGCTGCGGTGGATCGAGAGGCCTAATAACTGTGTCTGTTTCTCTAAATAAATCTTCGCCTGTATTTGAGATAACCTGTTGAAATCATTAAGGCACCGGGTGCCTGTTGCCACAGCAACACGGGCTTCTCCTTTTCTGTCTTTTCTCTCTCTCTCTACTTTTAAAACACCCTCCTAACACACATCAACTCAAACACACACATTCACATACTAGAGCGAGGTCATGTGACTGTGCTGACGTCAGCCTGGGGAGGCAGGCTGAGAAACGACTCAGTTTGAGGGCTTTGAATAAACCTCCAGCTCAGTCCAGGAGTCTGTCAGATACCGTTAGCTCTGCTACGGTCGCCTATTCGCTCCTTCTCCTCTCCCCCTCGGGTGTGCTGTCCCCCTCCCTCCTCCTATTATCATTGTTTTGTCTCTTGCTGTCTTCTATTCTCGCCTGTTGCTTCTCCTCCTCCTGCTGCTGTTGCTGCAAACTTAGTCTAGAGTGAAATTCCTGTATGATGGACTGCTGAGCAGCTTTTTGTTATCTACAAAGTGAGGTAAGATCCCATAATTTGTCCTTACATGTGAATTATCTGCCTGTGGGCTTTCAGGCAGAAAGCTGGATAAGAAAGGTTTCATTCTTGTGTCTGTCACATACTTCTGTTGAAGGGAAGTTGTGAATTGTGAAACTCCCTTTTTTATCTTCTCATTGTCTGACTAAACCTGGCACTAGAGTAACTGCAAATATGTTGTGTGATGTCTGTTGGGGGAGCGGGGGCTTTTAAGGGAGACCCCTGGTAGAGCCAGTAGACTTCTTTCTAAGCAAACATAGCTGCATGTGTTTTCAACCCCCCCAACAGGAAGTAAGTGCAGCACAGAGGAGAGGAGGAAGGAGAGAGTGAACATAATAAGGACTGTGCGGGTGTCGTGATGTTTAGCGCCACATGGCTTTTCCTCCCCGGGCGTTGCTAATGTTAGAGGCAGCAGTGTGGGCTGGGAGCTGCTGGCTCTGACTGCCAGAGAGACGGAGGCAGCGACGGAGGGGGGCGGGGGCAGAGCAGCTGCCACCTGCCCTCTGATGTGGTGGGAAAGCCTCAGAAACATGCATTCCGTTATCTCATGCTATCCTTCTTGGCTTTCTTTATTTTTTTGTTTAATATAAAAGCTGGTTGTCATAATACTGAAATTTCAAACTCGATATCGATCCCCAGGAAAATATCCTCAATACTCAATACCATTGGCATAAAAGTGAAATATAACTAAAGGCATCAAAATATATTCATTAACAATGTTTCTCAATAGAATCATAGATGCTAGTTGAAGTAAATGTGAAAATAAATGACAAATAAAATGGCCAGTTATAATACATCTAACGGTCATGATCTTGGCACTGATGACTGGCTTAATTGCTCATTCCATTCACCTGTCTAACCCTGCCTGGTTTGTAATCACTGCTCATCTGATCCACCTGCTCCTGCATCCATTTAAGGGGCTTGCATCCAGTTATCAGTTCCAGATTGTCTTGTTCTCTCTAGCCAATGGTGAGAGGGTTTTTAGGTGTTCATGATTTGTTGATCCTTACCTGTTCTGCCTCTCAACCACTGACCTGCCTGTTCCCATCTGAACGGCTCGCCTGAACTGTCTTTGGACTCCTGGATCTTTGAGGCTGTCTGTTTTCGTTCTGATCTGTTTGCCTGACCAGTCTGCGGACTCCTGTTTGCTCTCCGGGGCTGCAACATCTGGGACATTTTGGGCGGCGCCCACAGCATCTTGTTTACAGACCACTGACTGAATCCTGCCTTATTCTCTGTGCATGAACTGAACTTGTAAATCGGGTTAGTGACTCACATGTTCATAGTCATTCTCGGTTAGATTATCGTGGTCACTAACCTGTTTTTCTCTCCTGCAGTTTCCTCCCTTAGATGCCCTAGCCACTGCAGATCTGCAGCGGTTTTGTAATAAACGCTTTTTGAATAATCCCACTGTCTCTCTTGCCTTGAATACTGGTTCTTCTGTTCTGAATCGTGACACTAACAATATTTTAAAGTTGCTTGAGGATCGACACTCATAATAATGAGTAATTGTATTAATTCTAAAGATGTTAGTCATCAATACTAAAGAAGTGTTGTTTAAATATTTTTGCCATTGGTAATTTTAGCTTTATGGGTTATTTATTTTATGCATTTATTTAACTTGCAGCTGAGATGCTGTTGCGAAATCATGTTCCATGGTGAGATTGAAAAAGGGGAGTTTTTCCAAGTTAAATTCTACCTTTATTTTATTTTCACATTTTATATCAGTGCTTTCAAAAATGGTATAGAGCAGGGGTCTGCAACCTTTCCTTTCCAAAGAGCCATTTAGCCCCGAATCCGACCAAGTAAAAGTTGTTTAGGGCCTCAAAATACTTGGAAAAAAAAAAAGACTTTAAAAAAAAGCCTATTTTTTTTATATCTTATATGGGACATTAGCTGCCAACAAATTATGTATTTTTAGCTTTTTAAAATAATATTAAACACATAAATTCCAAAGCTTCATTCAAAGAAAAACTTCTAAAAAAACATACTGGCCTCTTTTTTAATGTCATTATTCTTTTTTCCATCTTGTGTTTATTTCCAACTTGTGTTTAAGAAACATTTAAGACTAGTACATTATTTAGCTCTTCATATACATTTTAGCCACTATTAAGAGCCGCTGTAGGGGGTCCAAAGAGCCGTATGTGGCTCTAGAGCCGCAGGTTGCAGACCCCTGGTATAGAGTATCAAATTTTGGCGTGGATATTAATATTGGGTTTGAAATGTTAGCATCGTGGCAGCCTAGTTTATTGTTTTATTCTACTAATGTGCAAATAGTCCAGAAATATAAAACCAATTTGTAACACATGTCTTTAGTATCGATATTTGAGTATCGATACTTTTTGGAGTATTGATATTTTTGACCACCCGAGCAGTTTGACGAGAACTTTTCTACCTTCAGCTTTCTCGTTCTGTCCTAAAACACCATTTATCACGCAGTGCATGAAGAAGCATTTAGATTTAAAAAAATGAAAAAATGTTGAAAGTGTCTTTGATAAATCCAAACGTATTGGAGCACAAAACATTTCTACGTTGCAATTCGCTGCTTGTCTTTGCACACTGAACGCCCCAGTCAGCAGGCCTTTTACTTGCTTTAAGACAAATTCAGTTGTTTGATTATCTTTTACCCAATAATACTTTGAACACAGCCTCCAAATGAAAATCTAGCTTTGATATTCTACACAGTAACGTTCCATTATTTCACACTTTCTTTATACCATAGCATACCAGCTTTATTTAAACACAACAGGGCCAAAGTCCTGTTACTAAAGCAAAAAAACATTGCCTGTTTTTTACTGATAGACATTTCTGATTTAAAGTACAGCATGGACAATGCTACAAAATGCTAAATTTCTGCTATAAAATCACAACAGTCATACATTTTATACATTGCTGAAATTTTCAATTCATATTCCCTCCAAGTATTTTTAACAGAAGTATAAATGTATTATTTGCTCCTATATTTAGCCTTAATTGACTGAAAGGAGAGGACAGTTTGTTTAACTTTCTTTGTTACGTCTTCTCTTCTGTTCCTTTGCTGGGAGACGGATCCTCATCTGCTCCTGCGCTCAGCAGGGCCTCAGTCCTCTTACTTAATGATGTGGAGATCTGCCAGTGGCATGTAACAGCTCTCTGTGACAGAATCTAAAGTCTTAAAGCTGCAGATATCTGCCAGCCCATCTAATTAAATGTCCACTGCTGCTCAGAAGATAAAGACTCAAATTAGCATTTGTTGATTGCATGGGGATTTATGGCTTGGATTTGGGAAAAATGTCATGGTGACATAATACCTTACATGGTGCATTTGTCAGTGAAAAACATCGGATTAGATAACGATCAGGCAAAACGTTGTGGTAAAGGAATAGTTTTAGCTTTAGGGGAAAGGTTTCACATGTGCAGTTTTGCAAAGAAACCAGAGTATTTGAAGGTAGGACTTTAACCATGCGCTGATTGGTTTCACTTCAGCGTGAATATATATAATGAAGTCTGTGTAGATGAGAAAATGCAGAGCTGTGGAACTACTGTAGTATCTGGAGTTTTTTCGCCTTTATGTCACACAAAAAATAATTTTTTATAATGCTCTGAAGCAGCTTGTCTGACCAGGTTTACAATGAAAATGCTGTGTGTGAGTAGCTATTGACTTTAGGTCAGTGCAGACATACGAAACACTGGATCAGATATAGTCGGGTTATAGTCACGCTGTTTCAATTAATACATGATGTTAAAATACACTGTACAAAATGTATAACATCTTAATTTGCTTTTCATGACTTGATCTCTAAATATGAATTTGACATACAGGAGTTATACAGAGTGAAATAAATGGAAGAGAATAATAGTGACTGGTATTAGTTTGAAACATATTAGGCTTTGCATTGCATGATGGATTAAATAGATGCCTGAGTGAGAATCACCTGCTGGAATACAGTTATTAATGAATTAATTTAATAAGCAATTTCAGATTAAATAAGAAGCCCTTATCATCTCTGGATTGATGGGTCCAATAATTTAGTCTATAACTTGTGTTTCTGAGCAGACCAGACTACTCTGGTGAGACTAGAAGGAAGGCAAAAAAAAAAATTCTTTTTACCTCTGAATTAATTATTTTTTAGTTGTGTTTAGGTGAGGGTTATTTTTAGGGCAAAAAAGTTAGATGAATTAGGGCTAAAACAATTCAAATAATCAGAATAATCGATTTTTGAAATACCTAATTTATTAATCAAACTGGAAAGTTCAATCTGAACATGATGACTTGATGAGATGACTGGAGTCTGGTGAGCTATTGCTTGGTTGGAAAGAAAACCTGCACCCACATGGCCCTTTTCTGGAAGAACCACTTTGACACCTCTGGTGAATTCCAATGCTAAGTCCTCTGGAAATCTTCTTAATAATTGTTGTTGATTGCAGATGTGTCTAGTAGTTCCCATTGATTTTCAGTGGTGTCAAAAGTACACACACATTTGTTACTTAAGTAGAAGTATAGATACTGCAGTTTAAAAACACTCTGGTAAAAGTAGAAGTATCAACTTGACCTTATTACTTAAGTAAAAGTGAAAGTATGTGCTCCAAAACTACTGAAAGTATATATAAAAGTATAAAGTAAAGTAACTTTTCGACTATTTCAAAAAAAATTTTGAGATAGTGCCAAGGATGAGGTCTTGTTGGTTCTCGCCTCCTATTCTCTCGCCTGTGTCTGACCTTGCAGACATTTCAAACATTCTTTTCTGAACTCACATTGCAGTATTGGCATAGACAATCTACACGCTATAGCATTTGAAGAACGCCTCGTTTGCTTCTGATGATATTTCCCTTTTTAACTAACCAATGAGTGTTTATGCTATATGACTCATCATCCAATTGAACACTAGTTTTCACTATTAGATGTGATGGCACCAATGATCTGTACTGGATGGCGACATGACGTAGAAATATATATTTAGAAAACATTAAACAACGTAACCCTAATAAAAAATCAGTGGGTCTTCAATAAAGAAAATCAACCAGTAAATGTCAGTGAGACATTTTTAATGATGTGTTACTTTAAAACAGAATTTAACACTGAAATAAAATGACGTATTTATGCATGGACATATGCTTACTGATTGAAAAAAAAAAAAAAAAAAAAGATGAAAAAATAAAAATAGAAATTGCCAAATATTGCATCCTGTTCTATCTGAGAGGAGTTTACACTTCTTGTATGACTGTATTCCTGTATATCCATCAGTAGTTAAAAGACAAGGGTCAGAAAGCAAATGCAAATTCTGCCCCTGTAAAACAATGACAGTGCAATTGTTACGCTGTATGATCTGAAGCCTCATTTGGAGCTTTTTAAACAGGCTTTTGAAAAACTTTGATAATTTGCTGCTGTAGTATTATAGATTTTTTAGAATAAAAAGCTAGCAGATGTGAATAATCAAAAAATAACAGAAATACAGTTATAGAGCATTCAGTATTGTAAGAAAGCCCACACTGTTTCTGAATAAATGCAATATTTTATGAGTTCTGTTCTGGTTTTTGTCTCTTTCCCTTGTAAGTGTGAAATGTCCCATGCTCCTGAATGCACCATAGCTGTTCGACGTGTGCGATGCATCACACTGGTCTGTGTAGATGCGCGCGTTTGATTTTCAGTTGAAGACAATGGTTTGTTTTGCAGTTTTAAAACCCACGCCGGCTAATCACTGTTTATTGTTGTGTGTGAATAACAAGAGAATACAACAAATAAATCGGCTTTACCTCGGACAAAATCTTTGATTTAATGTTGTTCATAACATCGCAGTCCGCTAATCCATGACCTGTGCTTTAAACCGAAGCCAAGAGTAACGAATAACGTTTGTTTTAAAAATTTAAGGAATAGAAAGTAAAAGATACTTGTGTGAAAAATGTAATAGGAGAAGTCAAAAGTAGGAGGAAAAATAAGTAATGGAGTAAAAGTATAGATACCTAAAAAAGTGTAACTTAAGTACAGTAGCGAAGTATTTGTACTGGTCTACTTGGTTCCTGTCTGATTTTGCTTGTAAAACAGGAGAAATGGCGCTATGGCGTTACCGCTGCCGCGACGTCACTCGCTGGAAGATGTCAAGAGTGAGGTGTTACTATATTTGGGCAAAAATGGCGCTCCCGGACTCCAGTGATCGACGTAAAAATAAGATTTGAGTATAAATAATGATCCATTGATCACTCTCCTTGCTGACTGGCTTATTCCTTGAACTGTGGATTCATTCATATCTTTTAAAAAGTTTGTTGAACTCTAGTGGTGAAAAGTACTGTTGAGAAATGTTGCAACGCGATCGGACTAAATATTAAAAAATGTATTTATTTTCTTACCTCTGCTGTACTCCAATTCAGGTGATTGATAAAAAAAAAATAATAATAATTATAAAAAAAAGCTTTAGTGAACAACTTTAGGGTTTAGGCAGTATTGATAGAAGTTATTTGTCGAACTTCTGTCAATGCTTCTGGTTTTCCAAATCGACTCTCAAGTAATTATGACCTGGATTTTGCGCCCAGAGCATCCCGTTCACTTGAATACAAAGCTCTGGGTGTGGGTTTTGTTTCTTATATCATAATAAAAATCTTAAATTGATCTGGACCAGGGCTGGACCAGACCTAGCAGACCTCTGAAACATCCTGTTCAGTGCTGAGGGGTGTCTCTGGTAACGCTGATGGAAAGTTAACTTGAAGGCAGTTTATGTAACGGTTGATTTATGACCACAGACAGAAAGAAATAGAAAGAAGGAGTCGAAGTGGGAAATATACTCAGAGAAATGAGAAGAGGCAGGCACCTGTGGAGGAAGTCAGGCTTTTTTTCCCCTTGCTCTATTCTTCTCTCTATTTCTCTGTTATCTGCTGCTAGGTAACTAAAGCCCAAAAAGCAATTTAAAAAATCCAAAGACCTCTTTTTATTTAGTCAAGTATTTGGTGACAAAAACTTTATCTGCTGATAAATGAAAGCTTAAAGAGCCTAGAGTATATAGTGTAAAATCAACTTTTCCTAGTTTAAACAGTATTATTCCTTAATCATGCCTAAAGTGGAATTTCGCTTAATCATTACATGCCTAAACAATCCCCCTGTGCAGGAAAAAAGTTACCATCGCTGCTCTGCATAGAATAGTGATTACTCACCAACTTTGACCAGGCCGCTCCTCCAATTGTGTAAGGCAGAGCTCTTTTTTAGACTTTAGACAAACTTTATTATCATTTTGTATACACATAGTATATAAAAAAAATAGAATTTCATTACATACAGCTCCCCGACAGTGAATGAACAGCAGCTTAGCAGTGAAAATGAACATTTTCATTTATAAAACAAGCTGTGATCAAAATGTAAACAGTGTAGGAGATCCTTTCTGCTTGAAGTTTAGACAAAGAGACTCTTTTAGCAGCTTATTTACACCGCATCAGCATCAACAGTTTTTCTAGCAGAACTCTAGGTCCTAAAGGGCAGCAGCTTCAACGGCAACAAGGCCTCAGAAACTGCATCTTCTAAACAGGGTGTACCGAAACAAAACTCTCACAGCGCTCCACCTTGGTGAATAATAAAGTAACCATTGAACCATTGAAATGTGAGTGTTTGGGTGCGAGAGGTGTCTGACTCTGTTTAGCTAAAGAAGACCATAATCACCAGATGTGGGAAGATGCTGATGTTGCAGCGGCTTTAGGGTGATGTCATGAAATGACTCCTCTGTAGTGTCAAACTAAATATTTCATCACATTTGCCTATTTATGGCTCAGGAAGCCATTAAAAAGCATTGTATAGAAACTTTGAATCAGATAAAAATCTTTTGTCGTGTTGGAAAAGGTCTGAATGCCATTCCATGGGATGCAGAACTTTAATACCCCCATTTTTATAAGGGAAAATGATTAAAAACCTGGAAACGCATTGCAGATGTAATGGTGTCCGTCCTCCTGTTGCAGATACAGTCTTTTCTCCTCAAGTATTAGAAGATTATAATTTTTTCTTTCCCAAATCTCTACAGATATGTCATGTAGGTCTTTAAATGAGGAAATGATACACATACTGTGGAACATCGTGTCCCATCACATGTTTGATGAGACCATTTTGCTTCTAATTTTGTATTTGGCTGGGTTGTGCAGACTCACATATTTTTCCAAATTTCAGGAAAGACATTTTGGACAAATGTTCTGTGAGTACAAAATGGCTTTTGGAAAATAAAACAAAAGGTTATCAAATTATTCAACTACATCCTGAAGTGTATACAACCCTCCCAAAAAAAGTCGCTCCAGATCAAGTTTGCCGCAATTAGCGGAAGTCAAAATCCAGCTTCATTAACGTCTGTTTAGGTCCCAGAAACGGTAGAAGTTATGGTACTGTAGGTTAGGTAAGCTAACAAAGTCTTAAATCCACTGACCTTAGTTTTAGGTTTCTTTACCTTTTTCTCAGTCTCTGCATATTATATACTGTCATAGTAATCCTTTTAGATTAATGCAATGTTATTTTTGTTATTAATCATATAAAAATAATGATTAATTGGGTGTTTTTCTGTCCTATGTAGCTTAAATTGAACATGGAAGCAGAGTGGGCCCACTCATACAACAGCATAGCATCACTGATCCTGGTGTCAAAGCAACTGAATATGCACATGGTGAAATACTAACAGCTTTATCACTTACACTTCATTAGTATGCATGATACTCACATCCCCACAACTGTGTTCTTCTGCAAGAATATGCAATACCCGCCCCCAATATACCCCACCAAAAAAAAACAAGCAAAACCACAGCCTGAAAGGTCTCTCTCTCTCTCTCTCTCTCTCTGTGATCACTTTTCTGAAGTGGATCTGACATTTTCCAGCACTTTGTCTGTACTCAGTTTTAGAGGTGGAAACAGAACTGGCCAGGACACTTAAGAGACAATTATCCTCCTCTGTTGAGGTGTCGTGTTTTGATTCTGTGGTTCACCGGGTGAAGTGTGCTTACTCACTGACTGTCAAAGCACCACCTCGCTGGATGCCTCTGTCACGTTTGCTGCAGAGGATTCTCTTCTCATTACAAGAGAGAACAAAAAGGGGAGATTTTTCTCATGCTTTTTATTCAAAGCCTCATCAGACATTAGAAAACGGTCACCTCATCTCATTTTTAATGATTAGTGATTAAAGCAGAACATGTCAGCCTGTCTGACTTAAACATTGCTTCCAGTATTAACCTGACTGCAGGAGAAGGCCCTTCAGAGAAAGTCGTTTTAGAAAGGAAAGGAAATAAAGAGTCACATTAAGCAACAGCAGAGTCTTTAATTTAAGGATACATCTAAAATCGAAAGGTTTATGATGCTTTTTGAGTTATTTGTAGTTTTTAACAATCAGTTTTCAGATAACTATCTCTCATGTTCATCAGGAAGAACAGCTGGTCTCCCATTTTCAGGGATTAAAGTCATCCGGCCCCAGTCTGGATTTCCAGCTTGTAGCGGTTGCCTGTGGGTAAAAAAAAATCATTGGAAAATAAATTTTTGGTAAATAAATAAAAAAAGACAATCGAAATCCCTATGGCGCTTGTCAGCCAAAGGTAGCAACGGACCGCTCTGAAACTAACAGCATTAGCCAATCAAAAGAAGAGTGGGGCGGGTCTTAAGAAAGCGAGTACCTCCTCCTCTCGTTTCTTGCTCTTGCACCGTCTCTCCATTCAACAGAGAGATGTGTTAAAAGTCAAAAAAATAAATACATTAAACTTTGTGTTTGGAGAGAAGAATGACAGAGAGAATGGAATTGCATGGAGTGGGCAGCATGCAGTCCATGAACTCAAGGTCTCAAAAATAAATGGCGCTGGGCATGGCTGGAGGAGACAGGGCGAGATGGCGTGCAGGAAGTTAGGTGAACCAGGTGCTTGCCTCTGCACGCTGTGCTCCACTCCACGAAGCTTATTTACGCATCCAGCCACAAAAAGGTGCTACACAAAAATGAGTTAGACCCTGGTCATCAAGCTGCTGTTTGTGCGGTCCCGCACACTACATGTTTGCTGGGAGCTACAGTCACAGCTGATGTACCAGCGTCAATAACTGACCATGTATGCAAGTTAAAAACAAGGGTTTGTGCTTTCCTCGCCGTACACAACGCTTAGCAGCTAAACTGGATATCAAAAGAAATGTGGTACAAGCAAGTGTTACGGTAGATATGGATGCACTTTTGCCATCTTCTGCCCTTTTTTGGTATTGGATGATCGTACACACACCTGGCATGGCTTGAAAATACACACATACACTCGCACGCATACATATATATATATATATATGAATTTCTTGCCTGTGTCGAAAAAGTTCAGGCTCAGAATTTTGTTTGCTTTAATTCCTGCATTTTCTTTGTTTTTTCTTCTTTCTTTAATAATGTGAAGTCTTATAGGTGTTTCTTTTTCCCTAAAAGGTGCCACATAAGGTTGTAGTTTAAAAAAAAAAAAAAAAAAGACGAGCCCACATAGAAGCATCCATGCATTGGTTTGAGAAAGCTATGGGAAACAGATGTTCTATTTTTAACCATCTTCTGGGAGCAGAACTAAACTTCCTGCAGCTACAGAACCAGCAGAGATTCTTTGGACCTTTAGAATAACTTGAGCTGAAAATGTTAAGAACCATAAACTGTGACTCACGATTATTCCGACTCAAGAATCTAGTTGTTTTGAGAGGTGGCTTCCCTGTTTTGTTGGTGCATGTAGCTTTTATCAACTTTCACACTCTGGGAAGTCTGCAAAATAAAGATGAAAACTGATTATGGCGTGGAGTAGATATTCGGAGTTGATTAAAAACCATGACATAAAAGCCTCGTTCTGCAAAGTTGGGGACTTAGTTTGGGTAAACACAACTCTTCTTCTTCGATTCTGTTTCGATTAGATCTCAAATCTAAGCAGAAAAATAAATAACAGAGAGAAAAGGTAAACTATGTCAAAGCTGCCAGTCTTGAGACACACTGAGGATCATCTTATTGTAGATTTAATGTCTAATATTCATTCCGTCATGTTCTGAAATTGCTGCATGGTTTTACTTTTTGTAGTAAATGTCAGTTATTAAACAATATGGCCTGTTTCATCATACCTGGAAAGAAAAGATGTATGATGTGTTTCCATGGTAACTGACTTTTATCTTTCTCTTAACTCCAGGAATCAGTGTTTTGAAGGAATCCTTTCCTGTCAGCTTTATTCAGATACATCCGAAAAGATTAGTGGGTTTTTACTTAAATCAGTTTACATCAAAACCAAAAACAAATTCATATATTAAGTTAAACAGATGTTTTCTTTTGTTTTGTTATTATTAGGGTTATAAAATATTTTACTGCATGCGCTGTTAAACCTAACTTTGTCTCTTAAAATAGATCTAAGAAGCTTGTTGTAAATCTTTCCATAAAGGCTGGTGTGATAGCACGATCGCACCATCACCCAATGATGGATGTTAGATACAAACCACTTAGAATTCCTCTGTGCTTGCAGACGTCTTTGGCAAGAAGGATGCATACCTTTGACAAATCTTAGAGGCCAAAAGAGTCGGGTCCCTAAACTATACTTCAGCAACTTTCACTAAATATAAGCATTAAAAAGAAAAGTCAAAAAATATGATATCATGTTTGCTACTTTGAAGATAACATGTCAGAGTCGCAGCTTTTTACAACACAGATAGAGATCATATAAGCCCTCTGGATAGGGATGTCTTTTCAGGGTGGCTTGACTAATGCTGTGTTAGGATTTGGGCTCGCTGTTTATAATCCGTGTGTGCTTTCTGGATGAGTAGAAACTCTTAAAAAGCCGATTTTAACACAAGTTTTCTCATCCGATCACTGTTGCTTGACATCAGCTGCCATCAACAGGACATTCAGCAGGAGATACTGGCTCTTAACTAATCACCAGGAAATTTTACTTCCTCACACTGGGAGGCACCTCGTGGTGTAAAAGGAGGTTTTCTCTGCCTCTTCAGAAAAGACTCACATTTTACTTACAGTAAGCAGCCATTCAAAAAGTTCCCCACTTTCCTTGATGGGCCCCTGGCTGAAATATTTTTTTTTCTGTCATGATTTGAGGACATTAATATCTAGAGAGAAGCATCATCTCCTGGTCAGACCCTGTACTTCAGTGAAACGGTGGAGTCAGATTAATAAAACATGCAAGAGGGGGTCACTCCAGTGGCTGGGAGTTGGAGGGAAGTGGGCTGCCATTCGGCTGACGTTTGACTGGGAAGGGCCATTTTGAATGGCTGCTACTCTGTTTAATCCAAAAGGGAAATAAATGTTTTGCGTAATTTTCCTTTTTTCCATCAGTTGTTTTAGATGTTGATATTTGTAGGCAGGAAGGCTCTTCTGTAGAGGTCTGTCTTTCACAAATAGGGTTGCCAACCGTCCCTTGAAAAACTGAATCGTTACTGTGAGAGTAAAAAAATAGGTAAAAACTAATTAAACTTGTTCTCGGGCCCTGTCCTGCGTTGTGACTAGTGATGCCATTTTTTGGCCCCGATACCGATACCCGATACCTGGCTGTGCAGTATCGGCCGATACATACGTTATACCATAATAATGTAAAATAATTGCCATCATGGCTTTGTCAAGCTGCTGCCTACCTTTGTGAAGCAGGAAAAAATCTAATACAAAGTGAATCCAGTAGAACTTTTTATTACCTACCTGGAATGGGTGACAATAGTTGAATAAACTTATGGCTCTCAAAATGGTATCGGTGCCCTATTTGTTGGTACTCACCGATACCGATACCACCATTTTAGGGCAGTATCGGGGCCCCGTCCGATACTGGTATCGGTATCAGTGCAACACTAGTTGTGACCAATGAGCTAACAACATATATGTAACGATCCAGCATACCCTCATCCCATTGGTCGATCCAATTGTTGTTCACGGAGAAGATAGAGGGAGACAACAGAGCAGTATGGGGGACAAACAGAGTAATTTAAATGCTGGCGCTGGTTTTGGGGGCGGAGAACTCTGCTGCTGCAAGAGCACAGAGGAAATACAAGAGGAAAAAGCAGGCTATCGCCACATCATGTGGCATTGAGCTAATTATTTTTTTTTCTGTTTTACAACTGTAGCCAACAGTCATTGCATTTAGGGCACAAATATGTTTACAAATTTGCACAAGTTTTCTGTTGCACCAAAAATGCACACTATTAATTAATTTTTTAATATTAATTTTTACGGTTTGAAGTTAAGCAGGACAGGCTTATGTTTAAGATACTGATTTTATTCAGCAAAGCTTGTTATTTTGTATTAAAGTGAATTGCTGTTCATGTCACTTACAAATATGCATCTAATTCATCACAGATTTGAGTCAAATAGTTAAAAAAAAATAATTTCACACACAAAGGAGGGCTAAAAAAAGATCACCATGCCAGGTAAAGGCAATCAGGTCAGCTGGCACGAACATGAGGCACATGAGGTTTCAGGGACTTGGCAACCCTATTCACAAAAGTAACTCTAGTCAGTTTGGTAATCCCCACCGTCACAGTGAAAAACAGCTCCTGTTCATCATCCTTCAAAGCATAAAGCTAATTTTAAAACATCAGTTTCTGAAAACCAAATGAGCCAGATATGAAGTCAGACATGAGAGGAATGAAGCAGATCCGGTACATTTCAAATTAAGAGGTAATGCATGGACGGATGTTACATGCATAGAGTGTGAATTTCTGCATAAAAACCCTGCAGAAATGCAACCCAGGATAAACAATGCTCTGTAAAACACAGGACAGTTGACCTTAAAGACCTTAAAGGGAGCAAACAAAGGGAAGCCAAAGGATGGTTGGACCTGCCAGTACTCAGGTGCCGTCGAGACAAAGCAGATTTCTTCTTGGTCTGATAGGAACTAAACGAAGCGCCCTCAACACTGGCAACATCTGAAACCTCCCACCAGGGTGGACGTTCGAGCCGTCCCACATGGGCACCCCTTTCCGCATACCGGGCCATAAACTATTGGGTTTAGACATCACAGTTTGTTGACAATTCTGCAACAGACTTTGGTGTTGCAACTGCTTTAGATTAATGCGTCAGAGGCTATTCAATTGATTGTGGATTTTGCACTTTTCCAAACCCCCCTTTTAATTGGCTCGTTTTGGACGTAGCCCCATGATTCTGCAGAAGAGGTCAAAGTTGAAAGTAATCCTTCAGACACAGTTAAAATGGCTTTATAACAATTAAGGCCCATATTGTCTGAGATCAAAAAGCAATGACCACTTTAGTTGTGTGATCTTATAGCAAATTAGCTTCCAAAATGGCTGCCAATGTTATTTTATTTTTAGCTGTCAGCTGTTCGGTTTGATGTTCTTTGAGAGATTTAATCATGAAACACACAGTTGTGACTCAATTTAAAAGACTTTTATTGACCCTAAAAGAAACTCAAATTTTCAGCATGTTGTTATATGTGCTGATGGCTGCAGGCAGGAAGGATCTTCTGTAGGATAATACTTTAAATGTATTCATATAAGAATATTTGGATTTTTAAACGTCGTCTGGTTATTATGTATGACTCAACAAGATTTTATTATGCTTACGTATTAATAAAGATGATTCATTCTTGAAATGCACTATCTTAGAGAAATGTGTGTTAGACAGTTAAAGTACAGGGAGTGTTTTTTGCTCTCAAAGAGCACAGAGTGATATAACTCTGCCTTGAATTTAATAATAAAGAAAACTTTTTGAAGATTTTTTTTCTTCTCAACAAGAAATGACAGAATCTCTGTGCTTTTTGCTGCCTAGCGGCGAATGCTGGTTAAAGTGACCTTAAGCTGGACGTCTGCGGTCTGAAGAGTGCTCTGGTCTGTCTGTGTAACTTTTTACCAGCTTTTCAAAGGTCTTCAACCATCATTATAATATACTGGACAATCAAAATGATAATGCAGGGCTTTATACCTAGATTATTTAAGTGGGAATCTTTAGTTTTTTTCAGTCAATGCAATAACAACTACATCCTTGCAATATCATGCATTCCACCAGGAACCGTTTAGACTGCTATTAATTATGTTTGGTTAAATGTTTTTGATGCATCATAAACATATTGAGAAAGAAGACATAATGGGGTCAGTTTGGTAAGAAAATTTAACTAAGCAGACATTACATAGGAAGAACTTCTCAAAATGTTTGCTATCAAAACATAATTAGGAAGAAAATAACTCCTCCCAGACTAAGTGCAAATTATATCTTTGTTCTAATACTGTGCTGCCTAAAGGTTTCTCCAAAGTTTCAAGCAATAGAGCAGATAAAGTCGGACCATATTTGTATATATAGAGATTTTTTATTAAGGCTCTTAAGGTTTTAAGCAGTTACATATCTGTTAAGTATTCAACATTTCATATATTTTCCAAGACTCATCTTTGGTCCATACACCTTTTGTTTTTTAAGTAGAAAATCAAACCAGATATATTTAAGTAAAGTAGATATCCTTTGTTTGATGATGAGACCTATAATACTATAATATTAGCTTATCTTAAAGTCGTAGGGAAGTAAGTCATATTTAAATGTCAAATCATTCTGGCTTAAAACATGTATATAAATGTACTCTTTATCAGACAATATTGTCCCAAATTTAGAAATTTATATATATATAAAAATCCTGTCTTAAATCTGTGTTGTTTTTATTTGTTATTTTATGCAGGCTGTTAGTTAACGCCATTGCCTGAACACCTAAAGACCGACTGAAATCATATGTCGCGCGCTCATCTGTCAATCAAATTTTTTCAATCATAGCATCTTTGATTCGCATGTCGCAGCTAATATAATGCCAATGGTTGAAATAAAGAAGCTAAGAATCATGTCACTTCCATTGAGTTCCATCCCCAGTGTTCACGGGGAATGGGCGTCTGTGTCTTCTGCTAAGCGTAGAGCTAACAGAACTGGCTAGCGTTGCAAGGCAAGAGGCTAAAAAACATGTAACGCAGCTGTAAGCCTTCTACACCACAAAACGAAACCAAGCTTCTGCCGCCTGGCGCTCCCTCTTCCACAACATCTTCATCCCCTCGCTTCCTCCTCCTAAATAAAAATGTATAATGGAGGAGACTCATCCCACAACCTCGACACTAAACTCTCCTCCTCTTGCATGCTTCCGCTTGTTCATAGCGCTCCTTGACAGTAAGTAGCTTCTAAGTCAATAATTTAGTGCTTTTTGGTAAAAATGGAATTTCCCATTGGGAACCTGCATACTAGCACTAAGTTGCTAACTAGTTGGGGCAAGATGATTCCATTACACCAGCCTCTCAAACTGTAAGCATCTTCCACAAGTCCCATGCAACCATATTGACTGTCGTTTCCATTCAATTTTATTCACTCGGGTGAATTTCGAACCGTAACGGTTGGAACAGTCGCTTCCCCACGACATCAGAACACACCTTAGTGCCTCCATTGTCATATGCATATCACTCTACATGGTCGCTTTTGTGACCTTATATTACAAGTGTGATATATTTATTCCTTAAAAAACTAGTGCCCACAAAAATGTGTGTCTAATTGCACAGAAATGCCGACCCGTATCAAAAAGGAGGACAATATGAAAATCAGAGGGCACACATTGATATTAGCTTTTGTTTTATTTTGGTAAAGTGTTCGGTGAAGACTAGACAGTTTCGAAAAAGTAAAAGTTTTCTGATGACGGTTTTATTAGTTAGGCTTTACAGGCATTGATAGGCATGGGTACCCTAATTTGATCTTTTTGACAAATTGGTACATAATAATGGTGCTTTTTATGTGTTACATCTCTGTCTCAGCAATTAGAAAAGTATTTACTCGACGTGACATCTGTGCAGTTTCAAATCGTTAAGACCTATTAAAAGGCACAGGAACAGGTTCACGTGTAAATGTGTCAGACTGTCAGGCAAAGCTTGTATTCAAGCAGGAGAAGGAGGAGGAAGTCAGGAGGATGGAGAAAATAATGTTGACAAAGGATGAAGTAAGTATATCCTCTTGGGATATTATCTATATCTAAAAACATGACAAAAACAGGAAGCACCCTTTATGTTTAGGAGAATTTAAGCATTTACAATGGAAAACTCTTAACGTTTAAAAGACACAGAAATATTAAAAACTGACAAAAGAAAACATTGTTGATGAATTTTAGTCCAATTTTCCTGAACTAGAGAAACAGCTGTGCTGATGTGAAAGAGCAGCAGTCCGGGCCGATGTCATCATCTTTACTCGTAGCATGAAACAGCTGCTGAAACTTAACAGAAACATCCATTTTCAAACATTGTGTTCCACCTCGGCTGTGTATTTAGTTCTTGTCTGTCAGACATTGAGAAAAGACCTAACCTGAGCTATCTTCTGATCCCAGACTATTTACCATAACAGAAGCATTCCTCTCTAAACCGAGTCGTTTTGCTAAAAACGTACATAAAGTTGCCTTGGCATGGTAAATATTAATAGAATGAGAAAGTGCTATAAATCTGCTGTTCACTGATGTGATGACACCATTGGCACCAAATCTGAGCATTTTTACTTGATTGTAGCAGCAAGTTCCTCAGACATGTACACCTTTGTTATGCAGTAAATAAATACTCATGCTTCTCCAGGGGGCCAGACTCCGTGTCACACAATGCTTAGGGCTTCCTCACACAACATTTCCTGATCTCTCTTTTTAGAAGTAACGCACTGAGCTCCAGTCCGGACTGCATTGTTTGAATTGTTTTTTCTTTAAACAAAAAAATCATTCAGAGCGCAGTGCCATAAAGTGAGCAGCAGCGGCCATCTTATTCTATCTTTAGAGATAATTATATTTACATGAAACTGTGGCAGGATGTTTCTAACTTAGCACGACACAGGAAATTGCTCCCAACGGTTTACTGGTCAGAGTAA
Source organism: Cyprinodon brontotheroides (assembly GCA_018398635.1). Taxonomy (NCBI): domain Eukaryota; kingdom Metazoa; phylum Chordata; class Actinopteri; order Cyprinodontiformes; family Cyprinodontidae; genus Cyprinodon; species Cyprinodon brontotheroides. The sequence goes on from JAGKQL010000063.1 coordinate 4,235,711, forward strand.
CCATTTGACCAGTTTACTGAGTCCATTCTGACCACTGACCTTCATTCTGATGTCACTAATCTTCTTTTAGTTTTTTTTTTCCATGATGTTATTTCCTGTTTCTATATTTTTCCCTGACCACAGGAAACACAAGCTTGTCGCTAACCCCAGAGGCATTTATCAATCAGAAATATCTCGAAGCTGCTTGGTCTCATTTTCTCTTTCCGTTCCTCCCTTTTTTCTTAGTGCTCATCTCTTGTTGTGTTAGACTCTTACATGTGAAAGTGCACACCATTGTTCTACCGGGCAGATCCGCTCCAGCTGTTCTTATATTTGCTCATCAAAAACTTTATCAGGGTTAATTTAACTTTGCAAGCTTTCACAACTATCTCTCTTCCCTTTTTAAGGGTATATTTAATATCACTTTTCTATGAAAGCTGGCTGATAAACATAAGTTATGAGTTTCAGTGGTAAATGTGGCTTACAGTTAATATATAAGATCTTAAATTGGCCTTGTTATTTAGCCAGTTGTTTTTTACTAACTAAAATGCTCTCTGAATAAATGGCCCTTTTGGCCCATTATATATTTTCTCTGTTTAACACTGGTCTGTTAATAAATATAAAGGTTTCGTATAGCTACCGTAATAACAATATATATCAGGAGGTACTAATTCAGACATTTTTGTGTATTACGGGTTATGGAAAAGGTTATATGTCTCTTCAGTAATCTTTGACTCTTCTATGTAATTAAAGATAAAAAAAAAAAACTGCTCAACCAATTGAATGTGTATATAATGTATTTAGAGTTGTTAGCAAGGGTTTCATGAAACTCAAATCAGTCTACAGTGCTTTTATTTTGACAGTATGGATTTATTCTTATTCATTTTCCTGTTTGTTCGGTGTGGTCAGTGTATACAGTAAATAATTGGGTGTTAATATGTCAAAGTGAACATATTTTACTACATATTACATATTTAACTACAAATATACTGAGTGTAAATATGCTCAATTGTTGGAGTTAGTAGTCAGTGATAAATTTGACAGCCATGCAGTATAACTTTTACTCCATATGGTGTGTCAGTTACCCACCAGTCTCTGAGAGGTCTTCTGGATTTGGACACTAAAAGGAGTAAATTTAACCCTGAAAAGGTTGCTCTGGCTATAGAGTCAATTTAACATTACTTTGTAGTTTGACACAATGTTATCTGAAACAGAGTTATATTCAACTCTGTAGGTGTTTAAGTAACACTTGGTCGTTAACGACCCTAACCAGGTTTTTGGTCGTATCACTTTTCAGACACCTTACATTACAAGTTGGTTACTGCATGAAAATGTTCTGCCTTCTTCAACTGTTCGCACAATGTGCAAAAACAATTTTCAGTTTTAAAAAGTACTTAGTAAGCACTATCAGGACAAACATTTGGTGTATGCTGCTTTATTACACCAGGCCATTGAAATGGTGGAAAGAAAAAAGCATATATAGAGAGTATTGGCAACTTCCACACAAGTTAAATGTCTTTCAAATTATTTTATTAACTTGGTACCTAAGCACCGGGAGCAGTCTCAAGTGGTCTTATCCAGCCGCATGCTGTAATGAATGAATTGCTACATTTTTGTCTGTGGCCTGTGATCATATGCTTTCCATCTCCATTATGAGAACAATTCCTATTATGGGATTAGCATGGGAAGCACTCTGTCGGCATTATGGCAAAACATTACCTTATGATGTTGTAGTGATGGATATTGACATGTCCCAAATTAGCATGTACTTTGGCAAGTCAGCTCCAATCTGACCCCTCTCCCGTTCTGAGATTATGTCCATAGAGGGTATCTGAAGAGGTGACAAGACTCTGTATTGTATGACCCAATTATGGAAATATATTGTTCCTGACCGGTTGAGCTACTTCACACATTTCTCACATTAAAGAAAGTCAAGATTCAACTGGGAGCTATCTCACCAGTTAAGCACATAAAAAGTCTAATTGAAATGTATAGAAATATGCTTAACATTTTAAGACAGCTTCTTCAACCACTTTGCATATAAAGACTCACTCAAATATCTAATGGCCAAATGTTATAGGTGATGAGACTATTTAATAGAGACCCATCATAATACATTCAATCAACATCGCATTTGCAACTAACAGTCTAGGAAGCAACAGGAAATTATGCATAATCAATTGCAGTTATTTAAAAGATCATTTGAAACTTGTTAAAATAAATGAATTTAAGAACACTTAGAGCAGTACAGTACAGATGGTGAATGGAGTGTCTCTAAACAGCACAATCATTGGAGTATCCAAGCAGCAGGCATCATTCCAGTGGTCTTTGTGTGGAGCTTTTCTCCAAACAGGTTTGGTTGGTTTAGTCCTCTAATGTCAGGCAGACAGAGTTCCCCACCAGGGTAACACACACAGGAGACAAACAAAGGACACCCCATCTCTGGGGCATCCAAGGGTCACATTCTGCCAAAGAGGAAGTTGCATAAATGTTCAGTGAAAGCATGCAGTTAGAACTGGTTCTAATAAAACTTCTATTTCAGAAAATGCCATAGGAAACAAAAACTGCTACTTCAAGAATTTCTGGACAAAAAGTAATTCAAAATAATATTCAGATAAGTGGGGAAAGGAATCATGTTAACTATAGCAGGGCCTCATAGTGCAGCATGTCTGAAGGGGGGGGGTCAGGCCCTTGTCTGGGGTTTTGCATGGAGATGTCCTGCCAATGGTCCCTTATAGTGAATGTGGTCAGAAACCAGCCTGCCTGCATTCGTTTAGGAAGGACTGGTTGTATTCAAGTGGCTGATTGGGAAATACATTTACCTTCGTCCAAAGTGCAAACTGTCAAGAGCCACTATAGTAGTTTGCCTGTTTCGGGTTGTTTGTTAAGCCATTGATGCTTCTTCGCTTCTCCTATCTGTGAAAGACATCGAAATAAGAACACAAGTCAAGTCCTGAGCTTTCACCTTAGTATTTGCTTTCTGCAGCTTATGCGGAGCAAATAGATTTCAAGCTGGATGGTGTGGTTTGTTTCTTCGAAGGAACCCTGTGTAAGTTCTGACACAAGTATTAGCTTAATTTGAAATCAATTAAATTATTATGATCAATGTACAGCACTTGGGGTGCATCAATACTATGTGTTGGAAGCTCTTCCCAAAAACTTGCCTTTGTAACTTGAGAGGGTTGAATTTGTCACTGAATAAGTCATGACCCTTAAACCCCTTAAGCTCCCCTTAAATACCAGAGCTAACTAAGCTAAAATGTGTTGTGAGACAACAAATGATCAGACGTATTCTCTGATTTATTACTTAATCTAGAATAAAGTAAGTCCATGCTGTTTCATTTTGCAGTAGTCCAGGATTACATGTTGGCTTTAAGGGCACTAAAGGGCTGGTTATTCTCCTGCAGCAGTGTGTCACAGTGAACTTGTTGCAGATATGATGCAGACATTTTAGATTTATACTCATATTACTCATAGTGCGTGGTCTGCACTATGTTTATTCCACCCCACAACCCAAGAGGGAAAATCGCGAACTAGCTGTGGGTCGAGGCGGTGAGGAAATGGGGGCAAGTTTGTCCGACCACGGAGGGACATGAGGGGAAAAAGAGCAGGGATCCAGGTGGAAAAAGGGTCCCTGCATTCTCGCGCACCTCGCTCTTCTAGCTGGTCCAACTTCACGAGTCGTTTTCCACAAACGCGGTCATACAAACAAAACAAGCCGGTAAGGTACCAAACAGGAAATACGCATGAGTAGAGCAGATGTAGATCAATCAGAGGCCTCCTGTCTGCGCTCACCTAGAATTTTGGTGAGGTGCAGCAGAGTGTCTGCGGAGGAGGCGAGGACGTCTCTGCATTCAATGGGACACCTACGCAGACGTTTTGTTTCGAAGTATAAATCAGCCTTAAGCCTAGAATTTACAGGGTTGCTTTACCTTGTCCTCAGCTCCTCAGGTTTATATAATGTATTTTGAATCTGCTACTTTATGAATCTGCTGATCAGTTTTGAAGCAACACTACCAAACTATATAAAAAACAAGTCTCTATTGTAAATGAGACATTAATTCTCAAGAGATAGATTCCCAGTCATCCAGGTCATGGCAGAGCTTAAAAGCTTAGGCAACTGGGTGTAAAGTTTTCTCATTCAAGAGGCTTCCTCAGTTCTAACTAATGGTAGGGAGCATTGAGATTAATATACTGAGATTTAGAGATGGTTTTCCAGGTTCCTTAACCCCTCTTTCAAACCATCAGTCTTCCTTGGCCATTGTTGTCCACAAATGAGTGTCCTTTAGCTTTCAGGTGTAGGTAAAGTCCTGTCCTGAAGAGTTGGCCCTCCTGTGTTGAGCCATGTGCCTGTGTAGCGGTTGCTTAGTCTCTCCAATCCACAGTCTGCGCACTCTTCACTACGCTGAACGGTGTAAATCACGTTGTCGGCCTTGTTTCTAGGTTTCTTACCTTTGGGCTGAACCAGTTTTTGTCTCTGGATGTTTCTGGGTTTGAAGCGCACAGGGATCAAGTGCTGTTTAAAAATCCTCCTGAGTTTTTTTAGAGTCCAGCAAAAGTCTCAAAATATCTTCCTGTCTAAATAAATGATTTAAGAAATATTTTTACATACATAGGCTTTTTGTGTTGAGTTGCCTTAAAGGAATAAGACAGGAGTTATTAGAGATTTGGTTTATTTGGTTTCATGTTTTAATTTCTGCTCCCCTGTTCACTCTGTGTTCCACTCGTTTCAACTTCACTTTCTTTCCTTCCCTCACAGCAGCTCACAGTTGTAATCTACCACCTCACTGTTCAGTTACCAGCTCTCCAGCTTGTATGCGTTTCAGTTTGTCAGCTTTCGCTCACTTCATCCTGTTGTTCACACCAGTGTTTTTTTTCCCTTCGATCTTAAGGTTCTTTACTATCTTGGTTCTCCCAAAACTTTAGATTCTGAATCATCTTTTTTTAGGTGAATTCTTACATTTTAAGTTCCTGCCTTCTCCTTTCACTTCACTCTGGTTTGTCACCATCACACGGCAAACAAACTAACTGAGACAACTTCATCAAGCCATCTCAATATAGTGCCTAATTGTTTGTTAAAGGAGTTTCTCTGCTCCTTTAAACAAAACAGTCCTGAATAAATTGTGATGTAGACTATTTGTTATTTACTTTAAAAATAATTTCTTATTAAACAGTGTGAAAAAGCACCGGCTGAAATATGAGCACTAATCATCTTGCGAGGTTGGTGTTTCACCTTATAATGTGTCACCATGTTAGAAAGTACAGACTTTGTAAACTTGTAACATTTTTACCCTTATTTCCCAATATAAAAAAATATTCTATACAGGCAATCGACACATTATGCTTTATTCTCAATGCTTATTTTATATGAAATAGATTGAAATAGAATAGAATACACACCATTGACCAATGCAGGTTTTGTACGGCCGATGCTCATCTCAAATATACGCTGTTGATTATTTTGGGCTGATTCTTGGAGCTGATAAAATAGTTTCTCTTTCTCCATTTAGATAAAAGACAAACCAAATGAATAAAAAATGTTACACAAGTCTCAAGAGGAAACATTTATAGACAGAATATCAACATTGGATAGCCAGTGGAGGGAACTGGCTGCTGAATTCAGTAATGAATCAGTAAACATGTGTACGATTCAAGAAAAAAAATATATCTACCAGCCGATATTCTGGATAGTTCTGTATTGTTCAATATGTGCACGCCTTGGCCGATTTTTCCTTATGGACATGGAGAAAGAAAAATAAATACTGGTTTCAAGAATGGGCCCCAAAATATCGGAAGCACATGACTTAGACGGACTTAGACAACTTTTTGTCATTTTTTATACACAGTATATACAAAATGAAATTTCGTTTAGTATGGCTTTTCAGACTGTAAATGAACATTTCCATTCCATAAAGTGCTGCAGTGATCAAATGTAAACTGTGTGCAAAAAAAAAGAAAAAATTGATATGGACGTTCAGAGCATTAAATATATATGGTGCAGTGTTTTTGGTTTGGTGTTATCGGTGTGATGCAGAGTCTGTGACATGATTTAGAGATTTTTTTTAAACAATTCAGCAGTCTGATGGCGGTGGGGAAGAAACTGTTGCAGAATCTGCTGGACCTGCATCAGATGCTGCAAAGCCTCTTCCCAGAGGGCAGCAGGGAGAACAGTCCATGGTGGGGGTGTGAGGGGTTATTGAAAATGTTCACGGGCTCTGGACACGCAGTGCTGGGATAAAATGTTTTAATGGAGGGAAAAGGAGCCCCGATGATCCTCTCTGAGATCCAGTCTGAGGCGCTGCAGCCCTCCCACACACAGTGAGACAGCTGGTCAGACGCATCTGTAAGATTGGTGGTGTAGGTGGTGGTGGCAGGTGGGCTCTCCTCATCCTCCGCAGGAAGTAGAAGTGATTTTCTGCTTTTCATTTGCGATCGGTTAGATTGATCTCATAATAATCAGTATAAGCATCAGTCTTTAGAAAAAAAAACCTGTATCAGTCTATCTGCTGGAAGAATTGGGCTTGTCAATAACTGACAGGTAATAAAGTGAACCAAAACTAAAATGAACTCACTACAAATGGAACCATGAGAAAAAATAAGAGACTCCTTCTTCATACATTGACTTTAGTTTTCAACATTCACATCTTTAAAAACATTCAAAGAAGATTCACAAATCTTCAGTAAAACCAATCAAGCCTGTAGCAACTTTTTCCCATTACTGCTGATCTGAAGTAGAAATGACTAAATAATGACCAATATGTCGAAGTATTTGATTGAACTAAAAACAGGTAAGAGCAGGTAAGAGTCCTCTCTTGTACCTCATCACATTTGCCTTACAGATACTTTTTGTAAATGTTTTCAAAAATGAAATTAAAAAAATCTGCCCAGTATTTAGCTGTGATTCTTTTTTTTCATGATGCATCCTGCATCTTAAATAGGAGATAAATATAGATTGCAATCAGCCTTGTCAGGCACATATGCTCTCTGTCTGTGAAGCCCGGCTCAGATAAGCTTGTGTTCAAACTTGGCAGAGTTTCTGCACAGAGTTGATGTATGGCTTCCTCCTAGTGTAATACAGTTTCATGTTACATTTGCAAATGTAGCGGCAGGCTTTGTGCTGCAATCATTTCTCTTTTCTCCTAGCCCTGCCTTGTTGTGGGGATGGATTGACAGAGATGGCATGATAAGTCTTTCTTGCAGTCATGCATGATGATTTTGAATATGTTTGTTGTGATTTTATGCGCTGCGATGCCTGCAGACATCCTGGATCTTTCCTTCATGCTCTGCTGATAGAACTTTCTCTTTTATATTCAGTTCATTTTTTAGGTTAATTTTGATTATCTGACAAATTTTTATGGTACATCTTTTCAGGGTGAACCTACTTGAGAAATCCTGCAGCACCTTCCTTTCCACATGCTCCATAGACAAAAATATTAGGACATTTTTCTTAAAAATCATTTATTTTTCTTAGCTGAGGTTGTTTTAATAATGATTTCAAAACAAGTGAGAGATTTAGTTCGTTTGTTCTTCCGCTCTAGTGTTGCTCATCCTGCCAAACCGAAATGAATAATTAAAGCTGTTCTTTAATATCTCTCGGGAATGCACAGATATTTCAAGATCTTCCTCTAAAGATTAAATGTACTTAAAGCTAAAGTCAATTATGAAATGAACTACAAGAACTTTGTCACCCAGTTTTCTCAGTAGCTCACTTTTGTTCTCCTGAATCAATAAGCACTTCATGTGGTTGCCTTTTCCACCTCCTTCTATCAAGTCTGTTACTATAGCAACCTAATGAGGGCTAAGGGGGCCATTTAAAACTGTAAGGGCTGAAAATACCCACTGTGGGCAGCATCAAGCAAACCAACCAGCAAGCTGCAACAATTGATGTGACATGAGTTCAAACACTGTCTGCGTCAGGTTCGCTGGTAATTTGAAGGAAACAAACTCAAATGTCACATGCAGTTTTTATTCTAAGAGGATCGGCTGTGAGTGTAAAGAGGGGAGGATCAAAGGTTCAGATGCTGTGAAATTCGGGTTTTAGTCCAACTCATTCAAACTCGCCTATCCCCTTTTCTTTCAGTGTGTGTCTATCTTCTATCAGGCCACCGTCTGTCTCCATCGCCCCCCTTCTACCTGAGCCATGTGAGGAAGTTTTGATGGGAGGAGTCTCTTTTATTGAGATTGTCTCATTAAAAGCTGAGCCCATACTGCATGTATATCTAGGAGAGAAACAGGACTAAAAACTGAAAAAAATTCGGCTATAATCAAAGTTAACGTTAGCAGGCCAGCTAATGCCTCTGTCCGGACAGTGTCGCCATTAAACAGAACTCCATCCCATAGCAGGCTACTATAATGAGAAGAAGCAGAGAAAACATATTCAGTTAAATGAAAACAAATATTTTTATATATGCATTGTGTGCCTTTCTTACAAGATGTAAATCACACAAAACTGTAGCTTACACACTTGCTGACTAGGGGATCTAAATGTTTCAGAAGGTTTTATTTTTACCCAACATCACATCAAACTGACAGACAAATCAAAGTGGAAAGTAGCCGACTAGAGACAAAAAATAATAATGAGCAGATCAACTGCATGACTGATTCAAAGGTACAGCCCACCAAGCAAAAATTAGTTGAAAGGGCATTGAAAAGACTAAATGATTTACGTCCAAATGACGTCTACATTTGATTGAAAGGCAAAAGGTGAAAGGTTTGCTACGTCTTGTCATGGTCACATTATCAGATTAACGTAGGACAAAATCAGACTGGACAAACACAGACCAATTTTCAACAACTATTTCTGGACTAAATCAAGACTATGACAGACCGACCAGATTTAGCCTAAAAACTGCCTACATGATGTCTGGTGTTTGGTGGGTGACTTCAATAAAGGAGAGTAACGTTTATCTTCTCCAGTGTGCAAACCTAAACAAATGCAAACCTGATAATGATATGATTGGTCGCAAAAATGGAGATGGAACCGCTTTTATACCAGTGGCAGAGCGAATGAAAGCATCGTTCAATTCAATTCAGATTATTTCTATAGCGCGCATTCACAATAAATGTTGTCTCAAAGCACTTTACAGTTCACCTGATCATGCAATCAAATTGATTCAAAGTTTTCTATACAAGGAAAACCAGTTGACTGCATTGACTCAAAGGCAATCCCCTCACACTAAGCATACTTGTAGCGACAGTGGAGAAGAAAAACTCCCTTTTAACAGGAAGATACCTCCAGCAGCACCAGGCTCAGTGTGAGCAGCCATCTTGTGAGGCCGACTGGGGTTCAAGAAGACAGAAGCAGAGATACAGAAAGAAGCAGAGTTACAAAAAGCAGCTGTAAAAGGCGGCTCTCTCCAGGAAACACACAGCCAGGCAGACGCAGCTCCAAGCCAGCTCCCATGTCAAGTGTGATGAAGAGAGCACATCTAGCCAGTCACAGTCAGAGAAACTGGACTTAACACTGTAAAACAGGCAGATCTCCAACATCTATAAACAAAGGTGTTGATGGCAGCAGCACAGCTGATATTTCTCCAGGATCCCAGGATGGTACCATAGCCAAACAGGAACAGATGAGTCAAAGCTACACTATGAGAAAAAAACTGAGAGAGTGCAACGTTAGAGATTGAATTGCAGAGTGGCTTCATTACTGAGGATGTTACTCCAAACACTGTTAGCACCTAGCATAATGCAGAGGTCAGGGTTTAAAACGTGCAGAGGCCGACTGGGGTTCAAGGAGACAGAAGATACAAAAGGCAGCTCTAAAAGGTGGGAAACACACAGGCAGGTCCGAGCCAGCTCCCATGTCAGAGGATGAAGAGAGCACATCCAGCCAGTCATAGTCAGAGAAACTGGACTACACTGAAAAACAGGCTGGTAGTTGTTCTCAGAATACTAACACTGTATGCAAAAAAACAGCATCCACATGTCGTTTTCCAGATCTAACAACATCTATATCGGGGCTCTTGAAGACTGTGCAAACTAAGCACCAACACTTTGACTTCCCCAGCACTTTTAATACGATTCAGTGCAGCTTTTATTATGAAAGTCCCAGAAGCAACACTGATGAGGCGCCTCCAGTCTGCAACTTTAGTCTGCCGGTCTTTAAAGAAATTAAGCTCGGAAACAAAGGATTCTTCAAGGGGACATGTGTGCAGAGCTTTATCAAAAACATGAATACATAAAATGCAGTTTAAACAAATTAGGAAAAAAAAAACTTCTAAGCTGAATATGCCAAGAATTCAAACATCGGTCATCTCTTTAGACGTCGAACATGTCTTCACAGATTATGATGACTTTAAATTAATGCTTGAAAACAGAAGGTTAGCATCTGATTGCACCTCTACTGTTTTAACGGCTGCTCAGATATCTGCCAATAAAAAGAACCATAAAGATAAGGAGGCACGTAATAACTGCCTCCTAGTTGTTTTGGCATCATTCCACCTCACTGAGTGACCAAAAGCATTTAAACGACAAAAAGATTATCATCACAGCATACATCTACTAGTTCAGTTTAAAAATCAGGACTTGTCTGAAATTCTAGTAAGTTTTCTAATTAACAGATCTTCTGGAACCATGTGGATCTTGTTACGTGATTCAACAGCAAAATTTTGTATTAATAACTTTAGTAATGGAAAAAAAATCAACAGTGATTGTGATTAACATGCGCCCCCTCTAAACTGCCAACACCTAAATCAAAATATCTTCTTGCATCATTATATCATCCCCAAAATACCACAAATGCATACAAATACACAACCACATTCAATTACAGGCTAAATTATAAGTCATTAGCATAAAAAATGGACTATTCTTTTTTTGGTATGTCTAGGTATTCTTTAAGAGTGATCAAAATGAAAGTAAGCTGTTCAAAATGCATCCATTAATCCATTTTCCCATCATCCTTGTCCCTGATGGGTTGGCGAGGGGTTTTGGTGCCTATCTCCAGCTTTCTATGGGTGATAGGCGGGGTACACCATGAAAAATGTCGCCACTCCATCGCAGGGCAACATAGAGACCAACAGGAAAAACACACACACCTAAGGAGAATTTAGAGAAGCTAGTTAAAATATGTGGGAGGGAGCCGGTGTACCCAGAGAGAACCCACACATGCTCAGGGAGAACATGCAAACTCCATGCAGAGAGACCCCAGCCTGGGAATCAAACCCAGAACCTTCTTGCTGTAAGGCTACAGTGATACCCATTGCTCCACTGAGCAGCCCTGTCATTGGCAGAATGGAGACGCATAAATCTCATTTTAAATTGCCTCCTGGGTTTTGCAACTTAGTGACAGAAATTCTAGGAATCAAAACCGTTATTTGCATCATTATGTTTCTGATCCCTGATCTAGGTTCTTCTATGTTACACACATTCATTTACAATTATATTTGTACACATGGAAATGACTATTTCATGTTTCACTATTCAGTCCTCATACAATTCACAGCATTGGAGATGGCATCACATTGGTTTCTTCATTTGAAGTCTTAAAACTATTATTGTTTCTCTGATATTCCATATGCATTCGGGTTTTAAACCTTTTTTATTTTTGCAGCTTTAGATCTATGTGCTGAGTATTTTAATGCAATCTTTTTAAAGGATGACGAAAAAGGGGCAGGCAATGGAAATTTGAGGCGGTTCCTGTTTAGATGGAAGTTCCTCTCTGTGACTCATTTATTTGAAGGAGACTGGGATCAGTCTTTTAAACACATCCTGTCTGTGTGTGATATCAGCGTTTGTATTTGATCTTCTCAGTGAGCGATTCAGCAAACAGGACACATTATATATGACTGGCTGCTTCACCTTAGCTCCTTCTTTTTAATGGTTTCGTTTTTATAACAGTGGATCCCAACTGTTTACTTGTTGCTCACCTTAGATTCCTGCGCCCACAGCTGCCCACACACAAGCATGCATGCACGCACTGTGCTGTCCTTTTATATTTAAAGTTGTGCACGGTTGTGCCTCTGCCTTCATTCCAATGTGTGTGCAGAGCTCTCAGCCAGAAAGCTTATCAATGGCTGTGAGACTTTGCCAAGGGTTGCTATGGTAACTGCAGAGAAAATCGCTTCAAAAGAAAGAGACGGCCATGTGTAGGCTGAATTAAATCAGAGGATAGAGTATGGGAGATGTAAGCAGGAGTGCAAGTAAATGATGAGGCATTTATGAATGGCACAGAGGGGAAAAAAGGCAAAAAGATTTTCCGCATCTGCGGCGAAGGAACCTGGCAAAACAAAGACACGATGAAAGAAAACAAGCAACTTTATGAGATGAACATAATGTTTTTGAAGTAATGTCTCTTAATTGTAAGTCTTTAGTCTTTATGATCATTTCCTGTTAGTTTACCAAACCCATCTCACTAAAATCGAAGAGCTTTGTCACTGTCAGCCTTTCATCTTCGAGAGAGACCCCTGGGCTTTACGTAAAACCGGGCGGCCTCTACAGAGAGGAAGTGACCAAGAAATATCTGCAGTAAACGGGTGTGTTAGGATGTTAGGATTAAAAACTGAGTCCAAGCCAGAAGAGACTTCCTCTTCTAACCTCAGTGACTCTCTGGGATATAAGGTAGGTAGTAGCAACATTTACTCAGTTCGTTTAGTGGTATAACATTTAGAAAGAAAAATAATTTTCACCAGTGGTCTAGTTGATATTGTGAGTAGATGGTGTTGGGGTTTTTTTGTTATTTTTTTGGAAGCAGGCCCAGCCTAATTAATATGTTATGGTTGTTACATGTCAGGTACGCTGGTCATTTACCTTGACCAAGGCACCTTACAGTAGAACTGCAGTTCCTGGACTGGCATGGTTCTCACTGCCCCTACAAATGCAGAGGACCAACTTAGGTCATCTTCATAGTCATGTTAGGCCACGTCTTTGATTGTATTTATTTTGCTCAGGCTGCTCGTAAGCCCACAGCCCGCCAAATGTTAAAAGTGCAATAATATTGCCTTTTAGACTTCTGCAACTGCACACATTAAATGTCACTTGGGTCTGGTCGCGAACCAGTTTTGCTGGTATGCTTCTGTGCCGTCGGTCTGGAATTTCTAGGGACGCCATTGCTTCACAAAGTGGCAAGCAGTGTCATTCAAGAACTCACAAGAACTTCGCGGATGGTCACGAGAACTCGCAGTGCCGGGTGGGTATGTTTATGTTGCAAAACAACAATGGCTCATCTGCAAGATATTACGGTCACAGAGATGGATCTAGAGCTGCTGGGACATAAGCCCCATTTACACTACCCTTGAAAACCGATCCAGGCCTGATCGGCCCAGCTTGGGATCGGGTAACCAGGCTAAGCTCAGTTTTGACGACCGCTCACACACGCCACACTTATCTCGTTATCTCACTCTCACTTCTAGTGACGTTGCGTATTAGACATAGAAGGAGGAAATCAGCAGGTTCTGTTTGTCAATGAAATTGGAAGAAGAAGACGAGGATTAACCTTTTGTTGATTATTATTGCTGTAGTTGTTCTCGGTTTTTGAATGAAGTGTGCGCATGTTCAGCCCGGCACGAATCAGAGAACCGGGCGACCACCCACCTCGAACTGGATTCGCAGCGGGGAATCTCGTTCGGGGTCTGTGCTGTTCGCATACCAAGTTATTTCAGACCGATCACCGTCTCGCTGTTTTTTAGTGTTAACGGGTAATAGAAGAGAACATGTTCTGTTAATGGACTTGGCAAAAAGACAGAATAACCTTTCATGGTAGTTGTCCACCGTAGTTACCTCGCTTTAAAAGTGCGCTCGCATCGGATCGGTGAAGAACCACCCACACAGACAGCCTGAAAGGCATACCAAGGACCAATCACAGCTGCTTTTGTTCAAGAGATTCGCTTTGAGTTCATGGGTTTGCGACCGTCTGACACGTAGTCAGAATTTTTTTGAGGTGCACGGCGACGGTTGCAGAACCTCTGCGTGGGGGGCGTGGTGGCGACAGAGACAGATTTGACGGTTACAGAGGCTATGCATCAGAAGCATAAATTGGCCTGTTAATATATAGTCGAAATTTTACAGATTCAGTAATAGAATTTCTCAGGGGATGTATGGGGGATGGTCATTTAAGAAGGGGGATGAGTTTAAACATTTTTTTAAGAATGGGGATGCCATCCCCCCTCAACTCGAGTACTGCTCATCACGTAAGTAATAATCTTGTGAAAGCATCCAGCTACTGCAAGTAACTATTGCTATGGATAAAAATACAGTAGATATTGTCTGTGGAAGTTCTTTATCCTGTCCTTACGTATACATTACCTACTGTAAAAACTAGTTCATCATTTTACATTGAAAAAGTGTTTTTTCTCCTCAAATGCATTATCTGTATTTAATGAATATATTTTAAAAATATTTTTTGTTTTATTTCAAAATTTGAAATACCAATAATTGCACATAACTGTGTGTCTGATTACATTACTACCTTCACCAAGGTGGTTATGCTTTTAGAGTCTGTCTGTCTGTGTACAGGAGAACTGTGAAAGTTACGGAAGGATTTTAACAATATTTTTATCACAGGTATCCTTCATGCTAAAGAATAATCCATTATATATTGTTGATGATTCAGATCATAATCTGGTTACAAGAATCTTTTTAAATGATTCTCTAACATTGCGAGATAGGAATATTTGGCGGAACAAGCAGTTCCCCACTAGAACCAGAGGGTGGCAGCAGTGACTATATACAGCGTCAGCATCGGATTCAAAAAGTCCCGAGGTATTTCACTGAAGAAAAGGGAACGTTGGTGTTTTGTTAGCAGGATAATTGAAAACTTATGAACATATTTTATGGACGTTTTTATCAGAGGTGCCAAGGAACAATTCACTTAATTTAGTAATGATCCAGATCAGCTACAGATTTAAGTCACAATATGGGGCAGAATTTGCTGCTTGGTGGAAGTCTGCGCTTCTTTTCTGGTTTCAAAAATTTTATTGACTTTTCTGAACCAACAATTACTGTTTACTTTATTAATCATTTCACCATTTGAGTCATTTCTTGGATGACTGACCTTATGAAGACATTATGCTTAGTCTGGTTAATTTGCTCCACAGGATTTAGTAACAACTAAATAATAATTTTCCTTTCTCAACATTATAAAAGCTCGCTATAAATCACACGACATTTGAACGGAAACCTGGATTTTGGCCGGTAACTTTCACTTCTCCTCCAGGGTGTGTGGGAACAGTTCTTCTATTGTCCGTCATTTCTCAGAAATCTTAAAAGTTATGCATGCATGTTGAAATTATTTACAATTATAAGATAATTAAACAATAGTCAGAGTTTAGAAATTATATTAAGGACCAATAAAAGCAGTCCATTTGCAAAAAAAAAAACATGATGCTGCCACCCCCGTACCGAACAACTACAATTCCAATCCATTTAAACAGACTGTTTTAAATATAGTTAAAACACCCATCTCAGTTAAATCAGACTGCAGAAAATGACTCCAGGCTTGTTGGTCAGATTGTATTTTTGAACCTTGATTTATGTCCTTTTAAATTGTCAATAGGAAACTGATTCTTCAGTAAGCTGACCTGCTTTTAGAAGACAGAAAAGAGGATTTAGCTCATATTGAAAGAGCTTTTGAAAGCTTGCTGGTAATGTCTGAGGAGCAGTGATTCCAAGACGCCATCGGTGGCGTCAGCAGTGACAGACACAGAAAAGTGTCCTGTCACTAAGCGTTGCCAACACGTTTTTAGTCTCTTAGATACAGCAGACTTCCAGCACACCCACCCTGACATCACAACCACTAACCAGTGGCGCACAGACACAACAGGTCGTTCTAACTAACCATCCTATCCGGTTGTTAGTGGCACAGTGACAGCTTAGTCTCCTGATGTTTTCATACTGAAGGCTCAAATAATGTCTGCACAGTAAAAAGTGCACAGATGGAAATTATGCAACCGGCTTGTTTTTCCATTGATAAATGCACTTCAAACATACCTGAAATATCTTGTTTTTTCTTTATTTAAAATAATAAACAAGATATTTGAAATTTCTGTACTTTCAGGACGACCCGGGACCTTCTGCCGTTACCTTAAAGCCCTGACAGGGTGGTGATGCACACAGTAACCCATGTGCAAAGGCCTGTAGATCCTGTTCCCCCTCAGCGTTAATCCTCTTTACTGTCAACAAAGAGTCAAATAAAGACCACTAGTGATGAAAAATGTAATAATTACCTGACTAAAATAGTCAGGTAGTCCCAAAAATAACATAATATTTTCAAATAATAATTTATATATTTTTTTCTACCAGTTTTTGTTGTCATTACACTGTCACAAGTACACAGAGCAATGAAATTCACTCTCTGCATTTAACCCATCCCCTTGGGGAGCAGTGGGCCGCCATTGTGCGGCGCCGGGGAGCAGCAGTGTGGGGTTAAGGGTCTTTGCTCAGGGACCCAGAGTGACAGTCTGTGGGAGTTGGGCTCGAACTCAGAGCCCAACGCAACGCCCTAACCCCTAGACTGCCACTCCCCAAAGCAGGCATTAGTGTGAAGGGTCTTACCAAAAGACCAACGGTGGCTGCTCATTCCCTGAGTTAGTCCTTAAATTGATGCGGAAAATGGAGTCACTCTAAAGGACAAACACTGACACACACAAAGTTCTAGCAATAACACAAACACGACAGCAGAGGTGTAAAGCAACTAAATACATCTACTCCATTATTATACTTAAGTCATTTTTTTGAAGATTTGTGCTCTACTGGATGATTTTTTATATCAAGACGTTTACATTAGACATAAAAATGTTGCTTTTATTTCCTTTAGTCCTCCTTCAATAAAATGGGACCTGAATTTATCATAAAAGGATTTGCTGATGTGAACAAAGGAATAAGAAATGTGCTCTGTTTGTCCTGCTCCACACTCCACTAGTCAGTGGCGATGATGAACAAACTTAATGTTTCTTTTATTATGTCTCTTTAATAACTGAAAAAGCAGATAAACCAAAGTTAGCTTTTAAAGCTACAGTGTGTGTAATAATTACAGGATATATATAGTCAGAAATGTAATATATTATACAAAAACTATGTTATTTATCATCATCTACGAGCTCCAGCCTCTCTTAACCTTAATATTTATGTTCCCTTAGAAAATTTGTATATTTACTAATTACATAGGGCCGGGCCCCGCAGCCATGGAGGCAGACATCTTGGCGCCACGGCAGGCGCCAGAGCCAACAAGCCTATACCAGCAATTCGCGAGGATAAGCAAGAAAACGTCACACTGATGTAGAAAAAATAACGGTTATATTTGGTATTATCTTAAGCTCATACATGAAATCTATACCCTACACAGACTAATGAAATACTGTCTGTAAAATTATCTATGTTAACAAACCTCATCACTTGAGGAAGTAGGTGAGAGGTGATGGGGACGTCGTGGAAGACATTTTTGTCCCTTAACATTCGCTGCATTTTGTTGGGGGAGAAGCGGTGTGGGGGAGATGTTCATGTTGCTGCAGTCTCTACCAGTCTGGACCGCTAGGGGATGTAAGCTTAAAAGTTACACACTGTAGCTTTAAACCATTCACCATTTTTGGTTGTAAAGTGTAGGAAATTGCTTTTTTTATTGCAAGTTATTTCTGAAACAATCCACATTAGTTGTTTTTGTTTTTTTAACACAGATTGGACGGCCAAGCAAAATAAAAGGACCAACAATGAAATGATTGTCTGGCTTCTTTATGTATAAATAGTAGTTTTACCTTCCAAACCATTCTGAGCAATTTCCTGATTTTCCTTATCAATGACTTTTCATTTGAACAAAGTAGATTTCTGTTTTACTTCATTTGTTGAGTACTTTATACACCTCTGTGCAAAGGCGACTGCAGAGGCGTCAGATAAAGTGGATCATTACAGTTCACTATCACCCTGGGTCTGTGATAATGGGCCTGTAGTTTTTGTCTGTGCTCCTGTTCTTGCCTCAGAGTGGGGAGCATTTTTCTGATTTCACCATCAAATTAAAGCAATGTGTGTGTGTTAGCTGTGTGGTATCACTATATACTGTCAGGTGGGAAATCTCATAGATACAGAGCTTGGCAGCATGCTCAAATGTTACCACTGTGGGAGCAGCATCTTAAATATCAATCAGCATGGTGATTAGCCCATCCATCCATTTTCCATCACCCTTATCCAAAGCACGGTCACAAGCGATGCTGGTGCCAATCTCCAGCTGTCTACGGGCAAGAGGCGAGGTACACCCTGGACGGGCAACACAGAGACAAACAACCATTCACACACTCACACCTAAGGAGGATTTAGAGAAGCCAGTTAACCTAACAGTCATATTTTTGGACTGTGGGAGGAAGCCAGAGTACCCAGAGAGAAACCACACATGCACAGGGAGAAGATGCAAACTTAATGCAGAAAGACACCGGGCCAGGAATGGAACCCGGAACCTTCTTGCCGCAAGGCGGTAGTGCTACCCCCACTGCGCCACTGAGCAGTCCTAGTATTTTCTAAAATAAAAAATACCAACCAGGTCCTCAGGCTTCATGTTTATGACATCAAAAATACATTATAGGATATATACTCCTTTTGATAGCTTTTTGTAAAATCAGATGAAAATCAACAATCATCAATTTAACACCTCAGATTATCTAAAAAAATAGTAAAAACAAAAAAAAAAAAAAATATATATATATATATATATCTTCACAAGCTCTGCTTGTTTTTGCTTAGTTTGTGGGGGTTTGTGCTTTATTTCTATAGCAGAGGCATGATTCAACATGGTCAGTGAGTCATTCTTAACGGTTCCACATCTGTCTGATTCGCCACGTGAGTGTAAAGAAATTGCTTATCCTTACAACTCTGTCTGATCCATCAGGACAACCATAAAAGCAGCAGTTGCCATTTAAGTGAAGTACCTGAACATCATAACGCTGCAATCCATTGCCTTAAATTACTTTACTTCTTACGACCCTTCCGAATTTTTTTTCTGTGTGATCAAACATCTGAGAGCAAGCACTAAACCTTTCTGTGAGTCTAAAGAAAGATCGCCTTGTATAGAATAAAAAAAAAATAACCTGAAACCTGCTCACCACAAATGCAAACTGGTTTAGAACAAGCAGAGCAAATCACACAGAGGAGTGTTTTCATCACAGATACAGATAGATGATACAGATAGATGACAGATAAATGTGACTAATAAATGTGTTTATTTCTACATATTCTAAAACTCGACAGGAAAAACCTAAAAGGGATTTTTGCATCAGGAAGATGCCACAGTTTGTGGTCCCTAAGGAGTAAAGTGTCTTAACAGCAAATGGCTCAATCAATATTTTGTCAAATATTTTTCTTACTCTGCTTTTGGTTTGATTTATAGAGTTTATTTTGTTACAATATTTTTGCAAGCATAAGAAGATGATTGGGAATGGAAGTTCGAAAAATATGGATTCCAGAAAGGAAAAAAAAACATGATTAAATAAAAAGAAGTAGGTTTGAGAGTAACTGAGTGACATCATTCTGAGTTCAGGTAGAGGCTCTTCCTCGGCCTCTCCTTGGCTGAACCTTCCTTTGACCTGTGTGTTGCTCTGTTATCATCGACTCAATCTCACAAAGTAAATTACAGCTATTTTCTTTGTGAACATATATAGAGCCACTGGAGCAAAGGCGTGTGAATGAGAACATCAGTTCACTCATTTTCATTTCAAATGGTTTCTAGGTGAAACGCTGTGGTTTATTGGCCAGAGGTGCCTCATTTCCTGATGCTATGCTATACATTTAGAAGGCCCACATATTTTAAGCAGATCTATGGACAAAAAAAAGGTTAGTTATGAAATGTGTCTTAATTTTTACTACTAAAACACTGAATTGCTCAAAATAATATATCGTTTTTTTCAATATTGAAGCATGAAAACTTCATACAGAAGGATACAAAAAAGTGAGAACAGCCACTTTATGATCAGGCACTTCCTGTTTGTTTTAGCCGACAAAAAGAAAGTCTCATGCCTCGTATCGCTCTCTGTCGCTAGTTTCTGTGGGATTGGCTCATTTGATACTAAAACTCTCTTTAGTTTAAAGGTAGAGACTTCTTAGTGAGTTTTGCTTCTTGAGATGTTTTATATCTTTAATATTCAGATGATCCTGTATTTTCTCTGCTCTCCAGCTGTAATTACTTGACACCAGAGAGTCAATCCCTCCCTCTTGTTTTGTTTCCTTGAAAGTGTTGCAGTGTTGCTTTATTTTCATACAAAACGTTGGAAGTTGTGTTTTCAGTGTGAAAATTCAAACCAAATATTGTGTTTCTCACTCAGCAAGAATTAATGAATTGAGTCTAAACTATTTAAATGGGAATTATAAAGCTTCACCTGCAGGGCAAACACTATTACTGGAGGGGTAGAAACTGATTGTCAGGAATTCATGAAACTTGAGGTCATATTTTAGACACATCTTTTTGTGCAAAATTGGATTATAACTTAAGTATTAAGAAATTTCATAGGGTTATTGAGGAGTATAAGAGTATACAGATCTGCTTTCCATGAAAACTTTGGTTTTTATAAAAATTCAATTCAATTTATTTCTATAGCACCATTTCACAACACATGTCGTCTTAAGGAACTTTACAGTTCAACCAGATCATCCAGTCATATTTTCTATCAAAGGAAAACCAGTGGATTGCATTGACTCACTGATTAAAAGGCAATCCCTCACACTAAGCATGCTTGTAGCGACAGTGGAGAGGAAGAAAAACTCCCTTTTAACGGGAAGAAACCTCCAGCAGAACCAGACTCAGTGTTAGCGGCCATCTGCTGAGGCCGACTGGGGTTCAAGAACACAGAAGCAGACAAGAGGATTTTCTTAGCATGGTGAAAGTATCAGTGATGTGTTTTTATAGTTGGTTCATAGCTCATGCGGTTTATGGAAAGCATATAGTCTTTGTACCTCGTGGTTCAACACTTTTACCTGGATGTATGAAATCAGATTTCTGCCACACAAATTATCATAAGAGCAGTTTTATTCAAAACACAGATATACAATTAGAATGTTCTATTCATGGTGCATGCTCCTCCTCTGAGTTCTCAGCATGCTATTTATGCTCTTGTAGATCCTGTCCAGCCGACATTTGGACCTGTTTCTGTCCTCTCATGTCAACTTTTGTCACTTTGAGGGAGGAACCTGTTACCACACAATATGTACTGGAAGCATGATCTACACCAGTGAGTCCCACCTGGGGATACTCGTACCCCTAGTGGTCAATGGGTGCATTGCAAATGGTCAGCGGTGTCTAAAGTTCACACATTTGTTACTTAAGTAGAAGTGTAGATACTGCAGTTTAAAAACACTCTAGTAAAAGTTGAGTATCAACTTGACCTCTTTTACTCAAGTAAAAGTGAAAAAGGATGTGCTCCTAAAAGAATTGAAAGCTCAATTTTTAAACTATTTTAGAATAATTCTCTGAGATAGATCCAAGGATGAGGGAGGTCTTGTTGGTCTCCGTCTCCCGATGCGGCTCTCACCTGTGTCTGACCTTTCAGACATTTCAACATCTTTTTCTGAATCCGACATTTGTAGCATGGCGTAGATAATTCACATTTACAGTCTGAAGAACACCTGCTTGCTTCTGATGATTTCCTTTAGCTAACCAATGAGTGTGTTTGCGTTATATGACTCATCCAATCACACTAGTTTTCACTAGATATTGGATGGAGCCAATGATCTGCATTGGATGGAGCACATGACTTGAAATAAATATTTATAAACATTAAACTGAAGCCAAGGGTAACGAGTAACGTTTGTTTTAACGATGTAAAGGAGTAGAAAGTACAGACACTTGTGTGAAAATAAATGTAATGAGTAGAAGTCAGAAGTAGGAAGGAAACTAACTAATGGAGTATAGATACCTAAAAAGTGTACTTAAGTACAGTAACAAAGTATTTGTACTTACTTACTTGACACCTCTGCAAATGGTACATAAAAATATTTCATTTCTTAGGTAGTAAAATAAAACAGGGCTTGAATGTGTTTTCTCTGTGAGGACCCATTTAGAAAATTAGACAAACTTTTTTCAACAAAAAGTAAGTTTTTCTTATATATTTGAGTTCACCTTCAGCTTTGACACACATTAAAACCCAGCAGAGAAAGAGACTGGATGTGGAGCAGAAAGCCTGGGATCAGCTGGTTTTTACACTCAGCTGTCAGCTTAGCAAAGCAGCTCAGGTGTCTCCATAAAAACACAGTAATACTAATTAAGTCAGTCCAACCATAACATTTGTTCTGTATTTTGTTCCCAATCCATCAAGTTTAAATGTATCTATAAGTGAGTTACTCAGTTTAGAGGAGCCCCAGTTTTATAAATACAGGTTTATAATATGATTTTATTTCGTATTTATTTAGATTCCTTACTAACTTCCAGGCAACAAATTTATATGTTCGCTTTTTTTATTTGAGATGCAAAGCATAAAATGCCTAAGAATACATACTCCAGTTAAAAGATTGAGTAAAATAGTTTTTATTTTATATTCAGTTGTTGTACATTTCACTTTTGCACAATAATCAATAGTTTTGACTAAGACTGGAACTCATGGTAAGAAAAAATAACCAAAGGGGTACACAAGTCAAAAAATTATTTAATTCCAGTCGGAATAAATGTGAATAAATGTGCCGCTGTACCTACTTTCCTTCATTAAATTACTAAAGTATATTAAACTACACCGCACAAAATATAAAGTAGTTTTGCTGAAAGACTAGATGTGTTTACATTCTCTCTGTCGTCATTGGTCATCATTGGACTTGCTCAGAGCTGTTTGGCAAAATATGATCGAACATTTATTTGTATTTTACTTGTGTCATTCTTTAGATTATCCACTATATACTGCACAAGTACGACCAAATGGAAACTGAAAACCAAAATTATTTGGAAATCAAAAATGGACTGACAGAAGTAGGGGAGGGAAAGACAATTTATACAACAGAAAGGATGTAAACTCAGTTATTTCATCAGCAAAGTAGTTAATACCGGTAACATTTTACACAATCTACTCGTGTATGTTTTTGGTGATTTGTGATATCTCTAAGTAATTTTTTTTTTTTCATATAGTGCAATCGATTGATTAATTGATTGATTTTATTAATCTCGCAGCGGCGAAATTTACTCATTACATCGGCTCAATAGTCAAAGAAGAAGAAGGTGCCAAAGAAAGAAAAAGGTGCATGGGATATATACAGTATATACAGTGCGTCCAAATATGAAAGATTTTTTTATACTTAGATTATTAAACAGGGTTATTGCACAGGGAATTTGCATGTGTAATTATATA
>JAGKQL010000063.1:4262474-4327418 GCA_018398635.1 Cyprinodon brontotheroides
GATGGATGGATGGATGGATGGATGGATGGATGGATGGATGGATGGATACAGAAATGCAGATTCCATCCTTGCCATGGTCTTGTTGCGGACAGTTGCAACCCTTTTTGCATCTTTATTAATTAAAACTTATACCTGCTTCCATCTTTATTCCATTATTCCATTATTTTCTTCCTTCTTTATGGAACGATTGTAAGATTCAATAATTCCGTAATGATGACCTACAGCTGCATAGCTTCTAACCTTCTTTTGCATGTGCTGAAGTTTTTATGCAATACTTAGAATTTTCTTCTGCCTTTTGGACCCATCTGCAAGTGCCTTGGTCGGTGCAAAACGTTTTGTCGGCATTATGGTTTTTACAAACTTAAATCTGACAAGACTTAGACAAACTTTGTCATTTTGTATTTAAAAAAACATTGAGAAAAATTGTGCATTGATATGATCAGTTTGAGGCAAACAGACCATATATGACGAGCTGTTTTATGTACATGTATATGTATATTAAACCGTAACGTTATTGACAAATTATTGGTAGAGAGGACGCATGGAGGCTGTTCAGCCAATCAGAATGTAGGACACGATGCCCAATGCCGAACTGTGAAAGGTTAATCGCATTATAGCGTAACTGTAGCGCCAATTCACCACTCGTCATCTCCAGGCTCTTTACAGAGACAATTCAACCAGATCATACAGTCAGGTTGGTTCAAAGTTTTCTACATTTGTTTTTAAATGGCGCTACCTTTTTTAATCCAACATCCACTATCCAGCCTTGAAAGATTAAAGCAATATCCAGCCTTAGTAATTCTTTTTCCAAAAACCTGGTTTGGGAAGATATAAACTTAACTTGTTTTTAATGTGAATGACAGCTTAAAAAATAACGAAAAAGCCCAAATTAATATGACATTCCTGCTGATAATGAGTGCATGTAAGCTTGTGTGCGGATGAGTAGATTAGGTTATTAGATTATAGGAGGATTGTTCCTGAATGGTCTATGACCCTTATTTTCAATTAGATCAAATTTTCTAACATTACACCACCTGAGAAGTAAACGGAAAGCTTTAATTAGCAGTTCTACTGTAAAGACTTCAGCATTCTGCTTACTTTCCTGTTGTATTTTTAAATGTTTGAAAAGACAAAACCACAAAGACTCAGACTGACTCAGAGGCTTTGTGCCAGACTTAGTCTCTCAAAGGTCAAATAACAATGATTTTTTTTAACAAGTAGTGATCAGTCCAGTAACACCGATGCCTCGGTGCATGCGTCGAGCCCGTAGAGCAAAGCACTGTATCTGTGCACGAGTCATTTCAAGAAAGTCATGTTAGACTGAAACACTAAACTGTATAAAAAGCATCTCTCTGCAGGATGCAACTGCTACAAAAAAATTTCTCATCTTTTTTCTGTTTATAATTGAAATTATCAAGAATTTTGCAGCAGCCTAAAAGGAATAGGAACGTTTCGGGCGTTGCGTTTTTATTTTAATTTTCAGCCTTTTCCTCTTAGTTATCACTCAAATTATCTGAATTAAAGTTAATTTCAAATTAACTCTTAGTTTATTTACAGTTTTTTACTGTACTTATTCTTTAAAAAAATATGAGTATCAATGCAGTTTGGCTTCAAGATGCCTCATTAACCCATCACTATCAACAAGGGGGCGAGGTTGCTTGAGGACCCAAAGAGCATTATGCAGAGATAAGTTCTTCTAAGTTTAATGAAGCAAAATCCAAATTAAAAAATACAAGAACTGAAGACATCAGCAAACGTCAGGGAAAAACTCACGTGGGGAGCCAGAGATAAAGAAGAAACTAATAACAACAAGGAACCAACCAGCACTGAGTGACTGCAGAGGTGGAGTATATAAAGGGAACAGAACAAAGGATGGACTAATGAGCTTGAATAAGGAGCAGGTGTGAGCGGAACTAAATAGAAGGAAGCCAAGCAGGAAAGGAAACAAGCACAATGGGGCAGCAGAGAGTAACTAAAGACTGCTTGAATATAAATAAACCAAAGGTCGACGAAACAGATAGCTGAAAACTAAAAACTCAGAGTCCAAAAAGGGGAGAACAGGTTTAGGATTTGCTATTTATGCAATAAACTGTTCCTCTCTTGGTCCAGTTGTAACTCACATGGAGGAGCTTGGGTCTGTTTACTTCCTGGATAAAGTGGATAACTTTAGTTAGAGCGCAGGAGCTTTAGATTTCTCCTTTAATCTTAGGAGAGCAAATTGATCTTCCTTTGTACGGATGCAAATTCCTCTCAATTTTCTAATTAATGTGGATTTATAAAATGCTTTTTCATTATCAAAATAAACATTTGTTTTACAACTTTAAAATACAATTTAAAAAGAAATAATCTAAACTGCTTTTTTCATTTGGTACATATCCAGCTGTAAATTTAGTTCATAACACTACTTATCTATATATATATTCATCTATTAGTAAGATTCTGTTTATAATGGTATTCATTCATCTCTATACTTATTCAGTAGAAACCCATGTCCTGCTTATGGAACCATTACTTATCCTGCACTTGCGCTACTGCAGTTCTGGTTAGACCTAAACTGCATTACCTTGTACCTGTACCCGTGTAATGACAATAAAGTTGGAATCAAATCTAAAAAAAAATGTCCTTCCCCAAGATCGATCAGCTTGTAAATTAATCTGCATCTATCAATCTACATTTCCATCAATAACAATAAAATAACATTTTGTCCTTGATTTTCAAAATAACCCCTCCAGGGCTCGATGTTAACCATCGCCCGATCGCCCGGGGCAAGTAGTTTTTGGGAGAGTACAAATTTCATTACATTTGCTTGCCGGGCAAGTGCAATCACTGCAAAAAAAAATTATTTATCACTCAAAATTACTTTAAAATTACCGACACGACATGAAAGCTTACCCAGAAGCGTTGCTGTTTGCCATTTTTGTTGTTTTGTACACATTCTCATGCCAGGTTTGAAAAAGCCGGGCGATTTTTCCTCCCGCCAGATGGCGCGGATTTTTGTCCAACCTAGCGGTCATTTTAATGTAGTTACCAAAAACGACAAGTTGTTGCATTTATTTTGTCAGGGAAAACTAATCCTGAGAGTCCGTTAGAAGTCAGGGAATTCTAAAATTATGTAAGACTGTGGAAACCCTGTATAAAATAACTATTTATAATGATTCCTCTAGAAAAGTCACATTATATTGATAGTATTATCTTGTATAAAGATACCGTGACTCTAAAAAATAAAAAGTTATTCATTTGTGACATTGACTTCGTCTTGTGATTTATCATAAGTTTTTAACCGTCAAGTTTTTAGATTTTTAACATTAGAATTTATATTTTTCCAAAACACACAACAGTTTAAAGCAAAGTTTAGTTTGAAAAGAATGTGCAGGAAGGATTGAAAAGCATGTTAACACGGTAATGTAGGCTTGAGTTCATTATCTGACGCATGCATATACACACCAGGAACCTGTAAAAAAAATACTGAATTACAAAAAACATTTAAAAAACAAACATGTTTCATTGATATATATACATATATATATATACAAAAATGAATATTAGGAACTATATTTATCAAACATTATACTGGGTAAGTAAAAATTGTTTCTGGGCAAATAAAAAGTGAAGATCAATTGCCCAAAAGGGCAAGTGGTAAAAATCCTTGGCGTCACCCCCTGCTATCTAATAGTGACCAAATTCATTTAATATATGTATTTAAGTTATATTAACAGAAATGTTCTTTCATTTTAAAGTCACAGCTTTTATTTTTTACTCATTAATAGAAATACCTGAGTTTTCATTTTCTTCTCGCTCTGGTCATTTTGATATTTTATTATATCGAATAAGAAAATAATTTTTAAAACTTTATTTTGAAATATGTCCCAGGAATAAAATGTGTACATACATTTTTGAAATGTCAGCTTTGTTCAATAAAATGAAGTGCCAGAATTACTTTTCTTTATTTTAAAGTCAAATCTGCATTTTCTCACTCATACATAAAATTGGCATCCAATCTACATTTTTTTCCTCAAGACTTCTCCCTTTTTTATGTAACTGAAAAAATAAATACAATTATTATTTTTGACTAATATCCCTTCATATTTCATTTTTTAAACTTTCAAAAACTGAAACTTATGAAAAATGTAAACAAGTATAATTTGAAATTATCAATTTATTAACAGAATTTTTCATCATGTTTTTATCCAACAAATAACAAGATAGTTCCTCATCCTAGATAACTGCTAGTTTCATTAAAGTCCTGATATTCTATCAATGCCATTAAAATGATGGTTACATAATTTTATAACATTTCAGAAGATCCTACCGCTATAAAACACTTTTATCTAAATATAGTAAGGGCTTTTAGCACTAAATGGAGTATTCACACCTCTGATCATTTTCTGCTTTCTGAAATTTTCCACTTGTGTGAAAACGTGTGAAAAACCTCCAACCTATTTAAGCTCTGAGTTGGTCACTGCTTTGGTCTGAGGTCTAGGGTAGTTTACACGTTAGTCGACCGTGTTGGCATAGTGGGTTAGAGCAGACAAGGTTGTAAGTAGGCCGGGTTCGATCCCCACAGCCTCCACTCTGGCTTCCTGAGCAAAACCGAAACTGCTCCCCTGGCAGCGCACAATGGCAGCCCACTGCTCCCCAAGGGAATGGGTTAAAATGCAGACAGTGGATTTCCCCATTGTGGGACAATAAAGGGATTTTCATTACATAATAATGTCTATATACTATGTGTATGTATATATATATATGTGTGTGTAAATTTATTTAAAATGCACAAAAAAGGTTACTTTTCTATCTTAGAAAATACTAATTAGTTAAAAGTATTCTATTTTATCAATCGGTGCAGCCCTTCTGTTGTCCAGCTGTCAGCTTTAGGAGCTGTGGCGATGGCTTCCAGCTTCCTGCAACATTATAGTAAACTAACCAACATGCAAAGCGAAAAAAAAAGAGAAAAGACATTGCATATCTCTTAATGTGCTGCACCTAATTGCTCCTGACAGATGATCGGCATTAAAAATCACCTGGTTTGAATTAATTTTTTGATTGAAAACCCCAAAATCATCTCTACAAAAACATGCCTTTCAGATGTTACTCTCTGTGGCCAGTAATATCAGCTACAGCCGCATGACTGCTGCCACTTTTCAAAATGTTTCACCCAAAGGACCCCTTCATCCTTCCCTCTGTTGTGTTTCTGTTTCATTATACCCTCGCCTCCATTTGCCAGTGGCTGAGAATTGCAGCTTTCCCTGACTGGCTAATGCTCTCTCCTGCAGAGTGTGTGTAAACGCCGCTGATGCTCATAATTAGCCTTGCTGTGGGAGTAATTGAATGGAACAGATCAGAGCCAGGACGGCTCTTCTTCAGACAATGGCGAAAAATTGGAGCATAATATAAAACTGCCTGATCCACTCATCAGCATGTTGAGATCTACCTCAGTCCTGAAAGACTGTTGATAGAAAAGCAGATGGGCTGAAGATAATTGTTCTTCATACTGGTCATCTGATGAGACAGAAGAAACTACAGAATTTAACAACACTTTATTTACACAATTCAGAAGAAGAAGAACAGGAAGAAATAGAGGAGAACTTTCAGATTTAGTTACCATAGGAAACATGTTGATATTTGGTGTGAGGATGAGCTTTAAGACTCTACTGTTTAAGCTCTTTAATCAGTGCTTAATAATCAAGAATCTCAAATGTCAACATTCAGTTCCATTCAGTTTATTTCTATAGCTTCAATTCAAACACGTCATCTCAAGGCACTTTACAAATCACCAGATCATGAAGTCAGATTGATTTAAAGTTTTCTATGTAAGGAAAACCAGTTGATTGCATCAACGCTTTGACTCGAAGGCAATCCCTCAGAATAAGTATTATGCTTATAAGCGTACAGTGGAGAGGAAAAACTCCCTTTAACAGAAGGAAAAACCTCCATCAGAACCAGGCTCAGTGTGAGGCTGCCATCTGCCGAGGCTTGCGACTGGGGTTCAAGGAGACAGAAGCAGAGATACAGAAAGCAGCTGTAAAGGCGGCCGCGTCTCAGGAAACACACAGCCAGGCAGACGAGCTCCCGAGCCAGCTCCCATGTCAGAGGATGAGAGAGAGCACATCCAGCCAGTCACAGTCAGAGAAACAGGGACTACACTGGACAAAACAGGCTTCATCTCCAATATCTATAAACAAGTAGTAATGTGCTGGCGGCAGCACGAATGCTGACCATTGCTATACTCCAGGACTGGAAGTCACAGCCGAAACAGGAATAGACCAGATGGAAGAGCTACTGCTGAGAAAAAGCAGAGAGAGCAGAATGTTAGAGATTGAACCTAACAGATTCTGCAGAGTAGCTTCATTAGCTTGGCAACCTTTAACTCAGAGGTCCAAGGTTTGAAAACCTGCGCTTTGAAAAGAGATTTCTGGTTTAAGTTTATTTATGTCTATCAGTCACTATCAGTAAATGGATGGCTGAAGACGCATGCCAAAAAGAAAACGCTTTTCTATTCTGCTTTATAACTATGCATCACTGTGTTGGTCAAATACAAAATAAGATGTGGCTGGAATCATAGCGAGTCACAGGAAGAATGCGTTCCGGGGTTCCTGGATTTGTGAAGTTAGCGTGGTATCAACGTGCAAAATACTTTCAGCATCCATGGCTCACTTTGCGGGTATGGTGTGAAAAGCCTTTTCTTAGTCTGACTGTGCTGGTTTTCTGAAAAGGAAGGCTATATAAACACAGAGGGTTTCACTGTTTCTGTGGTTTTGTTTAAAGAAAAAGCCTGAATGATTAGAGGAATGTAAGCCCTTTTACGCCGTGGAAACAAGTTAAGAAAAAAATTCACCTTCTAACTGAGGATTCCCCGTTTATATACCATTATTGTTTTTGAAACCGTTGCTTTCAAGTTAACGAGATGAGGATTTTGTGGCAAAAAAATTCCCTTCATTGACACGATCAATGTTATCTTTATACCACAAATTTAACAGGAACGTTTTAGGGTTTTCACCTCTTGAATTTGTGGCACAGGGGCCTCGCTGGGCACCATAAATAATTCAGCAGGTGTTCGTTTGCTGTGTTGCAGAAAGAAGGTGTGAATTCTGCCCTGTGCTCTTCCTGCATGGGGTTCTCTCTGATTCTCTCCCACAGTCCAGAAACTCACATTTAATCTCAGAATCCTCCTTTTGGGCTGAGCATCCGTGAGGGGATCCCTCACAGGCAGATGCTGTGGAGTGGCCCATGGCTGCACCTCTGACTTTCTGTATTTTAGCAAATTCCAATCTTTGCATGGAGGAAAAGAGGTGCAGCCCATAGGCTCAGCAGTGGGTGGCGCTGTTGCCTTGCAGCGAAAAGGTTCTGGGGTCTTTCTGCATGGAGTTTGCATGTTCTCCATGTGCATGCGCTGGGTTCTCTCTCTGGTGCCTGCGCCTCTCACCCATGGGCTGGGGATAACACAGCCTAGCAAGGACTAAGTGGGAAGATGGATGGATGGTGGATGGATGGGTCTGGATTAAGATAGATGGAATGAATGCAGATGGGCCAATTGAATTATAAGATGGTGGGTAAATGGATGGTGAATGGAATGAATGGAATTGGATATATCATTTAACACAATATCTGTTTTAGAGGATCTGCAGACATACAGCTTTATTAAAAATCGAGTTTTCTGTCAAATAGAGGAAAACTCATCATCCATCCACTTTAACTCTACTGTTTCTTTGCTGAGTTTTATGTCTCTCTGTGGCTACATGCCTGACTGAAACGAAATAGTGACTAAAAGGCTCCTGGATGTTTGCTGGATCAGAGACACATCTAAAACCTGCAGGGCAGATGTCCCCATGGGTCAGAGTGAAGATCCACTGGTCTGCTGTACTCCAACCTGAGCTGATCTCCATATACTAATTACATGACCTCAGCAGGGCTGTTAGAGGCCGATGGTGAACGCAGCTTAAGGGTTGGGAAACAAAAAAATACTCCACTTTTACCAGTGTACCAGTTGATTAAAAATGTACGTTGGATGCATTTTTTTCTTTTGTTTAAATGAAAAGCGATGTGGTCCTGTTAAGCCGGGCATGCACTGTGCGATATTTTCAGTCTTTCCACGCAGCTACTGCTCAAACCGTATGACGAAAAAGTTCACTGCTCACAGTTTATGTTCACACACTGCGTCCCAATGCTCTTATGCAAACCTTACGACGACCGACTGAATTTCAGACATGTTTGATTTTCTCCAGACCTCACCATTGCTGGTCGGGAGGTGGTCGTGAGAGACTGATCATTTTCCCCTGTACACTAAACAACGCACAAATCAGGCTGAAAGTCGGACCGATCGAAAAATTCTCACACGACTGGAGAATCGTCCCGAAAATGGCAAAAAATCATACAGTGTATGCCACGCTTTACTAAGACCATTTCACTTCTTTTAACAAATGAGGGATTCAGAAATGTGATTTCATTCTAGTGTGCTCTTCCAGTGAAGCTGGCGTACGAAATCAGTATGAAGGATTTCGGATAATACCATTAAGGTCTGATATTAAGTGTCACTGACGATTGTCCCTCAGCTCCTTGACCTGCCTGTTCAGCCATCTTCCTCCTGTGTAATCGGCAGCATAATCAACATCTTCATGAAGCTCCGGCTGCTCTATAATATCCAATCAGCCCTCCTGTGTTTGCATGTCACCCCCCATTCCCCTCAAACCCACCTCCTTATTAGAAACAGAGAGAGTGGGCTGGGATTTCACTGTTTACTGCCAGACAGCCTGCCATGCAACACAGAACAGGGGAGACAACACTGGTAAATAGTCTGTCAGGGAGTGTGTGTGTGTGAGCATGTTTATCTCCATCCATGTCTACCTCTAATCACTGAGCAGCGAAGCACAACAAGCTGGATAATTCACACTGGAATGAAGTCTGTATGAACTGGTGCGGCGCAATACCAGTCTACCCTTCACTCTGACTGATGAGAGATGACAGGTTGAGTATGGTGAAGAATGAATCGTTTATGGATTATTCCTTTAACCGGCGTTAACCTCCAGTTAGCGGGTTTGCATTGCTCTGGTTTTTGATTTGCTTTGAGGATGTTAAAAATGGCTTCTTGTTAGCAGACGCCTCCAGTGTTTCACTCATCAAACATTTTTTTGCCGATTAACAGACAAAGACAACTTTCTCATGTTTGTAAGTCCTTTTTTATAATTAACTTTAGTTATTTTCAACATTTGATTTGCTTACTGCTTATGTAAATATTTCACTATGTATATATTTAGTGTTATAAATGAATTATTTTTAATATAGTTTTTTTTATTATTATTACCTCCGGCTTAGAACCTCGACTTTCTTTTCTGTGGGAGCAAAGTTTCAAGGCAGGAGGCAAAAGGCAAGAGCCAGGGCGTCATTTTGTATAGCACAATTCAGTACAAAGACAATGCTAAAAGTGCTTTCCATGATTAAAAAATACAGGAAGATAAAAAGAGAATCAAAGTCAGTAAGGAAAAAATAAAAATAAATAAGGAATTAAAGGTAACTCACTTAAGAAAATTAAAAATGTTTTAAGTTGAACTGTTTAACTAGGAACAGTGGAAGGCGATCCTGAAACAAATGTGTTTTTAGTCTTGATTTAAAAAAGGAACTCAGGCTTTCAGCACTTTTACATGAGGACTTTTCTGGAGATTTTGTTCCCAGATAAATTGGAGCATAGGAACTAAATGCTGCTTCTCCACGTAATTTAGTTCTGGTTCTAAGGCATGCGAGAACCAGAACTAAAAGTCTTTCCCTACTTCTCTGATTTCTCTGGTCATCTATGCTGTGCTGATGAGGTTTTGAAAGAGTCGTACTCTTAGTGAGGGGGCAGATAATCACTGCTCTGCATGAAACAGCAATGGCCACTCAGCGTTTGGGGCGTAGGGGGAATTGCATGAATCAATCAAAACACCACTTTAGCCATGATTTTGATGTAAGACAAACATAACATAGTTAAAGGCTTTAAAGATTGATGTTGTATTTATGCAGTAAAAGAGTTTCTATTTTTTTATATCATTTCGTAAATAAATGAGTCATTTAACCCAAAAACATTGTAACTCTGCATGTGTCAGGAATTTCTGAAAATTTCTGAAACTCAGAAGGATTTTAACAAAACACAACATACCGGCGAATATCAAACCCAACAACACTCAGAAATAAACTGGTTCATCCCTAACCTCTTAACATCCACCTCATTTTGGGAAATCCTCGCCTATTTTGCATACCCAAATGCAAATAACTTAGGAACTGGAAGCCCAAATTACATGTATGATACATTATTTGAAAGCTAACACTGCCTAGTTTCTGAATATATACATGAACATTGGGTGAGTAAAACACAGCCCAAGCAGCATCAGTTTAAACAAGACTCAAAGTTGTTGTTTTATATTCTCGAAAATAATATGTTTTTTTTTTTGATGAATTTTTAATAAAGACATGCTTGCTTGTTATGTTATGTTTACATTTTGACATGCTGCTATATCTGTGTTAATTGTGCTTTGGTGCTCGCTGTAACCATAAAATGAACAATCAGTGCCAACAACATGACACAACAATCCAGAAGAACAATTTGAATCTGACTTGGACTGTGTGCAGGAGGATGGACCTCCATGCTGCTTAAATAAATCAGCGCTCCACCTAGAGTTTGATCTGGTGGAAGCCAACAGAACTGACTTGTCCAAACATCTTCAACTGAGTGAAAGTCCAGTTGCCTTCCAATTTAAGCCTGTTTGTGCTTGTTGCGAACTGAATGACTGACATTTCACACAGGCACATTCATTAAATTAATAAATAAATGTCTATCTGTCTGTGACTAAATGTTTTAATTATCCTGGATATTCTGGAAAGCTTCAAGAAAATCCTCAGATTGTTCTGGTATTAGATTCACCACACTAAACGGTCTGTTATAAATTGCTGGGTGGAGTTTGTTAATTTGCAAAAATTTAAATTTAATTTATTTTATTGTAACATTTACCAAACGTCTTAGGATTTAAAAATGACCCAAAAATGTAAAAGTCTTGTGGATATTTCCTGTTTTTCGGCTCTTTATTTTAAGGAATGGTCCAATTATTTTTATTTATCAGACAGGAGTGTAAACATGTGGTCTAAATATACATTTTCTCTCCACTCAGTTTATTATCCACTGTAACTTAAACTGAAAAAGATGTTTTGGGAATTTTTTTAATTTTTCCGCATTTCATTAAAGCCAACATTTTAGTAGAGAACATAACTATTTTTATGACTTGTGGGATCTTTATTCCTTCTTTATGTTAGCCCAACATGCTGTTTATAGTACAGAACAACTTATTAAAGCTCCTGTTAAGAGGATGTTAGGATGAAACATTTATAAAAGTACAAAGGACAACAATCCTCAGATGCACCTAAACAGGTTTGAACAGGTATGAACAGCAGAACAGGTTTAGAATATTCAGTTAGCAGCACAATTCCCTCTAAATGCTTTCAGCTCAACTTGCGTCTTTTCCTTCAGGCGATATATAAGATGGTGTCCTCCGTGATGAAGATGCCTGAGGACGAGTCAACGCCTGAGAAGAGGACAGAGAAGATCTTCAGGCAGATGGACACCAACAGGGACGGTCAGTGCGTCTCACACTCTGTTTGAGAACAATATAGGCTCTTGGTTTACATCCAGTTAATAATTGATTTCTCAAAAACTGATTTATCAATAATAAAACAATCATAGATGCCTGGATGCAAGCTGCTGAAATGAGTTTTCTCCATAGTGTGTCTGGGCTCTCCTTAGAGACAGGGTGAGGAGCTCAGTCATCCGGGAGGACTCAGAGTAGAACCGCTGCTCCTCCACATCGAGAGGAGCCAGTTGAGGTGGCTCAGGCATCCTGGTTAGGATGCCTCTCTGGACGCCTCCCTGGTGAGGTGTTCCAGGCACATCCCACCAGGAGGAGGCCCGGGGAGACCCAGGACACGCTGGAGGGACTCTGCTGGCCTGGGAGCCGCTTTGGGATTCCCCAGAGAAGCTGGCCCAAGTGGTAGAGAGGGACGCCTGGGCCTAGGGACTGGTCTTGGGTAGCCCCGCGACTTAATGACCTCGGATAAGAGGAAGAGGATGGATGGATGGATGGATGGATGGATGGATGGATGGATGGATGGATGGATGGATGGATGGATGGATGGATGGATGGATGGATGGATGGATGGATGGAAATAACTATAGTATTGAAGCTTGTCATTTCTTTTGTTGACACATACTTTACGTTATGGCTGGTTACATCCATCCATCCGGCCCATCCATCCATTTTCTTCCGCCTTTTATCTGGGGCCGGGTCGCTGAGGCAGCAGTCTAAGCAGAGATGCCAAGACTTCCAGATCCACACACACCTCCTCCAGCTGCTCTGGGGGGACCCCAAGGCGACATCAGGCCAGCTCAGAGACGTAGTCCCTCCAGTGTGTCCTGGGCCTTCCATGAGGCCTCCTCCCAATAGGACATGCCTGGAACACCTCCCCAGGGAGGCAACCAGGGAGAATATGTAACAGATGCCTGAGCCACCTCAGCTGGCTCCTGTCGATGTGGAGGAGCAAGATGCTCTAATCCGAGCTCCTCTCTGGATAACTGAGCTCCTTTTGAAGGGTGCGCCTAGCCACGATGTGAAGGAAACTCATTTCAGCTGCTTGTGTCCGGGATTTCATTCTTTCTGTCATTATCCAGATCAAATGACCATAGATGAGGGTGGGAACGTAGATTGATCAGTAAATCGAGAGCTTTTCCCCCCCGACTCAGCTCCCTCTTCATCACGACAGTCTGATTAAGCGACCGCATCGCTGCCAACGCTGCACCGATCCGTCTATCGATCTCATGCTTACTACTTAATATAAACATTTCATTTTAATACACGGACATGAGCGAAAATAAAAAAAAGAGTACATTTCTGAATTGTTTATCTTAAACTTACCATGCTTACAGCACCAGAGTAGGTTTGTTTATATACAATAGAGCCAGTTCACAACACATTTAAAGTAAAAATCCGATCAGATCATTTAGTCAAATTGGTTAAATTTTTTATATCTGAATAAAACCAGCTGATTGCATCCAGTTATTGAATTTGCAGGATTCGCTTCTCTTGGATGAGAACGAACAGCAGCCATTTGCTTCTAGTAGTTGTAGTGTAGTTGACTCTATCGTCATCATTAACTTTATTTGTAAAGCTCTGTAAAACAGCTAAATGCTGAAAACAAATTGCCAATCATATCTTAGAATAATAAAACACAACAAAATAATAAAATGCAGCATAAAGGTACCAAATAAAGCAATAATAATAATTTGTTTAAGCTAAACAAACAAGGTCATAACAACTAAGTCCTGCCAATGTTAAAAGCCAGTAAATACAAGTAAGTGTTGAGCCAAGTTTTAGAGTTGGCAGCAAAGGAGCCTCTTTCATGTGCAGCTGGAGGATATTCCCAAAAAGAGGAGCATTGATGGTCGAAGGCTATTATCCCTCTGAGTTTCCTTTTAAACCATTCCAAAGGCATTGCGCTTGGAATCCAGAGGGTCTAAGTTCAAGCCCCACTCCCACAGACTGTCCCTGAGCGAAGACCCTTAACCCCACACTGCTCCCCGGGCGCCGCACAATGGCAGCCCACTGCTCCCGAAGGGGATGGGTTAAATGCAGAGAGTTCATTTCAATGCTCTTTCACATCTCTTTGATGTACTTTAATGACAATAAAACGCTGAGAAACCTCGGAACCGACAGGAGCTGCTGTTCTGCTGCCCTGATGGACCGAGGAGGTAAGTAGGGGTTAAGAAGCTCAGAGAGGTAAGATGAGGCAAGGTCATTTAAGCACCTAAAACCAGGGTAAGAATTTTAAAATTGACTCTAAATGCACAGGCAGCCAGTGGAAAAAAGCCAGGACAGGACTGAAGTGGTCATATTTAGGAGTGCGAGTTAAAAGACAAGGAGCTACATTTTGCAGGTGAAGACAGCAAAGACTGGCGCACACCAACATAAAGTCTGTTAAAGTAATCCAACCAAGATGAAATAAAAACAGGAGATAACTGTTTCAATGGCTGCCTTGAGAGAAAAAGGTTTTAGTTTTGCTAATCGTCTTAACTGATAAAAATAAGATCTGACAACCACTCCAATTTGGTGTCCATATTTAAAATCACTGTCCACTTTAAACCCATATTTGTGACTTTTGATATAAAATATGGTGTCAGCGGTCTTGGGTCTAAAGCAGTGGAGTCACAGGGGGGGTTTGGTCCCAACATTATAACCACAGTTTTCTTCTTATTCAAATGTAAAAAGATCAGGGCCAGCCAGGCTTTATTGTCATTTAAACACATCAATAAACACTAAAGAACCATCTCCCTGCTTTAGGGGCAAAAATTTTGTAGTCATCAGCATAAAAATCAATCCCATGTCTTCTCGGTATAAAACAAAGAACTAAGAATATGGCAGGGTCTCTAAAATCAGGCCTTGTGCGACTCCATAGGACGCACTAGATAAATTAGCATAGCTAATTTTGCCACATAAAGGTCAGTCAGATATGATTTAAACCAATTAAGAGTAACATGCTGAATCCCTTCTAACTGATCTAGGCGTGCAGCCGTTAGGTCAAGCATAACTAAAGTCATATAGATGCCAGAGTCACATGCCATGTTCTACAGCAATCCTTCTCTCCGAGCATCCATCCAGCGACAGTGGAGAGGAAAATGTCCTTTTAACAGAAAGAAATCCAGTAGACAGAAGTAAAACACTAGCTCCATAGGTGGGCATGTCTAGGAAACAGATCGCCAGTTTTCATGGCAACAAGAATGAAAGAGAGCACATACACTTAGTCAATAAAAGCTGAGCCAATAGCTATGTTAAGGAGAGAAAAAGGACCAAGTTCTGAAAAAAAAAGTTCAACTCCATCGTCTATATTCGGAGGGTCTGCTGGTGACCAGCTGATGTTTCTCTTCAGGGTGGTGTCACAGCCTAACAGGAATATACCAGTTAGGAGTTGAGCTAATAAATAGTAAAGAATTGGATAGAGTGAAATGGAATGAAGCAGAAAGAAGAGAAGTTGTCCCTATGTCTTCCAGAATCTTAAGCCTATAGCAGTTTTAATACTTTTTTCAGCATAAAAACCATTTATTTAAAAAAAAAAAAACACATAACATGCTGAAACTGCTCTCCAGCTCATCCCTGCAAGTTCATCAGTTCATCTCCATGCGTTTAGGAGCCTTTTTGATGTCAATAGTATTCTTGAGAAAAGACTGCCTTAGCAGGACAGCTAACTTTTGAAAAATAATCCAAACAGAAACTGGACTGAAAATAAGTAAACAGTAGCCAGAGTGAAGGACTTTCACATATTTATTTCAGCGCTATAAGGAGGACTACAAGGAAGAAAGCTCATATCAGTGTTATATTTGGTGGCAGTGACCCGTCGAACCATATGGACCTCATATGTATCAGTGAGCTTACTGACTAAACATTTTGTTTAGTGACAGTAGTGTTACTAAACCATAAACAGAGAGCTAGCATTAAGGAAACAACATGTTTTTCTATAAGACAACAAGCAGAAGTAAAGCAGTTAATGTCTGACTTAAAACGTCGATTGTTTTCTAAAAAGTAGCTAATTTAAAAAGCAGCGATAGTCGTAGAATCTATCAAACAACGTGAAAA
Source organism: Cyprinodon brontotheroides (assembly GCA_018398635.1). Taxonomy (NCBI): domain Eukaryota; kingdom Metazoa; phylum Chordata; class Actinopteri; order Cyprinodontiformes; family Cyprinodontidae; genus Cyprinodon; species Cyprinodon brontotheroides. The sequence goes on from JAGKQL010000063.1 coordinate 4,278,113, forward strand.
TTAGGATAAAAAAACACAATAATTCAAAGACTGAAATTTAGGAAAGACAGCTGTCTCTGTTTCTGTGTTTTTTTCCCCTCATGACGCGCCATGGGCCTCCTTGATTATATAATGACTCTGTAATTAACTCAGGAATATGAAAAGGATTCACTAGAATTTAAAATGGAATCAAAAGAAATACTTGAGGAAATATAAATGGGGGGGCAAGAAGGGAATGAAATAGAAATATTAAATATTTAATGATTCAGGGGATAAATATATGTTTCAAATGACAAAGAAAAGACAGTTTTATGATAGTAAAAGCATGTGGGGCTTTTTTTTCAAGATATATTGTTAGGTTTATACTTTCAGCCATGTTTTGATCCTGAAGCTTCTGTTTAAAAGATGAAATAAAAAGGATCTAGAAGAGTCCAAGAATTATTCAGCTGAAATCAAGCAGGAAGTGGAAAATACTTCAGTCCGAGATTAGATCTCTTTCCGTTTACATTGTTCTGACAGTGTTTAGAACTGACGGAGGAACTGGGACAGATGAGGGACTCTATGCAAACCTGCTTAATGTGCTTTAATCATCAGAATGAGAGGAGTGAAGCTAGTTATACAGCTGTAGTAGAAACAGTAGTTACTGAGCAGTGTGAGAGGGAGGAACCAGAACCAGAACCAGAACCAGAGGAAAACCAGGAGAGAGAGAGAGAGAGAGAGAGAGACAACAGGAAAGGAAACAACTGAGGTTTATTTTGAGGAGGAAGATTTTAGGGAAGAAGTGAAGAAGTTGGTTTTAGGCAGATTAAAAACACCTAAACACTGCCACCTGGTGGTAGTGAATCCTTTCAGAAAAGTAAACATTTCTTAAATTAAATGTATTTTATCCCAATTTGAAGTAATGAGATAGTTTCTGCCGTTTTGAATTATATTTTACTCCAAAATATAGTTGAGTGCAATACAGACTTGAAATAACACAATTTTTACCATAGGTTTCTTATTTTAAATGTAAATTGTCTTGTTCAATTGGCAAAATGTTTGTTTTACCTCCTCAATCCAAGAACAAATGCACTAAAAAGACTTATCTAGATTTCGATTTTTTTCCAGTGTTTATGGACCAATAAGAAAGCAGGGTTAAGAGGTTATATATAATCCAGAAAAGATAAAAACATTTCAATAAAAGTCCAGAAGAATTTAAGCTTTAACAGCTTTCATGTATTTATATTTACAGAGAAATAAAAATAACCATTTTGGTCTCATTTTGTTATACAGCTGGGTGTGTTTCTCTTTTCTCGGTTCCATCCCAGAAAGAAGTTTCCCACCTTTTGCTCTCTATGCAGTAAAACTTGCAGGTTTTTTTGGTGAAAAAACATTAGCTATTAAAAAATGGGATCCACTAGATTAAGCTGCAGGACATTACTGGGCCTCCCTCTGGTACTGGAGCAGATGACAACAGATATTATACCTAGTTCTTTATTATTCAGGGTTTTTACAGCTCGTGTTTGGACTGTAGGCTGACAGGAAAGGGGATATGAGAAATATGTGGCAAAGGACCAAAGGTCGAATTTGAACCCAAGTCAAGGCTAAGGCCTCCGTACATGGGTTGTGTGCGCTAACCACTGCACAACCAAAGCACGCTCGTTATTACAGCTAGTTCTGAGCATTAATTAAAGCCAAATCCACTCTTCAAAAGTTTTCTTCCTTTGTGTCACCAAGCATGTTTATTCTTAAAAGTCCACATGCTAAATGATGTGTTTTCTGCTTGTTTGTGTGCACAGGTAAGCTGTCTCTGGAGGAGTTCATCAAAGGAGCCAAAAGCGACCCCTCCATCGTCCGCCTGCTGCAGTGCGACCCCAGCAGCGCCGGCCAGTTCTAAGCCCGAGGCGGTGCCACAATCTGTAAGCTTTTTTTTTTTTTAAAGGTTTTGTTGTGATTAGAGGAGAGGTGATGATGACGAGCAGGAACACATTATCGGTTCAGAGCTGCAGCGCTGATGTAACCGAGGAGGGCAGAGGTCCAGCCTCACTAACGGCTATTTCTCCCACGAGGGGAACCTGTTCAGTGGCTGTGGGAGGGGTCATCCACACCAGGCTGTAGGAGATGATGCTGGAAACGTGCAGCGCAAGTTAACAAAGTCCTAAAATGCCATAGAAAACCTTCTATGATTTTTTTTATTGGATTAAAAGCCTTTAAGTTTGAGCTTCTAAAAATAAGTGATCTTTTTAAAAGAAATTTCTATTGTTGCTTGAAAAAGATGGAGCAATTTTGCTTCTATGAGGAAAGAAGAGGAGAGGGGAGCTCTCTGTTTCCTCCCATCATCCATTCCTTTGTCATCTCAGATTTAAGTGAGGACATTTTTAAAAGCAGACAGATTTGTTCAATTCAATTTCAATTCAGCTTTATTTTATATAGTAGCAAACCAAAAACACATGTCATCTCAAGGCTCTTACAGTTCACCCAGATCATACAGTCAAATTGAGGCAAAGAGTTTCTTATCTAAGGAAAACCAGTTGATTGCATCACTCATTGGCACGTGCCACAATCCCTCACACTAAGCATGTTTAGCCAAAGTGGTAGTGGAAACCCCTTTAACAGGAAACCTCCAGTGCATCAGGGCTAGTGTGAGCGGCTGGCCTCCCGCCGAAGCCGACTGGGGTTCAAGGGAGACAGAAGCAGAGCAGCTGCAAAAGGCCCCGGCCCAGGAAACACACAATAATAGCCAGGCAGACGAGTTTCGAGCCAGCTCCCAAGTCAGAGGATGAAGAGAAAGCAATTAGGACACAGTCAGAGCAGACCACACTGGAAAACAGGCCCCATCTCCAGCATCTATAAACAAGGGTGCAGTTGATGGAAGCAGCACAAAGGATATGTTCTTCCAGGATGGTGTCACAGTTAAACAGGAACAGACTGAGGTGCTTTACCTTTCCTGAGGAAAAGCAGGGGAGCTTGCTGGAAAAAATCTAAATCTAAATTAGGTATTTTTTTTCTTGAACTACAGGGAGGTAAAAGAAACACTTTGCCAATGGAACAAAGACAATTTACACATATAAAATAAGAGAAACACAAATCTCGCATTGTCTAATTTTAAGTGCATGCGTTATCTAATTATCTTATTTTAAGAATACTCCTCATTCCATTGGCAAACTATCTCATTTACCTACCCAAATTAAGAGGCATTAAATACAATAATTTGGTAATATGCAATTTAACTTATTTCTAGGATCGTTTTTCCAGTAGGTTTTCTTTATCCCTCCTCTGTATGACATGACATTAAAGCGCTGCTGACTTATCAATGAAGGATTTTTCTCCTGTTTGAATGGGTTTGCTTTTTATGCAGCTCCTTTTTAAATACCAGCTTCTGTAACCCACTTTACTGCCTTTTTAGGGTCAGATATCACCTTCTGTTCAGTCAGAATGAAGTGAGTTTTCTCTAACAGAGAGAGGAAAAGTGCTCTGACCTCAATATGAGTCAGTGGATTCCCAGCCGCAGTGTTCAACAACAGAGATTAATGGAGGAGCAGGTTTCCCTGAACTCCCCCATGATGCCTGCTCACACTGACAGAATCAACCTGATGCTGCACCCCCCCACCATGGACTGTTCTCCCTGCTGCCCTCTGGGTAGAGGCTTTGCAGCATTCGATGCAAGTCCAGCAGATTCCAAAACAGCTTCTTACCCACCGCCATCAGACAGCTGAATGTTGTAAAACTGAAAAAAAGGAAAAAAAGAAACAAAGCTGGAGCTGAATGTTTACAAAAAAATGTAAATCATATCACAGTCTCTACAACAAACTGACCATATCAATACGGTTTTACCTGGGGTTTTTTGCACCATTTTTTTTCTAACAATGTTTACTTGTGACTACTGCTGCACTTTTAAAGTCATAGGGAAGTCATATTTAAATGTCAAATCATTCTGGCTTAAACATGTATATAAATGTACCTTCAGTACATATCAGACCATATTGTCCCAAAATTTAGACAATGTCTATTTAAAAAAAAATCCTGTCTTAAAACCTGTGTGGGTTTTTTCATTATCTTCTGCAGGCCAGTTAGTTATACCGCCAGCCTGAACACCTAAATTCGCCCAATCATATATATCAACGTCATCCGGTTCTCAAATTGTTTCGCCGCAGAAGTATCTTGATTCATATAGTCGCAGCCAATATACGCTGAACGGCTGGAAATAAGACATAAGAATCATTTCCTTTCCATTGAGTTCCGTCCCAGTGTTCACGGACAGGACGCCTGTGTCCTCAGCAGGCGTAGGAGCTAACAGAACTGGCAGCGTTATGCAGGCAAAAGGGCTCAAACATATGCGGCTGTAAGCCTTCTACACCAAAACCAAGCTTCTGCCGCCCTGGGAGTCCTCTTCCACAACATCTTAGGTCCCCTTTTCCTCCCTTCTAAATAAAAATGTATGAGCGGAGGGAGACTCAACCAATGACCCTCCGACACAAAACTCTCCCTCCCTCTTGCATGTTTCCTCTGTCCATAGCGCTTCCTTGACAGTCCAGTGTCGCTTTTAAGTCATCAATTTAGTGCTACGGTCCCAATGGAATTTCCAATTGGGAACCTACTAGCACTGCGTTGCTAACTGGTTAGCAGATGCTTCCGACAAACCCGCCACAACCAAAAAGCTTGGCGAACCTTCCGCCACAACAATCCTCTCCTATGGATAATCAACCAATCACATTCTTCACTTTATCCATCAGGTAAAGTCGCGGCACCACTGGTAAATCGAAAGGCAAACCGCTGGAACAGCCGCTTCCCTTCAACTTTAAAAAATGGAAACGTCATGTTCTCCCTAGCAAATGTAAAATAAAATTCTTCTTGAATGAGGAATATTGAATTTCACATCCTGTCCCTCTGACTCACACCTACAAACAGTTAGAAGGATTTCCTTCACTGTGTTGTAAAGGAAAGCTCTGAGTTTACACCTTGAAGCTTTTTCTCTCCATTTTTTTCCCCTGAGAAATAACACTGCATATACATATACTTCATAATGTATATTTGTATTAAATAACCATCGAATATGACAACAGATTTTGGCAGAAATTGTAATCTTACTCAGATCAGAGAAGATGCTTAGAGTTACAGAAAGCAGCTGCTTACCATCCGGGCTCACATCTCGTTTAAGTGGCCACAATTCACACTTAAAGAAGCATTTTATACAACTCCAACTGACACATCATCACATCGTTACATCATATACGTCTATACAGGAGGAGACATCCATGGTTCCAGCCTTATGAAAATATTACACTGTTTTTAGATCAAGGAGAGCGCTCTCATTTCATTCCAAGTGCAGAGCAGCAGGCAGGTCAGGGTCAGATGAAAACCAGGATCCAAAGCAGGGAGCTCTGCTCAGGGCTGCTTTAGGAAGTGAGAGGAAGATGGTGCAACTGCAAACCTACCAGGACAAAACTGTCCACCTAAATGAAAGGGGAAATGATCAGAGAAGCAGTCTCCGTATCCATGGTTACTCTGGAGGAGCTGCAGAGCTGTCAACAATAAATCTAAATATGTTCTGATGATACTTGTTTGTCAGCCTAAAATAGCTTTTAAGGAAGAATTTTATAGCTTTTTTTTTTAAGCCTAAGTTACATTATTGAATTATTTTATGTTTGATGAAATGTTCTATTCTTTTATTACATGTTTTCATTTGCTATAAGCAGAAAGTCATCATAACTAATAAAAATAAAAGTCTATAGGCCTTTTTCAAGAATTTATTGTTAAAAAACTTATTGTTAAATCAAATTTTGCAGAGCTAGAATCAATCAGTGAGAGATTCACTGATTGATCAGAAGTTAGAGGAGAGTTTGATTCACATTGCAGCTAATTCAACATGGAGGAAAATTCATTTCAGCTGAGTTTGACTTTCTTTTAACATTTCAGTCAATTTCAGGGAGATTTCCCCTGCCTCATCTGTCAGAAACTGAAAAATAAAATATAAACAAAAATAGTTTGACTTTTTGACTAATATAAAAATTTAAATTATGTTAACCTGAGAAATCTGTGATCATCAGTTCCACATGTTGAATGGAACATGGAATATATGAACAAAATGCCAGAACATGTGTGGAAAATGTGATTAAAGCAGCAGATAAACTGGCCTATTCAAGACAAATTGGTTTTTTAAGTGAATAGAATAGAATAGAATGAATAAAATAGACTAATCCCTTTATAGTCCCACAATGGGGAAATTCTGGTTACAGCAGCAAAAAAGGGCAGTAAAATGGTCACACAAATGTGAACATTAGAAAAAGAAGTGTAAAAATAACATTATTCTATTTTAATAATTGAAATAGTGAGCGTAGTGAAAAGTTTAAAAAAAAATAAACAAAATACTGTACTGTAAAGTGTTTTAACCATATAAAACTGTGCATCTGGAGGATAAAATAATCAATATACAGCTATAGACATTTCTACAGTAATGGATATTTGAAAATTGCAGCAACATCAGAGATGTTCAAAAATGACAGCAGCATGTTATTTAACTGACTGCTTCGGTGAAACTGTGCAAATCTGGCATGAATGGAACAATCTCCCGCTGAGGTTGTTGAACAGTGGTGGTTATGTGAGTCTTCCAGCTGCTGAGGAAGGATCTGTGATATTGGTGCATTAAGGGTGCAGCAGTCTGTCCCTGAATGAGCTCTCCAGTTCAGCAACAGCTTCAGTTCCATGGGGAGGGAGACATTATCCAACAAAGATGTTCATTTATTTATTTTTGTTTTCCACCTCCTGCACTGTGTGCAGAGGGCATCCAATCACAGAGCTGGCCTTCCTGATCAGCTGATCCAGCCGCTATTTCTCAGCAACAATAAGCCACTGCTCCAACAGACAGCTCCATAAAAAATGGCTGATGCCACAACAGAGTCATCATCATCATCCTCATGGATTAGGATGATGATGATGATGAGGAGGAAGACGATGATGGTGGTGACAATGATGATGATGATGATGATGATGACGATGTTAAACATAGAATAACTCTCTGAACGTTTTCTCCTGATTCTTCTTTGGGTGACTCTAGCACTTTCATTCTCACCGTGGAGCCGACTGATGATAATGAAGAAGGACAAGATAAAGATGAAGAAACGCGAGGCCTTCAACCCATACTGAGGACTTTTTGGAGATGGAGCCTAAATCTTCATCAATACCCCCATTGTTCCCCCTCCCCCACACTAAACACCTGTGTGTTTAACAGCCTCCCCCCCCACCCCCCATCCTGTAGGCCTGTTAGGGTGCAGAGAAGGTTGACCGTAGGTTGTGTATATATGCAGTGTAAACTGGAGTCTCTGTATCGGTGTCTTCGCTTGGCGTTCTGTTCTCCCCGCTCTTCCAGTTAGGCCCACGACAGAAGGCAGAGATCCAGCACGCGCTGCAGGTGAGCTCATCCAATCTGCAGATTGGACCTCAGCTCACAACCAGAACTGCTTCCACTTCCTTCTTACCGACAGCAAGATGCTTCTCTGATAACTCGATAGACTTTGTTTCATGTACCGCGCTGGAACCGCCACATCACCACGCTTACGCTCCCTGATTCCTACTTTAGATTTTTTGATGAGCACCCGTCCCCCCTCCTTCTGGTTCCTTTTGTTTTGTTTGTTTTGTTGTGTATTTTGGCATACAGGAAGTAGGAGTGCAGCAGCTTAAGGAAAACCCATGTCGCTTTTCCTGCGGTTGAGCACAGTGTAGATATTTTAAACGTGTTGAGGGGAAATTCCATGTAGTCCAGAACAAAGTTGTGTGCTGAAATAATAATAATAATGAAAATAATAATAATAGAAATGTTTATTTAAATGTTGCAGATATCAAGCATGCAGACCAGAATCTTTTATTTGACTAAGTGAGGTGCACGGAAACAACAAAACCCCAACTCCCCCTCGAATGCTCTCTTTTAACGTGCTTAATGAAATGCTGCATGTAGCCGTTGGGTACACAGGCCTGAATAATATCAACACGTTTGCATGTGACTTAGACGCATGTGTGTTTTTACTATAAGTCCTTAGATAGTCAAACTGGTTGGTCCAAACATCAGTGTGTGTCGGCGTCCCGCCAGCAGGAGGGTTCACTCGGCTTTACAGGATTGCTTTTTCACTCCAACACAGAGAGAGGAGGAGAGACACGTGCAGAACCCGCCTGAACCCGGGATCCGCCTGAAGCCTCCGCCCCGAGCATCCAGAAGCTTTGAATGTTCACATAGTGCAGAAGAAGAAAAGACCAACAGAGAACCCGAACTATACCACGACGAATCGCTTTTACTGTTGTTTTTTTTTATAAATGTACACTGATAAACTTTTCTTATAAAAGGATTGAAAAAGAGACAAACATGTCGGGTATAATATTTTTTGTTGAATACAAATTAGCAAATTGTGCCAAATGAAAACAAAAACAGTATTGTATGAATTTATACTGTGCAATTGTTATATGTTGAACAAACTGTTTGTAGTTGTTGAATTTTGTAGGTTTTGTATGGTATCCTGTATTTTAGTGATGGCCGTTTTTGACACACAGGAACCTCTTTTGGATTTGTTCTTTTTTCTTTGGTCAATTGAAAGGTAAAGATTAAATCTATGGTATACAGTGTGCACATATGCATGTGGTCTGTGTTTAATTGGGTACTGTAGGATTAAACACTTTCTCCTATGTAAGATGAAATTCCAGAGGAAAATAACTAAGGTGAAAAGTCTGAAGACAGCTTTATTTCTGGACATTTTCCACCTTTTGTGTGAAATGCACAACTCAATTTGATTTATTTTGGCCTGACTTTGCAGGATTCGCTCCTGGATAACCAGGTAGAGACATTAGATATTGTTTTGCTTTGTGTCGTTGACTCTACAGCAATCCCTCACACCAAGCATGCATGCAGCAACAGTGGAGAGGAAAAACTCTAGTTAAGCAGAAAGAAACCTGCAGCAGAACCCGGCTGAGTGTGAGCGGCCTTCTAATGAGGCCGACTGGGGTTCAAGGAGACAGAAGCAGAGATACAAAACAAATAGAAGCACTGATCTATAAATTCTTTCAGTAAACTAGCTCTACAGGTGTCTCTGAAACAGACAAGCTATGAGTCTGTTTTCATGTCAAAGGGATGAAGGAGAGCAGGTAGAGTTAGTCGCAGTAAACAATGAACCTAAAGTAAAAAAACAAGCAGAAACCTTTTAGGGAAGAAAATTTTAAAAACCTCAGAGAACTTCAATATATCAGGAGTTGAACTTTATTTAAATCTTGACCAAAGCACCAGTTCCAGCTGAAGAAAGACAGCCCCTAAGAATGATGCAGCCACCTCCGTGCTTTACTGTGCGTATGGTGTTCTTTTGGCCATGAGCAAGGTTCTTTTTGTACCATATTCAGGTTTTGGGACTTTTGTCAAGTTTAACCAGTCCAGTATACTTCTGTGTGACAATTCAGAGAGTGTTTTTGTAGAATTATTATTTGTTTTGTAAAAGGACTTAACTGATATCCATTCATGAGGAATAAATGACACTGCAGTGAAAGACTGTACACTTCACTGAAATTTCTGCAACTTTTCCCACTGAAATACCTTTAAATAAGTATGTGGGGATTTAAAGAGTAAAAAAACAAATAACACAATAAAATAAGTCATTTCTACATTAGTTGTCCATCAGCATTAAAGGGACGTCCAGTTTTTGATAAAGCTTATGGTATATCTAATGCCTTCATCATTCTCTATACCTTTTCCTCACTTTGAAAGGAGACACAGAATCTCAGGAAAAATCTCTTAGAACAGCTTTTGGTTAATTAGTGATATTTTAGGTGGCAGCGGTTGTGTCTTCACTGCTGTTTAAAATTAGATTCAATCTGCTTATTAATGTTCAAAACCACATCCTCTTTTATAAGATAATTTATGTGTTTTTGAAACCTGATTGAGGTTTGGTTTCCTCTCTAAAATATCTTAGATTGTCTTCCAGTTGAGTTGTTTGTTTTATTGATTGTATTAAAGGTCGAAATAATAATAGCTCTGAAATAATTAAACTGTGGTCATTTTTGTACTTTATGAGAACATTAAAAGTGTGCTATTGATGTTAAATATTTACAGTAGCAGCCATTTAAAATGGCCCTTCCCAGTCAAACGCCAGCCCACTTCCAGTAACTGGAGCGACCCCCTCCTTCTCCTGGGCGTGCACATTTTTTTACTCTGACTCCACCCTTTCACTGAATTACAGGGTCTGACCAGGAGATTAAGCTTCTCTTTAGATCTTAATGTTCACAAATATTGACAGAAAGAATATTTTGGTACCAACATTGATGTTTAAATGAATGGAAGGAATCTTAGGGGACCATCCAAGGGCCCATCAAGGACAGTGAAGATGCAATCATACACCTGCTACAACACACCCACTGTCATTTGGACAAGGCGGTCAGCAATGTGAGGATCATGTTCTTTGATTACTCCAGCAAATTTAACACAATTCAGACTTTCTTTGTAAGAAACTTCAGTATCCTCTGGTGGATGCATCAGCAACTGCCTGGATCAAAGATTACCTGACAAACAAACCACAGTTTGTTAGACTGAAGGGTCAGCTGTCTAATTAAGTAATCAGCAGCAAAGGAGCAGCGAAGGAGCACCTCAGGGGACGGTACTCTCTCCATCCCTTTTTAACCCATACATGTCTGACTTCTAGTACCAGACAGAGTCCTTTCATCTGCAGAAATATTGGGATGACTGCAGACATTGGGTGGTTTAAAGATGGACAAGAAACTGAGTACAGAGAGTTGGTGAACCACATTGTGGCATGGTGGGAAAACATTCATCTGATCCTGAATAGGAATAATCATCTCAAAATGATTTTAAAAGACTCTTCAGAGGCTTGTCCAGATCCACCAATGGCAGGAGAATCTTCCTGCCTACAGCTATAAACAGCTAAAGCAGCCCATCAAATGAACCACTATAATTTGAGTTGTTAGATTGAATATACGGTACCACCGCAATTAATAAATAATTCCTTAACTGAAAATCTACCATCCGTCTATCTGTCCGTTCACAGTCTTTTATGTGACATCAGACCACTGGGGTAACAGATTCTAGAGAGAAAACCAGCCTTCATGGCGAACTCTACAGCATTTCCAGGACTTTAAAGAAACAAGAGGATCCTAATCCTAATCTCTACCTCCTCTTCTCCATCCCTTTATTGTGGCGTCACTCAGGGTTCTATCCTGCACCTTTACTTTTGGCACTTTATATTCTCCCTTTATGTTAAGTTTTCACTTTAAGAACTCACAGATTTTACTCCAATGTCTTAGAGACATCAAGGTTTGGTTTTCTCAAAACTTCTTTAATTAATGAAAACAAAACAGAACTTGAGTGTTTCTCTGAATAATCTGTGTTAAAGAACATGTTCCTCCTTTAGCCGCTAACCTTGGATTTATTGACCTGGATTTAAAATCCAAAAGCAAATGACTTTCAGCAATGCTGTGCTGAAAGTCTTTTATCATTTATTTATCATCTTTTATCATTTCCGTCTCTTATCCAAAGTCTTTCATTTAGGATCCTCCATACATATTTACTTTATTTATTTATTTTACAACAGAGGATATTGGATTCATTGTAAAGTGTGTGTTTTCTTAATTTATCCAGCATTTTGGAACTTTGCATGTTATTTAAATGTGCTATAAAAATAAAGTAAATTAGATTGGATTGAGACACATGGCCTAAATAATCCCACTGTTCCATTTATGGGATTTTTTTAAAAGAGATAAATTAATTTGTCTCATTCAAACGAAAGACGCAACACTTTTAAAACTTTTAAGACTTCCCAGTTTCCTGCACATGCAAAAGCGAGTTTTAATTTAGCACTGCAACCAAGCATGCACAAAGTGAACATAGGTGGACTTTAAATATTTTGATGAAATCAGAGCAGCTCTTTTTTCACTGTTTGAGGTTGGCCAAGAAGAAAAAAAGATTATGGAAAAAGCACAAAAGCGCATGTACTTCCTGCGGAGGATGATAAGAGCCCCCCTGCCCCCTCCGATCTCTGCAACTTCTAAAGAAGCGCACCATAGAGGCGTTTACGACCAGCTGTCTCACTGTGTGAGGGTGTGTGAAGGCTGCAGAGTCTCGAACTGGAAAAGGGGAAAGGTGTAGTTTAACAGCAGAGAAGATCATCAGGCTCCTCTTCCCTCCATAAAAGAAATTTCATCCCAGCTGCATGTCCCGAGCCGTAACCTCATAAATGACCCCACCATGGACTGTTCTCCCCTGCTGCCCTCTGGGAAAGACTTGAAAGCATCCGATGCAGGTCCAGCAAATCAATTCAGTACAGGTTATTTATATAGTGCCAATTCACAATATATCTCAAGACACTTCACAGTTCACCAGATCTTACAGTCAAAAAGTTTTTATCTAAGGAAAACCAGTTGATTGCATCAACTCATTGTCTTGAATGCAATCCATCACAATAAGCATGCTTATAGCAACAGTGGACAGAAAAACTCCTTTTAACAGGAAGAAGCGTCCAGCAGAACCAGGCTCAGTGTGTGAGCGACCATCTGCTGAGGCCGACTGGGGTTCAAGAGACAGAAAAAGAGATAGAAAAAGGTAACTGTCAACCATCGAGCCAACTCCCATGGCCAGAGGATGAAAGCATCAGCCAGTCACAGTCAGAGAAGCAAGACTACACTGAGAAACAGGCCAATCTAGAACATCTATAAACAAAGGTGCCGATGGCAGCTGATGAGAAGCTGATATTTCTCTCAGGGTGGAGTCACAGCCAAACAAGAGCTACTATTAAGCTACCAGAGAAAAGCAGAGAGAGAGCATAATGTAGGAGAATAGAGATAGAATGAAGCAGAATGATGAAATAGGGGTTCCCTATGTCCTCCAAAGTCTAAGCCTATAGCAACATAGCTATAGAGATAGCCTAGGATAACCTGGAGTCACTCTAACTATAACCTTTATCAAAAAGAAAGATTTAAGCTTCAGTCTCCCATCTTTCCTTATTCCTGTAACCCAACAGACCAAAGGTTTGGTTAATGCAAAACCCTGAAATAAAACAAGCCCAGGTTTCTTTTTTTATTGATGGATGAAGCATCTGGTTTCAATTGTAGGCATTTGCCCACGTTTATGTTTACCCTTTTTTTCATATAACTAAAAAAAAAAAAACATCCTTGGAAGGTTTTCCACAGGTTTAAGGATAATTTTTTTTTCATCAAAAAGCACATTTTTGAGGTGTGACACTGATGTTGGACTAGAGGGACAGGCTTGTAGTCTGAGCTTCATTTCATTTCAAATGTTTTCTGTCGGGTTCGATCAAGATTCTGAAGGCCAGCTGAAGTTCTTCTGATCTTAACTCAGCTTTATGGTTCTTGCTTTGACTAGTGTGCAGTCATTCTGCTTTCCATCTTTATTGCCCCGCTTTGCAGAATCTGTTAGTTTAATCTCTAAAATTATGCTCTCTCATCTGTTCCTGTTTGGCTGTGATACTATCTTGGAGAGAAATATTGTTTAATACATGTTGGAAATTAGCCTGCTTTTCAGTATAGTCCTGTTTCTCTGACTGTGACTGGCTGGATATGCTCTCTTCATCCTCCGGACATGGGAGCTGGCTCGGAGCTTGTCTGCCTGGCTGTGTGTTTCCTGGACGAATGTGCAGCTGGTTGACAGTTGCTTTTTGTGTCTCTCAAGCATGCTTAGTATAAGGGATTGCCTTTGAGTCAATGAGTCGATGTAATCAAATGGTTTTCCTTAGAAAACTTTAAATCAATCTGACTGAATGATCTGCTGAACTGTAAAATGCCTCGAGATCATGTGCTGTGAATTGGTGATATAGAAATAAACTGAATGAAAACTGAAATTATTTTAGGACTTGTAGGGTCTTTCTAAAAACAGTTTCCTTACTCTTTGGGGAGGGAAAAAGTCCAAGATACAGTATATGTTGACGCACTGAGAGCCGTTCCACAGTATCACACCCTCCGAAAAAAGAACAACAATTAAGTTCAGTTTAGGTTTGTTTTGCTAGAGAACATGTCAACTGCTTTACACTCTTGGTGCTTAACACTTAGTTTCTTTATCCTGGTTCCTAGGGCCCATTAAGTGTTGGATTTGATGCCCTTTAGCACGCAGTTATTTTTAAAATTTCCTGAACATTTGTTGTGATCCTTACTTTGTGTCTAAAACTATGTTTGTCTCCTTTCTCTGGTTTAAACAGGATTAATACACCAGTTTTTTTTTTTTTGTGTTGGTTTCCCCAGCAGCTCTGGGGAGGGGTATAAACAAATGTCCCCTTGTCTCTATTGAGAATCTAGCTACTGATGTGATTTTTAGTTTAATGTACATATAACCTATCAACACATACCACCGTACTATGGTAGGATTCCTCTAGTCTAGGCCACATCAGTGGCTTCCAAGAACCAAGTGGGTCAAACCGGTACAAACCGGTTAGCCTCCTCTACAGAACCTTCCTGGTGAAATGTTTTTAATAAAACTATAGTTTTTAGGGAAACCTCAGTTTTACAACTTTCTGGTGAGAATTTCAAATCAGTTAAAGTGTTACGAAACTTCATACGATAAACATCGTATGAAGTTTTCAAACCATTCAAAGGTCCCTCAAAAACACAATTTAGATCCTGTTCCATCGAAAAGAGACACAGACATCAGTGTATAAAACTTTATTGATTGATGAATAAGACTTTACAGTATTGTGTCAAATATAAAAATGACAGAAGTCACCCTTCCATCACATTTAAATGGTTAAAAAAAAAAAACTGCAATGGATAAATCTGCAATGTCATAAGCTCATCATCTCATAAATAATGTAAAAGCAAAAACCTTTTTTTTTCTTTAAAAATTTCCAGATTTACAATCGGACTGACTTAAGAGTTAAAAAAAACAACAACATGCAAACAGCTTTAGGAGCCATTTAAAAACAATTGTAAACATAGACCACATGTAATATCCAGTAAATGCTAGTAGCTGGTTGCTCCTGACGGCCAATAGCTGTCAGATTTCTGACAGAGTAACACGAAAAGAGTTCACTGAGCTCTCAAAAGACAGGATGAAGGTGTCCTCATTGGAGAAGTGCTGAACGATGTTGTCGTCCATGTTGACCAGGACCCTGCAGAAGAGAGAGAAAAAAAAAAAAAGATTGCTGTGTGAAAGACTAAGGAGCAACGGTTCAGGGCAACGGCATTGCTTCCTGCTAATATCATTAAATATTAAGCAGACAATGTTTTACTGTTTGGAATGAATGCAATTAAGTATCATAATCTTTCAATCATTTTGTTTTTAACTAAATTTTTTACCTTTCCAACAAATACGTAGTCCATGATTTCTCTGTTTTTCTTATTTTAAGTCAAATTAACAAAACATAGCATGCTTACAACCATAAACAATCATCTAAAGGCTCTAAGAAACATGGTTTTACTGGTGCGCACTATTTGTTCTTTGCACTCAGATTTTCACATTCAGGTCATCTGAGTAATTCCCTAGGAGTTGATATTCTGTCCTGAAAATTTCCCAAGTGGCTGCTGCATAAAGGTAAGGATAGCCACAGTTAAAAAATAAAAAAGCATGTATCTGCATTTCCATCCCTTTGAATTCTATAGAAATCAGCCACACCTCAAGTACTGATAAATTCATCCGTACAGTGTTTGAACATGTAATATTACACGATATTAATCATCCTCTGACAGTAGTTGGCTGCATCCCTTAGCACAACAAATAGTAAATTTACCTTAACAGTAATTGCAACATGGTTACTTAACAAGTGAAGTCTGAGATCTTAGCAGCATTTTAGAGCAACGATCAAAGACAAAGGATAAAACCAAATCAATCATGAACTCCAAAAGTTTTTGGTTATTAATGCAAAACTTTTGGTACCTACAAAAATAGCACCTAAAAGTATTTATTCTAGTTTGAGTAGTATTGGTTACTATGACTGATTTGTGATACAATAAATCTATAAAAATGTTAAACCTTGCTTATAGGTCCATCATCAGGAGCTCTAGGCTAGGGTTACTAAACATGTATGAATAAATAAACTACTTGTAAATGTTAATTTTAGTTGCAATTATCTATCTCATAAAATTTTTTGAACGATTTACGTCGTCAGAATTTTGAATACTACAGTATGCAGATGATAATCAACTGTTTCTAAAGCCCCTGTCCCACCTTGACCATTTAGACCAGCGTATGCCTGCCTGTACGAAAAATCTGGCAAAAATGCAGGCATACGTTAGATAAGTTATGGGTATGTTTTGTATAATTTATGAGCATGCTGAAGTACGCTGAAGCACGCTGGAACACGCTGGCACATGTCGACATACGGCAACGTATATTGAAATATTTTGAGTGAGCTTAAAATTCCCCGAAGTATGGCAGCATATGCTATACTTGGGCCATAAGTTACAGGGAAGTTATCTAATTGTGGAGATGCATTGAAGGGGTCATAGAATGCAAAACAGAGTTTACATTGTCATAGATGAATATAGATAGTTCATTGGGTGAAATGGACATACAGAGGCTGCTGGGCCTCTGACTGCACCTGACCTCAGCAGAGAGCCATGAGCCGCCCGTCCTCAGCCGGGGAAGGGGGCTGGGGGCCGTTAAGGCAGGCGGGGGGAAGCACGGGTTTGTTCGCCCTGTCGCCCGCTGGCTGCCTGCCCCCGTTGCTCGGGTTCCCGGACCACCACCAGGCTGACGGCTCGGTCTGAGTGCCCGGTGTGTTTCAACTACGTGCTGCACTGTAGTCGATCAAAATCCCAAACGATTTTGAAATTCCCCCTGCACATTTTTGTAGGTATGAAAAGAACACCTCCTGGGTTAATACCGCGAACAAAGAAATCTTTTTATGCAGACCGGGTGCATCCCTAGGGGAGCAGCTTTAACTGATGCTTCGTAATGCCCATGAAATGATGCACAAGCATTTCATCATTTCATTAAGCTGCTGTGCATTATGGATAAGTTAGGCTGTCACTGGACTCATTATGAGTACGCTATGTATGCACCGAAAATGGAAAAAATACATAGAAAGTTCAGCATATGCCAGCATTTTAGGAGATTCTGGGACACCAGGCATATGTCGGCTAAATCAGCATGGTGTGACAGGGTCCTTAGACTTTAAAGGTTCTCATCTTAAACAGGGCTTTATTTTAAAAGCCTTCTTTCAAGCAGACAAACATTTCTGTTTCTACCCTAACTTTATCAGTATCATAGGTCATTGTATTCTAATACTCTTAACTAGTTTTACCAAACAAAGCCTTACTACATAATATTCTATCTCCCCTAAAACATCAAACCTTTTAACCAGAAACCATGAATCCCATTTCATGGTGATGAATCATTTCAGTGGAGCTTTAATTAACTTTTCAACTTAAAATCATATCAACAAAAAAATCATTAAAAAACTCAATCATATGAATCCTTTGTTATGACTGTAGTTTATTTCTACAATAACATTACTTATATTTTCCCTAAACATCTTTATAATCATCTAGGAGAAAGAAAATCCACCCTTGTTCTAACAAGGTACATAAATATAAACTGTATAACTTTGCTTACATTTGTGTTTTTGTTTGAACAGGAAAAGACAAAAGCTGAGAGAGTTTGAACTTCTTCTCACCCTTTTTTGCTTTTCTGATAAACTTTAGTCATTTTTTCAACAGGAACTGTGTATTTCTCAGAGATCTGTGGAGGAAAAGATACAACAAATGAAAACTTTAAAAGTAGGTCCAGACCAATTTTAACGACTTCAAACAAAAACCCTTTAACAATACTTACTGCCTCCATCAGTGCTTTGAGGGTTGGGGCACGCAGCATTAAGGCATCAAATACTTCATCGCACTCCTTCCTCACATACAGCAGAACTAGGAGATAACGAGAAAGCCAAAAGATGAAAAATAATTTTTTATAAATGTTAGGGAAACAAAATAAACCTGACTGGGATTTAAAAAATAAAATCACCTTTTCTCTCAGGCTCTACCTTGGACTTCTTGGCCTGAGGCGGGCAGACCGCATCCTGACATAACAGCTTCTTCATTGGAAGCCCTCTGATGAACACAATCAACAAACAGTTATGAACCGAAAACATTTTATATAAATTTGCTAATTTTTCCTAAAATACATGCATTTTTAATGTTGATATTATAAAGGTATGCACGGGTGTTACACTTGTATATAAGGAAACCCTTCATGATGTAGTGAGCTCCCAGTCTGCAGAATCCGTTAGTTCAATCTCTAACATTCTGCCTCTGCTGTTTCTCACAGTAGCCTCTTCATCCTCTGACATGGGAGCTGGCTCAGAGCTTGTCTGCCTGGCTGTGTGTTTTCTCGACGGGGCCGCCTTTACTAGCTGTCAGGAGACCATCCTGATCTCGCCAGCTTTCAAGGTTTCACTGCAAATCAGTCTGGAGACTCTCTCCTGGAAGAAAATTTGGAGCAGTTCACCAAACAAATGTCCAATCAGCGTTTGGCTTTGAGGCGGTTGAGGTGTTACGCAACGAGAAGTTTAGACAGTTCAGTCTAAAGACCATGCATGTTTAAGCCAATGAAACTAGCGTTAGCGTGGCTATCAAGCAAGTTTTATCGAATTACAGAGTATTTTTCACTGAAAAGAAGAGCAAAACACTGCTCTGGAGGCTTTTCTCAGAGGAAAACATGTTTTTGCTCTTTCTCCCGACGGGTTTCGCAAGAGTAGCCTGGCTTGTGGTTGTGCTTTCGCTCGCCGCTTCTGTTACTCCCCCCTTGCTCACACTGGCTTCCGTGCAGTTACCGAGCCGACGGAGACCGCTGCAGAACTCCCCGCACCCCTCTCACACCGCCTCCCTTTGACTACGGTGCGGTGCGCGGCTCTTAAGCGGCTCCCGCAACAGGTCCCGAGATTTAACAGAAGTTCACTTGAGTTCACGTAACTTCACGCGATAACACGCCCAAATAAAGGATTTTTGGCGCAGAGTTTACGCGAGGGTTTCCTCGCACGCCAAGTAAGGGATAGCTTTCTAATTTTCTGCAGCACCGAGCGTTCAGAATCGCAGTCGACAGCTCAGCAGCCAGGTAGAGAGGTTTACGCCTTTTAATGACTTGAATCACTGCGCGCCAAGACTCTGCTATGACCGCGAACGTAAGACCGAGTCGCGTGAGCCTGGGTTAAGTAATATATGCTTCTCATTGATCTGATTATATTTTGGTCCGGCTCATAATCTGGATCGAGGGCAATCAGCTAACTAGTATTTTTGCCCCTTCCCCAAAATTACTTCAACGGAAGGTTTCCAGATAGATATGCTGAGCTAATCCATCTGGCGGAGTCAGTTGCGCCTTTACAGCTGCTTTCTGTATTCTCCTGCTTCTGTCTCCTTGAACTCCAATTGGCCTCAGCAGATGGGCTCTCACACTGAGCCTGGTTCTGCTGGAGGCTTCTTTCCTGTTAAAAGGAGTTTTCCTCTTCCACTGTCAGCTACAAGCATGCTTTGGTAGCGTGAGGGATTGCCTTGAGTCAATGAGTCTATGCAATCAACTGTTTTCGCGTGATAGAAAACTTTTGAATCAATTTGACTGGATGATTCGGTGAACTGTAAAAGTGCCTTACATGACATGTGTTCTGAATTGGCTTATAGAAATAAACTGAATTGGACTGAAACTGAATTGATTAACAGAAGCAGTGGGAGGCTCACCTGTCTATGACAACCTCATCGGTGTTGACAGCAAACACCTAAACAAAAAGTCAGCAGTAAGTAATGAATGTCCAGATGAAGGCAGTGACTATTGGAGTGGAGATGCTGGAAACTGAAGGCCCCTCACCTGTCCTGCTCTCTGCAGGTTTCCAAAGTGGACGTCAGGAATGAAAAGCACCGGCTGGGAGTCCAGGTCCAGCATGCCTTTGAACAGGGTGCTTTCTGCCCTCCTGATGGGGGAGCTCGGCCCCGAGCTGCTGTTTTTCCCTAATTAAGGGAGAGAGTGCAGCCAAATCATTTGCTTTTTAAAAACACTTTTATTTAATTTGGAATCGATCTTTTAATCATAAAAATCCACATTTTAATGATAAAAAGCAACCAAAAGCACATGTACTACCCTTTCATCTTCCTCCTTTGCTGCTTCTTTTCCTCATCACGGAAGTTTCCTCTCAGCACCCTGTAGTATGCAAACAGAAGAGAGGGTAGAAAAAAGGCAATTAAAAATGGGAGTCCCAAACAGGGCCAGTTAGATCACGCTGAGCAGAAAGCTTCGGTGTTGTCTTTCTTGACCCTCCCTTTGGCACTCTTGCCCGCCAGAAGACCTTTGATACTGAGTGAAGGCGCCTGTGGATAGGCTCTGCTACTGCAGCTGTTGTAGGCTGTAGGTGTTCGATTCCTCTGGCGATCAGAGGCATGCCCTTCACTCCCTTCTGGGAGGAGAAGTCTGTGCTCAAACAGTTCACAGAGATAAAAACCTAGAAAAAAAAAAAACATTTAAAAAAATTTATTGAACTTAGGCAACACTCAGTATGCTATTGTTGACAGAACAAATAAAAATGTGTTTTCCTGCTTCAGATTAGCATTATAAACTATAATACTAATCTGGGGTCTGCATAAACACAAAATAGAATTCTGAAACTTTTGTACGCCACCTCCCACAGAAGGTTCTACAGTACAAAAAAAAATAAAAATACTACAAATTGGCGTGATAATGTTCTGGTCCCTCAGAACAACACTGACAGGTGCATCCAGGGTAAGTAGATTTTTGAGACAGGAGAAATCTGGAACACAGCTGTGAGATAAGGAACTGAAGCTTATGCCGCATCCTAATTCCTCTCAGAAATTTAATCCTAAAACGATTAGCATCGATACATACTTTCTCATGGTGAGCCAACCCCTTGTAAACAATAAAAAAGGACCAGCTAAAATAAAAAAAATCAATGTCCCACACAATGAATTCTGCAATGAGGAAAATAAGTATTTGAACACCCTGCTATTTTATAAGTTCTCCACTTAGAAATCATGGATGGGTTTGAAATTGTCATCATAGGTGAATTTAACACTGTGAGAGACATCATTTAAAATAAAAAAAATCCATAAACGCACAGTGTTCATGCTATCTTTATTCTCATTATTTAGCAGTATTTGTTAGTTAGCATTCCATAGCTTCCATAGCTCATGGTGACATCAGTTCATCATCACTTGTTGTTCCTATAAGTGTACATATAGCTGCTAAACTAGCTGACTGTGTGAGATACCGCCATGTTGCAAACATTAAGTCCATCCATCCGTATCTTCTTCCGCTTATCCGGGGTGCGGTCGCGGGTATAGCAGCTTCAGTAGGGGAGGCCCCAGATAGTCGCTTCTACCCAGCCACTTGGGCCAACTGCTTCCGGGCGAAGATCCCAAGGCGGCTCCCCAGGCCAGCCAGAGAAACACAGTAGTCCCTCCAGCGTGGTCCTGGATGCCTCCCCTGGCCTCCTCCAGGTAGGGGCGTGCCTCAAACAGCTTCTGGGGGGAGACGTCCAGGAGGCATGGCTGACCAGATGCCCGAGCCACACTAACCGCCTCACTCTCAATGGCGGAGAGACAGGCTCTACTTCTGAGTCACCTCCCGGCTGGTTGGGCTCCTCGCACCCTATTTGCGGCGCGGTAAACCCATCACACACTATGGAGAAAACTCATTTCAGCCGCCTGTATCCGGGATCTTCTTCTTTCCGTCATGATCCAGATTTCATGACCATAGATGAGGGTAGGAACGTGATCGACCGGTAAATCGAGAACTTTGCTTTTGGCTCAGCTCTCGGCGTCGGCAGTTTTCAGGGCCTCGCTCATTGCCACCCGTCCGTCACCATCTCCCAATTCATCTTCCCCTCATTTGTAGAACAAGATACTTAAACTCCCCAACTAGGGGCAGTACATCCTTCCCAATCCTGGAGAAGGCACTCTACCCCTTTCCCGCTCAAGACCATGGTCTCAGATTTGGAGGCACTGATCCTCATCCTGGCTGCTTCATACTCGGCTGCGAACCGTCTCCAGTGCGAAAGGTAGATCACGCCCTGATGAAAGCCAACACGACCACACATCATCTGCGAATAACAGAGCTGCAATCCTAAGGCCACCAAGACAGACTTCCTCAACACCTTGGCTGCGCCTAGAAATTCTGTCCATAAAAGCTTTAGTGAACAGAATCGTGACAAAGGGCAACCTTTGGCGGAGTTCCAGTCCTCGCCCGAAACGAAGTCCGGGCCATTACGCCTGCCAGCCGCGTACTCAGGCTCTGGACACCGCCATACAGAGACCTAACAGCCCTTATTATTTACTCCCATGTGTCCCAGGATCCTGCTTTTGGGGTACAGGGCTTATCCCGGTGTTCCATTTAGTTAGTTGAGCGCGATTACATTTAGTTCCATCATAGCTTAACTTTTATGAAACATTGTTTAATAAGCATTTTTGCAACTTGAATTTCTGTTGCCAATTCTACATTTTGGCCGTAACTTCCCAAAAGGGGACATTATAATTAAACTTAGAGATCTCTAAACAAAGCAGTTTGCCTTAAGCTGTAAGTGGCCTACAAACATATGCAGCTGAAGCTCATATCATTCTAAAACCACACTTCCACTATGCTGAGAGAATGCTATTGATATCGGTATCATCAGTAGATAGATGGAGCTGAATACAGGGCAATACCAAATGAGACAAGAAAGGGTATATGTTAGAATGCAAAAAGATCTAATTACCCAGTTCTCCCATTTTTGTCCTGTGTAAGGGAGTAATAATCCTTTTGAACATTTATAGGTTTCCGCAACCTATTTACCCTCAGTTATGCTGCAATAGGTTTAGGCTGCTGGAGGACATGAAGACCACTTTTCATTACCTGCTACTTTCAGAATGTGTTTTCTGTAAATTAAGTCAAACGTCTGCTGGTCTTCTGTCATCTTATTGAACCGTTGGCTACTCGCTTTGTCTTTGGAAGTCTTATTGTTCAACTCCTAGGTCGTACATTTTAACTGGAATGCCAAAAGTATTTGGATTAGTTACACTTTGCTACTTTCCTGTTTGTAGTGGTTCTCTATTATGTTTGTATGTTATTTTGTTTAATAAATAATTGAGTATAGCACAGAATATACGTTTGAAAACACCTTGGAACTAGCTCTTCAAACGTGAATTGACCCATAATGCCCTCTGGTGTTTATTCTAGGTATAGCACCTCATGAAAATCGATATCATTTACTTACACTTTTCTGGTCTGCTTGCATGCAGAATGCATTCAGATCATACCATTTCTATAGGGCTCTTAGCTTAGTAAGCTTCCTCCGCAAGCTACACTCAGAAGTGAAAAACAATTTTTAGACCGTTTTCCTTCTTTGTTGCAAGGTTGAAGTTCTAAGGAGGGAAATTAATTGTTCTTTACTTACATTTAACATTATATGAATAACAGGTCCTAAAACAGAAAGTCAAACATCTGTAATAAGTCTCTGCTTGATGGTCTGATATAGGCTACAAACCTGATATACAATCCTGGTCTCCTCTGGAACATTCTCCATAAGGATTCCAATGAAGCAAAATGAACTACACTTCATCACTTAAAGCAGGGACCCTCCCTACCTCTAAGAACGTGCTAGAGACTCATCTCTTCCAGAAATACCTCACCCAAGAACCACTAACACATCTGACTCACACAAGCAATTTCTCACACGTTGGTCTTAAACCCTGCCTAAGTCTGCCATTAAAGGTTTCTCTACATTTAAGAGAGATTAAGCACTTTCCCTACTTCTGATCAGATAAAACTATCTGTTTATTACAGATACATATGATCAGACCTTTTGCCATGATGTTTTTACAATTTTCTCAGTAAACAACTCTGTTTATTTTTGGTATGCAGCTAAACAGAAAAGGAAAGTGAGAAATCTACAGTCCTGCTTCTTGTCTGGACATGTTGTAAAGCCAATAGGATGAGTGGGATGTGAGAGGAGTTCCTTTCATCCTCCAAAGGAAAGCAGCGTTCATCTGTTCTACCTCTGTATGCACTGTTCAGGCTCCTTCGTAATGTAGTCTATCAAGTACAGACAAGAGAAAAATCAAGGTTCCATGACTGTTGGTGTCGTCATGGGGAAATATAATGAGAGACTATCACCTGTTCTGCTTAAAGCAAGAGATAGCCAGGTACTGGTTATCAAACGAATTGACAAGCTCCACAAAAGACACCTGGTGGTTTACTAGTCTGGGGGAATCGCACAGTGTGCGTTTACCCTGACCAACCTGTAAAGACTTCAGCAAACACCTCAAAGAGAAGCAGCTGTTGCTAGCAATCAAGCCAAGAAAAGGTAGAAAGATATTTCACAACTGACACAAAACATTGGAAAAAAAAAAACATTCATGACAGCTGTAAACATCCTACAACATTCCTTTGTAAGGCTTGGAGAAACTGCAAGAGCCAAAAGCTCCATATTTTGATGAAGCAATACCAGTACAGGCAATGCCAAGGTCGCCTGAACCAGTATAGCTGATGTGATTTGATTTGTTCAGTCTGCTTTCCTAATCTGGGTCATGACAGAAAGAAAGGATCCCGGGTATAATCGGCTGAAGTGAGGTTCCTCAGCAGGGTTCTGGTGTTCTGTCAGATCAGCATACCCCATCAGACAAGCATACCCATAGTTGCCACCCGTTTATCCTTTTAGTTTTATACTAAAATACACTTTTAAAATCTTTACCTCAACGGTGTATCCCCTGCAAGTCATGTACAAAAAAACTATAAAAATACTTTTTGGTATTTTTTTGAAGTCTATGGGAGACCTGACCTTAAACTAAAATATTTCCACTTGATGATATACAAAATAAAGTAAATGGAAGTAATGTTTATCTTTGTAAACATTTCTTTTTATACGTGTAATACCAGATGGAGCTACAAGAGTCTCTATGTTCAATTCCACAGTACCGACATCTGCCGTAATTTGCCACCGTACCAACTTATTCTTGATCCCATTTAGCACCTGAAGAAAGTGGGTACAAAATGTTCTATGATAATAAAACATCCTCGTACCCAAAGTCTCAAATGCCAAGCCAGCAGCGGAGGCACAACCTCAGAACTTCCTCTGAAGCAACAATCAGTCAGCAATCTAATCTTAATGTGAAATTAGTTTTCAGAGCTGTGTGCCAACAGGCTGGCCTGCAGACAGACTACCCACAGCCATTTTTGCCCTTATTTCCCAATTCTTATTATCTGTTTGTATCGCTCAAAAGTGGCATATAAAGTGTCATGAATTACCCTGGGATTATTGGAACATTTGAAAGGTATTTCTTAAACCGTGGTGCTGTGGTTTTCCCTTATATTGCAGATTAATTTAATTGGTCTTCTCACTAATTTTTGGCATGTATTATTGGCAGTATTAGAAAAAAATGACCCATAATGATTAAACAGTACACTTTTATTTTTATTTGACTATGTAAACCAAATTCATTGAAGTATGAACTAAATTATTCTTTTATTATTTATTGTCTTTTGCAGATGCAGGACAGACCGTGTGGATGTGATTATTCAAAAAACGTTCAGCAGCCTCATGTCCTCCCATCATTTCATCCACTGTCTGATATTCTTCCGTGTTATCCAAATATTAACTAATGATTAGAGAGTAACAGTATCCATTCCCAGAGCTTGGTTGCTATTAAAGGTATAGATGTTCTTTTTCTGGGTGGATCATCAATATAAGTGGTCTTCCTAATCGTCAATCATTCTGGTGGCTTGTTTACGTAAGGCCGTCCTATGTACTCGTTGCCATTTTAACTTACCAGTGGTGAGTCTGACATAGTGGAAAAATTACAAATCTTCTTTTGGAAAGTAAGCTTGTATGTATAAGCAACGCAAACAGCAACTTTTAAACAGAGTTTTAATATTTCAGCATAATTTTACAAAACTTTTTGTTTGTTGGTGTTAAAAACCTTTACCTGATTATAAGAATAAAATACTAATTTGTTAGTTTATCAGTTTTTTCAGTTATTGTAATTATGGATTTTAAAGCAACATGGGGCTTTCTCAACAGGGCTTTCCTTCTTTGCCATTTGTTTTTCTTATTACAGCCACCTGCTGGATTGAAGTGGTAGTGCAGCTATTTTCCTCCATACGTCAACAGACTGATTTACATATATACATATAAGTAGTGGTGCCTGTTTAAGCAATAGAAACATAGGGTACACGCGCTTCCAGAGATTTGTTTTATGAATAATCCTCCTGAGAGGAACCTGACAACGAAAATATATTTTACTTTAGTTATCAGGCTACTGAAAGCTCCTGTAGATGGTTTCACATGAAGCTGTCTACTTTTAAAGGTATACTATGCAACCGGTGTTGATTTTCCAGCGAGGCTCCCCCCAGAGGGCGAAAGTAAAAGTGCACTGTCGTAAATATGCACAGCTGTTCTCCTGGTTTCTCCGTCAAGCCAGGCGCGGTTGTTTTGAGCTTAGCAGACAGGCGAACGGCTGTTGCCTTCACATCGCAGCTGGCGCGACAGAAGCAGCGAGTTTACATGCAAAGTCAATGGTTGACGCGCGTCAAGGCGCAGCAAAAGGTCCCGCGGTGAGTTTTGAGCAGCAGGCCCAGCGCGTCTGAGCAGCTGAAGCAGCGCGTCGGGTGCGTTTAACGCAGGGAGAGGGACACAGCGCTGATGATCACTCCTCTTAAACAGTTTATTGACGCCTAAATTGACTTAAAATGCAGAAATCTGCCGGCAGAATATGCAGTTTGGATTATTTAGATGAAAACCACCTACCAGCTGCCGCGAGGAGGCCAGAGGCTGCTGATGAAGGGATCCCCTACTCTCGGCGCACCGCTGGTATGTGGGGGTCTGAGCGGCTCCGACAGAAAAAATATTGAAGGCAGGATAATAATCTGAATGAACTGACTGCACTGATTACGTTTTCAGGTGTATTTTCTCATTTAAACACATATTAAAACTACTTTATTCCAAATGATCACAGCAAATATAGCTGCAAGGCAGAGAAAGGATAGTGAAGCTCCGCCCAACGCGCGTCAGACACACTTTTGCACCGCACAGCCAGAGCAGCAAAGCTGCTTCAGCCGCGCGTCAGAACTAACTGGTACAAGCAGCGAAAACGAAGCAGCAGACGCGATTTTGCTGCGTCCGATGTGAACGTAGCATAACTGCACAAAGATCGCCACTGTGCTAGCAACGAGAATGCTTTTAACTGGGGGGTGTAGCAGTTCTCGCCGTAAAGCAAGACTGACTCTCACGAGACTTCTGAGCCTGTGGGTGCGGGTCGGTGCTCCTGCAATTACAAGTGCAGTATTTCCCTGTAGACCACCAGGGTGGCGAGAATACCTTTGTTCAACCGGAAATGACTCATTTAATCATCAAACGATTATGGAACATTTAATTAACTGAAAAGTGATGGTATGCCTTTAACGTATTGAGCTACACTTTCCTGGGGTCTTGGAGCTTCCCTTCCAGCTCTTTTCCTTGGAGCAATCTACTTAGTTTAACCAATGTACAACTAAATACTTAAAATCTAGAAGAAGAAAAAATACAAATAAGAATACAAAGTTTAAGAGAAATTAATTGTGATCAGACTGGTTCAGAACAGAGCAATCACAAAGCTGTGGACTTAAATCATCGGCACATGCTGGGCATCCTAAAACTCATCTCCAGCTTCTTATACCCTAATGAGTCTATGTGTCGCATCAGGTGGATGCTTAACTGATTTCTTTCATGCCATCACAAACCCTGCCTTTTTCCCCGCTGAATCTTCACCTCAGCATTACAGATGTGTTCTTCTTTATAAGCCTGGCCCCAGAGATGTATTGTTATTACTACTCCCCTGACAGAAGAACTCTCCTAATTAGATAACCTGTTTTGGGAAAACATCAGCCTCTATTGTTAAAGAGAAGTTATGAGAAGGCAAACTGGCTGATAGATCTACTCTGATCAACAGAGTAATAATATAAAAAGCACATACATCAATAATAAAGAATACTCCTCACAAACACTATGTTTAAAAAAAAAACTCCTTTTTGATAAAGCTTATAGTTTATAGTGGCTCAGGTTATCCAGAGCTATCTGTATAGTTATGCTGCTATAGGCTTGGGCTGCTGGAGGACATAGAGGTCACTTTTTATCATTCTGCTTTATTCTATCTCTATTCTCCAATTCCACATATAAAAATAAGAGACCCAGAATGCCTACGCATCTAAGCTGAGAAATGACCATAAGTAGTTATTAATGTTATGCTGGTGAAGGTTCTCAGTCATCCAGGTCATAGTATTTAAAAAAAAAACAACAAAAAAACATTGTTTTTTTTTATTATTACTGTTAGAGTTGGTTCTACAGGTTACTGAATCAGTGCTAGAAACTTTTCTTGTAAACAAATCTAGATTTTGGCATACAAAAGCAGTTTGTCAATGGGAAGACAAAAAACTCAGTTGTTCTCTTGTGAAACAAGTGATTCACAATGGGTCACACACTCATTATGTCCACGGGAACAGTTCACAGACAACATGCAGACATGTCCCATTTGTCAAAGTTATGAGAATGGGGGGGGGAAGCTTTTCAAAGTCTTTTAAAGAAAATGGACATGTTGCTTCAACCTCTAAAACTCAAACCACACCCAAGAGACAGAACAGCCCTCTTAGAGTGTAAACACTCCTACATGTGGGTATCTCACAAATTTGGCCACAAATGGGAACATATTCTCATGACTGATGCCAAATCACATAAACCAACACAAACACGTGTAGAACTTTCCGGTTAAACGGGACCAACAGCTCCAGCAACAGGGTGGCAGAGACAGATAACGGTAGAGAGCTCTCAGCGCGGCTCAGCGATAACTTTCCCACCGTGCTGCATCAACAGCATCGTGCCTGAACCTGCAGAGGTGAGGGCTGATTGCTGTGAAAGCCTAAAGCACAAATGGGCCTCCTACACAGCTCCAGAAAATTCCCACCTCCACAGAACCGACCGATTTAACAGTTTCCCCACCAGCGAGCGCCACATGTTCTACTGCTAGCCTCACTGGACGTGTATGTGAGTGTGTGAGTAGGAGGCCTGTTGTGATTTTATTTCATTTACGTCTTTGCTTTACAGCATGCAAGAGCACTCAAAAGCCTTCCTAAAAAGCAGGAAGGTTCATGAGGACGCTGTGAAGTGGCTGCTCTGTGCCATCCGCTCCAACAGGCACAAACAAACAAACTGAAACCTGCGGCTGGAAGATTCACTCACAATGAGGATGGAGCGGTTTGTTGCCTGGCAACAAAGAGAGGCAAATAAAGCAGATTTGTGCTGCATAACAAAACCAAAATCAACGCTGGAACTGAATTGTAATTATAAAAAAGAATCTGAAGGTGAAGTCATAGGGAAATGTTTGAGGAAATCAATCGAAACTGGAGCATTGACAGATTTACACCTACAACTCAAATAAAGCTGGTTATGGCACAACCGATTGGGGGGCAGGTGGAATAAAAAAAAAAAAAAACAGGGAAAAAATCTAAAGTTATCCAACATAATGTTTTTGAACATGGTGATATTTATATTGGTAAGAAAACTGCATAGAAACAGAAGCACCGACGTCCTTAAATTTGGATATTTCCTTATATTTAATTAAATACATTGACTAAAAATTGCTCTGTAATGTGTCAAAATGATTCACGATGATCTAAAAAAGCAGACGAGCTACATGTTGGAATCATCTTCACTTATTCTTAAAAAAAATTAAATAAAAGATCAAAGCAGTGTTTTCTTGGGGTTTTTTTATGCATTTTAGGAGAGTTCAATTAATTTCAATTCAGTTTATTTATATAGCGCCAATTCACAACACGTCATCTCAAGGCACTTCACAGTTCACCAGATCATACAGTCAGATTGATTCAAAGTTTTCTATCTAAGGAAAACCAGTTGATTACATCGACTTATTGACTCAAAGGCAATCCCTCACAGAAGCATGCTTGTAGCGACAGTGGAGAGGAAAAACTCTCTTTTAACAGGAAGAAACCTCCAGCAGAACCACAATCCGTGTGAGCGGCCATCTGTCGGAAAAGGCTTCCACTGGGGTTCAAGGAGACAGAAGCAGAGACACAAAAGCAACTGGAAAAGGAGGCCCCGCCCAGGAAACACACACCCAGGCAGACAAGCCCCAAGGCAGCTCCCATGTCAGAGAATGCAAAATAATAGCCGTAAAATTAGAATAATTTTACCCGGCTGTACTAGGCAGTATTTCCGCACACATCAGACCTGAACCTGAATGCACAGCTGAAAAAATAAAAGGCCATGACGACAAAACATATTTCACATGCAAGCTGGTGCTAATACCCTGGTTTGTATGAATCATCAGGCATACATGATTTGATCTAAAGCAAAGCCAGGCTATTATGGATTTTGGAAGTCATGGCATCATTATTGAAAATCCATAGAAAGGCCATATTGGGTCCACATAGGTGCCACGGTTGTCCTATTTGACCTGCTACCAAAAACAGTGCAACCTAATTCAATATAACACGTTCCCTTCTCTCTGTGATTCACTCGCTTCTGCAGCTGAATGCTTAAATCGACTCCTACGGCAACCTGTTTCATGGTCTATCCTGATGTGCGTCCCAAATCTGAATCGTGTAAAGGATGCAGCCCATGCTGGCCAGTTCCTCTGGCGACGACAAAAAGGAGGTAATCAGCAGTAAACTGGGACGGTTTTAGCTTTCACCAACCAACCCACCCTACTTTCAGCCATGACTGTAAATGCAGCAAGCTCCGAAAAACACTGAAGCTCTATTTAGTGATTGAATTATGTCAGGAAATCTTGATTAATCAAGCAGATTTTGGAGTTTAGGAGTAAAACGTGGCATAATGACATCTTAAATGTTCACTTTGGGACATTAAAAACGGTTTGTCTCGTCTGTTCTTGTTCTACAGAATGTTCTACAGTAAAATTTGGCTTACATCCAGGGTAAGTAGATGTTTGAGACATGGGAAATCTGTAACACAGCTGTGAGATAAGGAACTGAAGCTATTTGCATCCTAATATCCAAAACGACAGCACGAAACATACTTTCAGTGGTGAGCCAACCTCTCGCAACAATAAAAAAGGACCAGCTAAAATTAAAAATCAATGTCCCCACAATATCTACAATGAGAAAAATAAGTATTTGAACACCCTGCTATTTTACAAGTTCTCCCACTTAGAAACCATGGAGGGGTCTGAAATTTTCATCGTATGTAAATTTTACACTGTGAGATCTTTTTATTTAAAATAAAAAAAAATCCATAAATCACAGTGTTCATCTTTTCTACAATTCTGCAGAATGTGTTGGTTCAATCTCTAAGTTTATGCTCTCTCTGCATTTTCTCATAGTAGCTTAATTTGGTCTGTTCCTGTTTGGCTTTTATGCCTGAGAGAAATATCAGCTGCACTGCTGTAATCAACACCTTTTTTTTTTATAGATATTGGAGATCTGCCTGTTTCTCAGTGTAGTCCTGTTTCTCTGATCAGACTGGTGGATGTGAGCTCTTCATCCTCTGACATGAAAGCTAGCTTGAAGCTCGTCTGCCTGGCTGCAACACATCTGTGGTCACTTTTGGCTGAGTTTCCTTTTTTAGTTGTATCTCTGCTTCTGTCTCCCCTGAACCCCAGTCGCCTCAGCAGATGGCCACACTGAGCCTGGTTCTACTGGAGGTTTTCTTCCTGTTAAAAAGGAGATGTTCCTCCCGACTGTCGCTACAAGCATGTTTAGTGTGACGGATTGCCTTCGAGTCCAATGAGTCGATGCAATCATCAGGTTTTCCATAGATTGAAAACTTTGATTCAATTTGACTTTATGTACATGTGTTGTGAATTGACGCTATATAAATAAACAGAATTGAATTAATACATCAACTTTTAAGAACTACTTTTGCCAACACTGTTCAACTTGACCAACCGGCTTTGACCCGTAAAATGTGGGAAATGAAGGGTTAGACCAGACCCAGCCTTCAAATTAGGGGCCTAGAAGGATTTGCAGCGCTGTATTGTAATCTGAATATAAATGGAAACCTCGAACGGACCAACCCCTGAATTTAGGCATACCCAAAGTACACCTCTCAGGTTGTGATAAACTGGGAGGAAAAAGATGAAACCAGGCTAAGATCACACATACGAAGGCTCAGTTCAAAAAAGGATCCATGAAAAACTGGATTATTTTTCCATTTTCGTTCATGAATCTTACATGACGTTTTAACTGCGACGCCCATACACCACTAGGAGAAAGACTAAAAAATGGTATCATTTCCTTGCCACGCCACTAGCACCACTGGTTGGTAAACTTCAAGAACATCAGAGGCACAAATGCTTATATGGAAAGACAGAAAGCTTCACCTGTTGCCTCAGGCGACTGAGTTATCTGAGGCTTATAAACCAGTTGGCATCTGTTACGCTGCAAACTTAATTCTACTTATTGCCGTCATGCTGCGCCTGTGCCACGGCTTCCCCCTACAGGTACATTTGTGTTTTCCTAAATCCACAACAGCAGAAAAATGGGATGTTTTAAAAACCCTTTGTACAACTTGTGTGCCGTAAAAATGCAAAAAAGAAATATGTTTTTAACCAAAGATCATAAATTCAGGAGTTCATGAGCTGCTCTATCCTTAGGCTCTTAGTTTTACGCCCTTCATCACAGCAGAAATAATGAGGCTGCATTAAAACAGCTCCTTTAATGGACGACTTTTACATCCTGTTTGTAAAACGGAGCGCTACCGCAGGTCATTCATCCCTGACTCTACAATGCGACACTATAACGACAATAACTTGTGCGATGTACAGTCATTGCCAAGTTTTAAGAATGATTCAAATACTAATATTTACAAAGTCTACTGCTTCATATACTCCAGAATGTTCTAAAGAGTGATCAGCGTAACAGCAATTAATTGTCTAAAGATCAATATTTCAAAAACAAGGTTTCATGTGTCCAGCAGGGGGCAGTTTCTCTCAGCCCTCATGTCCAAAGAAGTTCCTCTCCTGCCATCCCAACATCATTAGCTCAGATTAACACAGGTGTGGGAACAGGGAGTTTCAGGAAAAAGAGGGGCAAACCGCAGCCTTGCATCAAAGATCAGAGCTGCATCCTGATTGGCTTCTGTGAACCATGGTTATCTCTAAAGAAACACATGCAGTCATCATTGCACTGCACAAAAATGGCCGAACAGGAAAGAGAATCTCAGCTAGTAAGATTGCACCTCAGTCAACAATCTATCGCATCATCAAGGACTTCAGGAAAGAGGTTCCATTGTTGCCAAAAAGGCAAAGAAAGACCAGCAAGCGCCAGGACCGTCTCTTAAAAGTGTTTCAGCTGCGGGATGGGGCTACCAGCAGTGCAGAGCTTGCTCAGGAATGGCAGCAGGCAGGTGTGGGTGCATTTGGACGCACTGTCAGGTGGAGGCTTTTGGAGCAAGGCCTGGTCTCCAGGAGGGCAGCAAAGAAGTCACTTCTCTGCAGGAAAAACATCAGGGACAGACTGATATTCTGCAAAAGGTACAAGGAGTGGACTGCTGAGGACTGGGGTAAAGTCATTTTCTCTGATGAATCCCCTTTCCAATTGTTTGGGACATCTGGAAAACAGCTTGTTGGGAGAAGACGAGGTGAGCGCTACCACCAGTCTGCAAGCATACCAATTGTGCAAGAATCCTGAAACCATTCATGTCAGGATTTGCTCCAGAAGTTGATTGAGAGCATGCCAGAGAGAACTGCAGAGGTCCTGAAGAAGAGGGGTCAACACTGCAAATATTGACCTGCTGCATTAACTCATTCTATCGCATTAAAAGCTTTTGTTACTCATTATGTGATTGCAATTGTATTTCTATATGTGATGAGAACATCTGACATTTACACCTGAAAACCAGAAGGCAGCAGATCATGTGAAAGTATAATATTTGTGTCATTCTCAATGCTTTTGGCCATGACTCTATAATGTGCAATTACTATTTAATACCCTGTGCTATGACCTGTTTCTCTATATTTGACACCCAGTGAAATAACTATACATACAAATATAAATATCCATCTATATAAATACCCATGTGAACACCCTGTGCAATAACCCTACTTAAAAAAAAAAAAAAACTGTCATATATTAAGGTGACCAGATTTCTCCAATCTAATCTGGGCACATGTACGGTAGATGAAAATAAAGACATATCACGAAATGATGACAGTTCTACAGGTCATCCAGTCAGATTGATTCAAAGTTTTCTATCTAAGGAAGACCAGATATCGAATCATTGACTCTAAGGCAATCCCTCACACTAAGCATGCTTGTAGCGACAGTGGGGAGGAAAAACTCCCTTTTAACAGGATAAAACCTCCAGCAGAAGGTTGAGGTTGACTGGGGTTCAAGGGGACAGAAGCAGAGATACAAAAAGCAACAGATTGTATATATATAATATATATAAAAAAAAAAAAGATTGTTTCAGAGCCGACACTGGAAAATGCAAAACAAACAAAAAAAAAAATAGTGGATTAAAAAGCCCTGGTGGGTAAGAATAAAAATAACTTTTAGACAAATTTTTAAAAATGTGACTTATAAACTGATAATTTCACGGTTTATGAATAACAATTAAAAAAAAGAATTGATCCTGTTCCATTTGTTTTATCTAAGCACACATGGGGAACACAGCAGCGTAAAGCTGACTGTAAAACCAATGCAGTGCATCAAAGGCATGTGACAAACAGTAAATATTTACAGCCAAACCTGCAAAGCTGCAATTACCCGTCTGTGTTTTTGTGCAGCTGTTTAATGAGGTTTCACTGACAGTAGAGCTGAATAAGAGCTGCGGGGCCCAAAACACCCTGAGGATGGGCTCTTTGTTAATGGGCGGGGACTGTTTACATGTTGTTTGGCTTTATCAGACCGTCCACGGTCAGAAAGCATGAAACCCCTGAGGGCTGCCTGCATGAGGCACAGCGTTGGTTGGAGATGTTTTTACTGCCATGCAAGGTGGAAAAGTTGTGGACATGATCCTCTGCTCACTTTTAATCAGATGTGTTCAAACTAGTTTTTTTTTTTTTCTTACCTTGGCTTCTTCACTCACATCCCAGGTAAAAGACACAGCATTGTAAGCTATTTCCTCCACGTTCCCAATCGTGCTAAAGCTCTCCTTGTAGTCAGCTGAAGGCATGAGCAGAACATAAAAGAGAAACGTTTTACATTAACATTTCAGAATAGAGCGGCCTTTAATCTGAACTTCTGAACCTCACCATCCTAACAGAGGAAACATTTAATGAAATGTTACCCCCCCTCCCAAACAACAGTGGTTTAAGTTACAGCAGGATAGGATTGAAATGTAAATATAATTTAGAGCAACAAAATGGATAAAGAGACTAAATTAAAACTAACAACCAGATTACCACACAGTTTGAATCAGGGGTTACCATTTCAGGCTAAATACTAAGGCAGTTGCATAGGGCCTGCAAGTTCCTGGGGGCCCCATAAAACTCTGTTTGCATGTATGTTTAATACAACTATTATTCATCATTTGTGCACATGAATTATGTTTTTGAAAGCTCCAAACGAACAGCAATGAAAACCATTTGAAAACAAATGATGTGAAGAGCAGTGTTGCCAACTTTGCACTTTTATGCGCTATATTTAGCGACTTTTCAGACCCCCCTAGTACTTTGATTTCAAAAAAGCATCTAGCGCCAAATCTAGCGACTTTTTTCTGCTACTGGAGACTTTAGGCGACAACATATAAAAGCGTCAACTCTGCTTTCCTCCAGAGCGAGCTGGGAATTGGTAACCCCTCAGCCTGCTCTCCTCTATCTTGTCTGCTGTCATGATTCATGCAGATATTATTTCATCCAAATGAAAAATGGAGAAAAGATAAGCAGATCATGGCTTGTCTACAGTAAAAAAGAATAATTGTTTTGTTTGCAAGCTTTGCTGTCTGCATTTTGGAAACACAGGAAAAGAACAATAGAGGCTAAGTGAGCTTAGTGATGGGAAAAAATCTTTCATTCCTTTGACACAGCATGAAAAGCCAGCCGAGTACAAAACAGAGACGAAAACAAGAAGAAAAAGGACAAGAAGAGAGGACAGAACATAGAACTAATAATGTATGCCTATTCTATTAAAATTTCTGTATCTCTATAATGGGTCTGTTTTATGTGTTGTCTTCTCAGTTCAGAGGGCCCCCTGCCTGTGTTTGCCTAGGGCCCCAAATTTCCTAAATCCACCCCTGTCACTCATCACGCCTGTGCCTCAGATTATTGTCTTTTAGGTAAATTAGATGTATGCAGTTTTTTTCAGACATTTTTTTTATTAGACATTAGTTTTTTCCAGATACACATCACCCCCACCCCCCCGCCAGATAGCACACTACAGTTTAAAAACAATCCATGAGGAAATCCTATTTTATATGAATTTATAAGTCTAAAAAAATACTGAACTTTAGGATAAGATCTAAAATTTGACAACATATTAAAATACGTGTTTTTTTTTTTGTTTTTTTTTTCTCTTTATTCATTTGTACAATCTTCTGAAGCATATAAGGGGTTTACTGTTTCATGGTATTGTTCTTGTAACAAGTACAATGACAATGAAGTTTAATCTAAACCAAGGCTAAAATATCTGCGGGGAGGAAAAAAGATTTGTGAAGATTGAACATTTTAATATGTTAATATCTGGGTCATAAGATTTTATACGTATTTATCAGTGTCATTATCTGTGAGAAAACTTTCAGTATCATTAGATACATTTGCATAATCTTAAAAAATATTTGATCACTCAGTTCATTTAATTCATTTTAAGAGTTAAATACAAAAACAATCCAAACACATTAGAGACAGAAATTTTCGTGTATTTTGAAAATGTGATTTTTCTTCTTTAATTAAAATAATTAAGTCTTGAGTGCATTGAAATGTCTTCCTAAACACACATAAATGAACCTCCCTAGAGTTCAGTATTTCACCACCTTTTTTTTCCCCTTCTCTTATCCATTTATCTCCAGTATCTCAGAGTAAATGAAAATTTGCCAGGCAGATATTTCCACTTCAGAATCCCACTTTCACATTTAACAAAAAAAAACTCAATACATCCCAGTCACGTATTCATTTCCACCCACTCTATGCAAGTCCATGCCAGTACTATTAATGGCATGAACTTGGCACACATAAAAACCAGTAGTGTATGACAGCGTTGGATCATTCCTTTGAGTTTGAAGCTGCAGGTTGAGGCCTGTCTCTCTCCACCATACAGGATATGGCCGCAATCCAGGCCTTCACTTATTTCTACATAACGTCTATGCAAATGTACCCCATGGGCTGTCTGTTCACAGGACTCCTGTGGGAAATGAGTATTGACTGTTATTCAAATCTAATCCGGTTTTACTGCAGAACAGAAGGGATTCTCTTTCAGGTTAGCCGCCTGCCTGCTCTGCCTCGTTAATCTTGTAAAGCTGCGATGACGCTATTCATTTATGAAGAATAATAACTCAGCCTGAACAGTGAAGACCTTGTGATCTTTTATCCAACCCAAAGAAAAAGAAAACTTACCAATATCTAAAACCCTTTGCTTTGCAGTGTGCTGTCTGGAATGCCAATATTTCCAATTCTTGAGCTGATCATCTCTGGATTTGTCTTCCCCAAACACCACCATGATGACACTCTACAGGTGAAGCAGCAAATTTGCATCTTTATAAGGGTCACAGGGATGCAAACATATAATCTCAGTCTATAAATCCCTCAAACGTGTACCTGTACGACAGTGTCCCTCTGCGGATCAGAGGCTCCCAAAGAAGCAGACTGCTCACTGCTGGAGGGCTTTCCATTAGATTTGCCCCAAGCTTTGGCTCTGGGCCGACAGTGGAAAGAGCTGTAGCCGTTTTCAGACAACGTTAAAGCGTAGAATTGGCCCCGGTTCAGGTAAGCCATGGGTCCTTCTCCTTGACGCGGCCGCAGAGACATGCTGGCTTCCAGGCTGTACTTGAAGCTGTCGCTGCAAGATAGCAAGTTTGTATATCTATGATCTCTTTCGGTATGGTACACCCAAAAATGTTCATGCATCTTTTCTTTTACGAATCATTTAGAAACGTGTTGTTCATTTGTCTTTCTCTTAATCTGCTTTGACGGCAAAAAAAAGTCAAATCTATCTGTGGAATTTGAACTCTGTAAGAGCGCCAATGAAGCCAGAAAGTTTTGTTAAAGAGAGGCTCTCTCTTCTACACCTCTGTCCGGATACACAGTTATAAACATTTTCATTTTGTACGTGGCAAATATCTGGGAATGGAATAAGAACAAAGTGTAATATTTTGTTTAAGTCTTGATCCATGGATGTGTAAAATACTATGATGTGGCAAACGGAAGTATAAAACGACCTCTTTAACTGTTTATGGGGGCCACTTCCTGAGAAGTAGCCCCGCTGGTAGGCAGCTGCCTTCTGTAACTCTTAGCAACTTCTCTGATCTGAGTAAGATTACAATTTCTATCAAAATCTGTTGTCATGTCTCCTGGTTGCTGTAATACATTTAGGTTATTAAGTGTTATTTCAAGAGTTTGTCTGCAGTAAGTTTAAAATGTTCAAAGTGTAGGCACAGAGAGCCTCTCTTTAAAAGTTTAAAGCAGTCTTGAATGACTAAAAAAAAATACTAGGTTTCAAAATGTGACGTAGATCTGTCCAATGAATCAGAAAATGATAAGATTATGGCACAACAGCAGACCTGCACCAAAACATGGTAGTCGCCACAAACTGACAGATTCACAGCTCAAGTGGGAGAATCTGTTTACTGCAAAACATCTGGCTTTTATGGAAGAGCAAAGGAAAAATAAAGCTGTTAATCAAATTATGTTTGAAGTTTCCCACAAGCTAAGCAGAGATGTTAGTTGGAACTAACTTTGGATCATCAACCTGAACACAGCATCCCCACAGTGACTCCAAAAAAGTAAATAAAAAAAATGATGAAGCATAAACCGTCACGGAGTGGACCAGACTCCTTAGGAGAGCCATGAGCCGGAGGAGGGGGCGTCAAAGCCTTCAGTAAGGCAGGTGGAGTGGAGGGAGAGGAAGCCACGGGGTCCCGCTACGGAAATCACCGGTGGAGGTCCGTCGCTTCCGTCCCCGACTCCAGCCCTGGAGGCATGGCGAATTCCGGGTTCTCACAAGCAGGACTGTAGCTTCCACTCCTCACAAATCCCGGACGATTTTGAAATTCCCAGGACATTTTTTAGGTATGAAAAGTTGGACATGTCCGGGAAAAAGAAAGACGTCTGGTCAGTTCTACCATATCAATAATTTGATGTTTCAGTGAGTGAGTGCTTATTGTTGCTATGCTCAGCAGCTTTGTTTGTTGTAAACCAAACCAATCAGCACACAGCTCACCTAAATATTCATGATCATACCATAAAAGGAAGAAAACCTGTCATTTCATTCTAGGGTTTTTAACCAGGCTTGCATTAGGGCTCATAGAACAACAAATATGCCATTTTCAGCCCAACCAATGTGTTAGACACCCCTATTGAGAGACCTTAAGGACCAGCACCAGACTACCCTATAGAATCATTCTACACTGCCTGGCCAAAAAACAAAGTTGGCACCAAAAAAAAGGTCACTCACTCTAATACTTTGTTGGACCGCCTTTAGCTTTGATTACAGCACGCATTCGCTAAAAAGTGGCCATTGTTTCGATAAGCTTCTGCAATGTCAAAAGATTTATTTCCATCCAGTGTTGCATTAATTTTTCACCAAGATCTTGCACTGATGATAGTAGAGTCTGACCACTAAGCAACTTTGCAAAGTCCTCTACAGCACATCCCAAAGATTCTCAATGGGGTTGAGGTCTGAGACTCTGTGGTGGCCAATCCATGTGTGTGAAAATGTGTCATGCTCCCTGAACCAGTCTTTCACAATCTGAGCCTGATAAATCCTGGCATTGTCATCTTGGAATATGCCTGTGCATCAGGGAAGAAAAAGTCTCCATAGATGGAATAACCTGGTCATTCAGTATATTCAGGTAGTCAGTTGACCTCATTCTTTGAGCACATGCTGTTGCTGAACCTAGACCTGACCAACTGCAGCAACCCCAGATCATAACACCGCCCCCACAGGCTTGTACAGTAGGCACTAGGCATGGTGGGTGCATCACTTCACCTGCCTCTCTTCTTACCCTGATTCACCCATCACTCTGGAACAGGGTAAATCTGACCTCATCAGACCACATGACCTTTCTTCCATTGCTCCACAGTCCAATCTTTTATGCTTCCCTAGTTAATTGAAGCCTTTTTTTTCCGGTTAGCCTGACTGATTTAGTGGTTTTCTTATCGCTACACAGCTGTTCAGTCCCAATCCCTTGAGTTCCCTTTGCATTTGTCGCTGTGGAAATGCTCTTACTTTCAGTATTGAACATAGCCCTGAGTTCCTACTGTTGTTTTTCTTCCATTTGATCATTCAGGATATTTTTCCGGCCACATTTCTTCCTTGAAGATGATGGGTTCTCCACTATCCCTTCCAGTTTTTAATAATGCATTGGACAGTTCTTACCCCAATTTTAGTAGTTTCTGCAATCTCTTTAGATGTTTTCAATCTGCTTGATGCATGCCAATGATTTGACCCTTCTCAAACAGACTAACATCTTTTCCACGACCACGGGATGTGTCTTTCGACATGGTTGTTAAGGAAATGAGAAGCAAGTCATTGCACCAGTTGGGGTTAAATAACTTGTTGCCAGCTGAAAGATAATCGCCAATACAGCCATTTATCCAATAGGAGGCTCGCACCTATTTGCTTAGTTGAATCCAGGTGGCGACTTTTTTTTTGGCCAGGCAGTGTATGATTAGCTTTCAAATAGAGGGGACCATCCTGATCTCGCCAGAGCTTTTAAGGTTTCACTCGCAGATCAGTCTGGCTACTTTCCGTTAAAGAAAATTTGGGAGCCGTTCACCAAGCTAAACATCCAATCAAGCGTTGGCTTTGAGGCGGGTTGAGGTGTGGCCATAGCGAAGCGCGACAGTTCAGTCCTAAAGAACATGGCGGCTTCAGCCGATGTAAACTAGCGTTAGCGTGGCCTATCAAGCAAGTTTTATCGGAAAAATATCCTCTGCCGACATGTTGTTGCTTATTTGCTGAGCTAACAGCTAGCAAGCCTTTACCTGCAGCAGCAAGTATGTAGCCTCAGCTTGTGGTTGTGTTTTAAAAGTCGTCGCCTGTTAGTACATCATCCATATGCTTCATTGATCTGATTGGTTCATTTGGCCCGCTTATCACCAACATAGGCCAATCAGCTATCCAGTATTTTACGCCCCTTCCCAAAATTACTTAAGCGGAACTTTCCAGATGGATATCTTGAACAGAATCCATCTGGCGGAGTCAGGTTAGTGTATGATCCCTTTAAATAAGAATTTACACTTTTTGCATAATTCTGACCTCATAAGAATTATTCATTAAACCCTTTTGAGCAGCAGATGATCAGAGAATATAATTGTTATTCTTACACTGGTAGTTTTGGATGAGATACATCAACTTGTAAGGAAGGACTTCTGTGGTAAATCTGTAACAATAAAAAAAGACGATGCATGTTAGGAAATAGCAGTGGCAGAAATCTACTGAACAGCAAGTAGATCAGAGAAACATCAATTGATTATGTCGGCATCAAAAAGCTGACCTCTTCTTCTCTAGCATCCTCATAAGTGCTGTCCGGCGTGTTCCCCTGTTCTTCTTTTCGGTAACCAGGAAGTGATAAGTCATAGCAGTTCTGCTCATAAAGCCTCCTCATCTGCTCTCTGGATTCTTCCAGGCGGGAGCCAGCAGACGGCATGGACGTCTGGCCCTCTGTTTTCACCAGAGCGAGAGGTGCGTAGCTCCTGTCTTTACCGTCTCCTCCCCTGGTTTCTGAGGCAGCGCTGATGGCGCCGCGTTTGGAGCCGTAATGTTCTGTAGCAGAGCTGTTCAGGGAGAGGTTGACCGGCATGGATCTCAGAGTCTGACTGTGGTGATCCAGCATATCAGGGCCCAACACTGCAGAGGAGGGGTCTGCGGGCGTAACGCCACTGGAAGAGCGTTTTCTCTCTCTGGGAACCTGAGGGGGTTTAAAAAGAACTGAATTAAAACTGGAAATCAATGCAGAAATCAATACATGTGACGTCTTAGTGTTAAATAAGAACGAACAAGATGAATATAGTTTGAACTTTTTTTACCTTCTAACCTTTGTCCTTTCCAAACTAAATTAAAAACAAATTAAAACGAAAAATGTAAAGATTTTTTAAAGATTTATTTCAAATTCCTCTGATAACCCAAATATAAGAGTCACCTTTAGTTGGATTTTACTGACTTTTTCTTGGCAAATTAAAGAATCTACATTAATAAAATGAATCTGGAGCAGTGTAAAAATTATGCAGGATTAGGATGACCATCATCAGGTGGAGGAAAAATGTCCTCAATGGAGTAAAAGAGAAGAGATTGATTTGGGGGCCGGCTGATAGTTTTGAATGAAATTAGCATTTTTTTTCTAGCATCAGCTGATACGATGGTCGATTCATTAGTGATGTGGTTCTCAAACAGTGATGGAAAAAATATATAAAACAAGTGACCCTATTTGCCTGTTTATATATTAAAATATATTATATATATTATATATTTTGTGGTTTAAAGTAGATTGTGATTCATTTTATTGAAATATTTCACTTGCTGCTGTTAAGTTTTCTGAAGTTTGTTCAACTGTTGAAAGGGCTGGCCCTGGTTAGAGACTGAGGGAACAAAAGGAAGTTTGGAAATCGCTGCATTAGTGCATCCAGCAGCCATGCCTGGAGATAACGGGAAGCATATAGATTGTTGCTCTTACCATTTGCTCACCACTGGTAATGTTTTTTTTTGGTTTTATTTTTGCACACCAAAATGTGCACTATTTATTTTGTGTTTTATATTCATTTTACAGTTTGAGGTTAAAGCAGGAAAAGCTTATGTTTAAGATACTTATTTTATTCAGCAAAGTTTGTAATTTTGTATTAAAGTGAATTGTTGGATAATAACTCGTTTTCTATGTGTTCATGTCACTCACAAATATGCCTCTAATTCAATGGAGTCAAATAGATTAAAGAAATCATATCAGAGGCGTACAGGTGGCGCAGTGGTTAGCACGCATGACCCACGTACGGAGGCCTTAGTCCTCGACGCGGCCCACCCGTGTTCGAATCTGACCTGCGGTCCTTTACTGCATGTCTCTCCCCCTCTTATTCCCCCTACTTTTGAAAAAAATGAGCCACTAGTGCCATAAAAAATTTATTAAAAAAGATTTCCCAAAAAAAACTCACCACGCCAAAGGCAATCAGTTCAGCTGGCACGCACATGAGGTGTTACAGGGAGCTGATAACCCTAGTGGGTGCTAGTTTTCTAGTGGGCAACTATAGCACTGGTGAATTTCAATGGTGAAGTTCTCTGGAAATCTGCAATAATTGTTGTTGATTGCAGATGTGTCAAGTAGCTCCCATTGATTTTGCTTGTATAGCGGGAAAAATGGCGCTAGGCTTACCGCACCGTGACATCACTGCCGGAAGATGTCAGGAGTGAGGTATTACTATATTTGGGCAAAAATGGCCGCTCCCAGACTCAATGATCTCAACGAAAATTATAATTTTTTTACGGATTAATGCTAAATTCATTAAATCACCGCAAACGTATTAGTTTTAGGTATAAATAATGACCGGACTTTTCTTTTAAACAGGGATTTTAAAAATAAGAAAATGAATTATCCTTTTTTGACTCGCATTTAAA
Organism: Cyprinodon brontotheroides; assembly: GCA_018398635.1. NCBI lineage: Eukaryota > Metazoa > Chordata > Actinopteri > Cyprinodontiformes > Cyprinodontidae > Cyprinodon > Cyprinodon brontotheroides. The sequence goes on from JAGKQL010000063.1 coordinate 4,321,719, forward strand.
CATGCAACGTTTCACCAATGTTTGCCGTAGCTTTTTAGAAGTGCTGCACGTGAGTAATACAGCAGAAAACTACTGAAAATGAAATTAATCACAAATGATGTTCAACGTTCTTGTTTATATCTCTGTGAACGTTTCATTTGTTCAGACAGCGAGCAAGTTTTACATCAGTGAAGGATCTCCAAGACAAACAAGGAAATTGGAAAACTTGATAAATCCATTAATGTCTCAAGGTGTGTGTGTGTGTGTGTGTGTGTGTGTGTGTGTGTGTGTGTGTGTGTGTGTGTGTGTGTGTGTGTGTGTGTGTGTGTGTGTGTGTGTGTGTGTCGGGTGGGGGAAATTTTCACTAATGAAACTTGGGGGTCGGCCAAATATTTAGGCTCTTGATAAAGTAACAAATATCTATGGTAATATCAAGTTAAGTACATCTTTCTCCTTTGAGTGTCCCTTGTGGGCACCATTAGATCACTAAAAAGGAACTTTTTTTCCGGGTCTTGAAAAATAATGATCCTCTCAAACCTTGTAGTAGTCGTACAGCAGCCCCAGAGCCGCCACACTGTCCTCATCGCCATTGATGCTCATCATGGCCTTAGTGGCGGCCGTCAGAGGATTCTCCAGGTAGTTCTTCCAGGCTTCATCCTCGCTGCTGAACACTCGACGGGAAGCCACCGACACTTCGTTTGGCACCACCACCACCAGTCGCTTATTGCTGAGTCAATAGGAGAAAGAAAAGCTTTGAGCATGAGAGCGAACCCAATCTGTCAATACAAGACAACAGTCTGTGGAGCCAACAGGAACGCCTCAGGGGGTTTCTCACCATACTTATTATTGTTTGCATTTTTTTTTTACTGGCTTCTTCTCACAACTCCTCAGAAATAACGATTATTCTGCTAATCCATAAATCTGCCAATATTTTCTTTATTAATTATCAGACGGCTAAAGGTGCTTTAAGAAGATTTTATACAGAAATCAAAGTGTGCTGCCATCAGGCTGCTGAACTGCTGAAAGAAAAAACTCTAAATCATGTCACAGACTGCATCACACTGATAACACCAAACCAAACAATAGTGCATATTTGCACCGTATATGTTAGTCTTGAATGCTCTGAACTTCCAATATCAATGCATCTTTGCACCATGGTTTGTTTTCCTCCCACACAGTTTACATTGGATCACTGCTGCACTTTATAGAATGGAAATGTTCATTTCACTGCTGCTCATTTACTCTTTGAAAGCTGCACAAAACAACATTTCTGGGCTTTAACTAATCCAGTTAAGAAGTTCTGGGTAGAAGCACATTGGCTGACAAAAAAAAAAAAGTTTAATCTGCAAACAAAATTTTGTTATAATAGCTGCTCAGCATGGGCTGCTCTTTTAGCAATGAATGATTACTAAATTAGTTTCAATAATTAATGAATCACAAATATTTCACCAACTGGGACCAAACCAAAAGAGAGAATCACTAAACATCATCTAGGAAAATGCTATTAAGTTTTTATTTCACTTAAGCTGACAACACATAAAAAAGAAGGATTTAACTGTAAACTCCAGCTGTTCAGAATAAAATAATAAAATATATTTCTGTCAGGTTGCTTTTTATCATCCAAACGGGACCATAAATTGATTTAAGTTTGTTCAATGGTCTTTATGTGACTGTGTCTGTTTCTAGGTTAATCATTTCAAACCATTGTGTTCATTTAACAAAGGGAAGTGATAATAATAGCTCTGTCTTACCTGTCCAGGTCCATGCCGCATCTGCTGGTTTGTTGGACCGGAGGGAGGAACCGGATCAGCTCAGGCTGTGTGGGGCTCTGGACAGCCTGGGGCCCCTGAGGCTCTCCTATTAACAGCCAACTGAGGAGTCAGTAACCTGACCTGCGACTATATAGCCCAGTGTCTGCCTTAAAAACAGACCAAAAAAAACAACCTTTTCTAAAAAGGGACGCGTGTGTGTTTGTTCAGCTTTAAGTTTAGTAGAAAAAGTTTCGCTTGGAGATGTGAAGCACCTGGAGAGGCAGGACAGATAAGGAAACCTGAGCGCCTCTGCTGATTGGTCAGAACAGGCAGCACCTTTCTTCTTCCCATTGGTGGGTTCAATGAACTGTATGGAGTGACTTTGCTACCATTATTTTTGAAATTGGAAAAATTTAATCCAGAATTTTTCAAAATACTTTTACCCTAAAAAAAAAAACTCTGCTTTTTGTTTTTATTTTTTTTCACTTATTTTTTTACTTGGCTTGTTAATCTGACTAATAGGTGAGAGAGAGATTTGTAAGATTATCCTGGTTCAGTTCTTTAAAAATATCTGTGTTCTAGCATTTAAAGTGTTTTTTTTTTCTGTTTCACAACTGGCTTTTTGGGATGTCGTGAAAATCTTCAGTATTTTTGGCCGTGTTAATTTGAACTGTGTAATGATGCTGTCACGGTCTTGGTTCTGCTAAGTTTTCTTTGAGGTTTCAGTTTCACGTTGATTTATGTTTTTCTTTGTTTTCTAGTTGTATTGATTTAATTCCTATTTTGTTGTGTTTTTTATGTATTTGTGTTCTTAGGTTTTTTCTTTGTTGCCCTCTTGTGTTGGTCTCCTTTTCCCTAGCTCCTTTCTAGAATCCTCTGTTCACTACTGCTCTAAATCAGCTGTTAGTCCTGCCTTTGCTCAGTCAGCCATAAATACTCTCCCTGTGCAGTTCCTCCGTGCTGGTTCCTCGTCTCTCCCTGGCTCCTTGTGCTTGTTTTCCCTGATGTCTCCATGGTTCTGGTTTGTTTTAGATTTTTATGTTTGATTTCTGGATTCATGCCTCATTTGCTTTCTTCAAGAACTCACCTCTGCCTCCCTGCCTCTACATTTGGGTCCTAAAAACCTCAACCAAACCCTGACAGATACTGGGCTACCTGAAAACGTTTCCATACCATTGTTTGATTTTTGGCATGTCTGTGTAAAACGGATTTTAAATTATTCAGATAAATTGTGTAAATTATTTAAAAATGTCTAAATTGTTACATTTTGTTTTTTACATTATGAGCCCATGTTATTGTATTTTATTGTTTGTATGCTTTAGTTTTTCCAGTGATCTCTGCAAAGAATAAAGAAGTCTGTAGATCTGATGGTAAAGAGTCATTTTAACAGCACCTCACAAATCTATATTTCAGCGAAGGCCCTGTAAAGGATGGTGAGGGGAACTGAGAGATCACTATCCTTTCTTCAGGACCTGTTAATGAGCAAAACAGCAGAAAGGCTTTGATTGTTGTCAGTCACTGAACACATCGTCCTGCACAATTTATCTGAAATACTGCAATTTATAAAACCTGACTGCAACAGAAAACTTAACTCCTTAGTAAAATGCACAGTGTTAAATATGTAGTGTCAGAGTTATTACAACAACTGGAGTAAGATATAAGCTACATCGAGTTCTAATTTAACACTAATTCCGAGTGGGACCAAATGCACTCTTAAAGTGTTACTTTAAGTGCAGTGTTACTTTAACACTGCAAGAAAATATTGACTTGTAAAGTTTATTTTATCGCTGCACTTGTTTATGTGCTATCATTCTGAATTTTTATTCCATTTGTATTATCATCCACTTATGAACTGACTGTTCAAACAGTTTTAGGTTATAGATCCTGGAGGCGACTTTAGCTTGGTTTATGTTTCATATTCATTTGTTTAATATGCATCATAATAGCAAGGTGAAGTGAATAATTTTTGTTAATACAAAATCCAAACTTGCCACAAACCAATTATTCAAACTAAGGTCATCTTGCAGAGTGCCTGTGTTTTTAGGCTGCACCCTGACATCTAGTGGCAGGCATTTCATCTTACAACCACAGATTTATTACTTTACTATAAATTGATGCCAACACTATTCAGGCAGGACACATTAAAATGTGTAAGCTGCATAAATTAGGCATTATTCGTTAACATGCATAATATTTTTATTTAATTTTGAATACGATATAAGAGGTGGCTATAGCGTTAAATTAGCATCCTCACATGTCATTTCAGAGTAAAGCAGCTGAATTATACAAATTAGTTAAATCTGTTGCATCTGCATGAAAATCTGTTAATGAAAAAGATTAATTATTGAGTTGTTGTTTTTTTTTATTAAGAACTTTTAGAAGCCATTTTACTGTACTGCACTTTTTTGCTTACTTGAGTAATAATATTTTAACTTTATTGATCTCACATTGGAGAAATTTACCTCTGCATTTTATCCATCCGCTTGGGGAGCAGTGGGCTGCCATCGTGGGGAACAATCAGGGGTTAAGGGTCTTGCTCAGGGACCCAGAGTGGCAGTCTGAGGGGATGGGGCTTGAACTCATGACCTCGGGATTCCAAGCTTTATGCCCGCATCACTAGACTGCCATTCCCCCTAAGTCTGGCAAATGAAAAAGAAGCAGGATGACAAAAAGAAAAGAATGGAAAAGACAAGAACAGAACAGAAACAGCAGCGTATTAAAATGAGACCTCCTGTTGGTAAACCATCTGTGTTTTCTAAGGTTATTTTCTACCCGCTCAGTCTCCTAGATGAAGTAAAAAAATACAGCAAGCTACATATTATAATCAAGGTAGCAACATGTTTTATTATTGGTTACAAATGATCTGGGAACGCTTTTCTTCTGCTATGAATTTGATATTGTGTAATCATGTTACATGTTCATTTATTTTATTCTTAAAAATACCAGAATTTACACTGATTTTTATTATTTATTTATTTTTATTTTTTTTTTCATTTTAACAATCTGAGAAATACATTTGGAAATAGTCTAAGTTACTCAGGTGAGTTTGTAATCTTTTATAGGGCAATGGTATACAAAATGTAAGTGCCAGTATCAGCATTAATGCCTTTAAGGTTATGTTGTACAAAAAAAAAAATTTCTTTTATTCTCAGAGTATTTCATGAATTTCTTATAGAAGCACTTTTGGTATTTTTCTTAATAGAGTTAATTACAAGCATCTTAGATATTTTTTGTTATTGACATAATTTTTTGTCATGAAAATATCCATATTTTTAATTTTTTTTAATTTTACAAAGGCAATAAGGCTCCTTTTCTGGATTCCAATAAAACTATTGGGTTGATATTTTAATTTTCAAAGTATTTTCACTGAGTGCTATATTAAGGGTTTGTTGAGTTTTTTGTGTGTTTTTAAGATTTTTCACAATTGCTTGAATATTTTCTTTTGGAGGAAAATACTTTTACTTTATTAAAAATATGTTTAGGTAATTTAGTGATATTCTTGAAGCACACTAGTGGTGTAATGTGCTGATACATTTGAATTGAGAAAGCTTCCTGGAGAGGTGGCGAAACGTCTTCAAATCTTGAAAACCAAGTCCAGTGGATATTTTTTGAATTTTTACGGAATGACTAGTGGTGTACTTAACCAACTGTTTTATAGTTTCGATAGTAATGGTGCTATCTGGGAAGAGGACCGGGCCACTATGAAAAAAAAGAAAAGTAAACTGATTTTTAAGTTTTTTTTCAGTTTAACATTGGAAAAAAGTCTGAATTCTGAGATTAAAGTCAGAATTCTGACTTTTTTCTCAGAATTCTGACTTTAATCTCAGAATTCTGACTTTTTTTTATTGTCAGAATTCAGTCAGAATTCTGAGAAAAAAGTCAGAATTCTGACTTTATCCTCAGAATTCTGACTTTTTTCTCAGAATTCTGAGATTAAAGTCAGAATTCTGACTTTTTTCTCAGAATTCTG
>JAGKQL010000063.1:4342418-4400150 GCA_018398635.1 Cyprinodon brontotheroides
TATATAAAAGCAACTGAAACTTTTGACAAATATATATGTTATATATATTTGTCAAAAGTTTCAGTTGCTTTTTTTCACACTACAAAAACGACGGCATTAACCACTTAAAGAATTGCTACATTGACGTTTCACAGTGAATTACTTTGTATTTACTCTACTTTCTATTACGCAGTGGTGTCAAAAGTACACAGATTTGTTACTTAAGTAGAGGTATCAACTTGACCTATTTACTCAAGTAAAAGTGAAAAAGTATGTGCTCCAAAAAATACTTTAAGTATAAAAGTATAAAGTAACCTTTAAAAAAACAGCAAGATGCCACTATATGAACTGAAAGCTTAATTTTACGACTATTTCGAAGAAATTCTCTGAGGCAAATTTGACGAATAGCTAACCAGTGAGTGTTTGCGTTATTTGACTCATCCAATTACACTAGTTTTCACTACGTGTGGATGGTGCCATTGATCTGCATTGGATGGTGCACATGACGGGAAATAAATATTTATAAACATTAAACTGAAGCCAAAAGTAACAAGTAACAAGTTGTAAAAACATAAGGAATAGAAAGTACAGATACTTGTGTGAAAATGTAATGAGTAGAAGTCAGAAGTAGGAATAAAAATAAGTAATGGAGTAAAGTATTTGTACTTTGTTACTTGACACCTCTGCTATTACGTTACAAACAATGTCAGTGGCTTATTTAGTCCATATCTTTCTTTCAGTCCAAGATAGCCAGACTAACATATTATACTATTGGATGCATTGGCGTATATATTGAATTTCTTGGATAGTTCAACCATTGACTGTGAGATTACCTGTGGAACGTCTTCCAACACCTGGCAAACTGCTTGTTTTTGCAGCCAAAGCCAAATGCTACACACTTTCACTGTGTGTCTCCTCGTGGTAGTGGGGAGTACCAGCATGGCGGATGGTGGCTTCCGTTTTTTTTTGGGCTATCAGCAATCCAGTGAATAAATAGAGATCACTGCCTCCAGCAGTCTAAGCTTACAGCAGCATAACTATATAGAAAGCTCAGGATAAGTCACTCTAATTATAAGCTTTATCAACAAGGGAAGTTATAAGTGTAGCCTTTAACATATACAGGGTGTCCGCTTTACAGACTAAAACTGGTAGTTTGTTCTACAGGAGTGGAGAAATTCAGTTATTTAGATATTCTATTATCTTGATATATAACTAATCTTGATTTATTACCCAGCTCTACCCTCACCTCACATGAACCCTTTTACAGATTATAATACTATATTTGGTCAAAAATGGCCGCTCCCAGACTCGGTGATCACGACGATAAAATATTGTTTTTATTTTACTGATTAACGCTAAATTCATTTAATCATGAACGTATTAGTTTTAGGTATAGATAATGAGCCACTGATCTACGGACTTTTCCTTTAAAGGCCTATAGTTAAACATGCTATGAACGATAGGCTAAGATTTATTGGTTTTAATCAGGTTGGAAATAAAAGGAAATTAACTAAGTGTAGTAAAGAAATATTTAACAATGTCAATTAAAAAGTGGTATTTTAAGCGTCATGATTTACAGCATGACATTTGAACAAGGAGTATTTATAAATAACTGATGTCCTTAAGTGTCATTCTTTATAACTGTGTAATGTCATTTTTATGCACAACCCTTCAAACAAAGAGTTACTCTTCTCTTTCTAACCAGCTTCTTCCAGCCTCTTCAGAAAGTCCTCAGCCTTTCTTTTCAAAACTTGATTCCCACATTTCACCACAGAACTCCTTCCTCTCTGACTGGGAAACAGATCCCATCTGCCTCCTAAATGGAAAAGTGGCTTAGCTGTTTGATAATGCTTGTACTTACATAACTGTTGGTGGAGATGAAAGATGACATCGTGTATAACTTTTCAAAATAAATCATATTTTATTTTATATGAAACAAAAAATTGTCAAACATTGCAATAAACATTACTTTAAATAATTCAAAATACAGATATCATGATATTTCATCAGACATTGTTAGTATTGATTCAAAATAGAGCCGAATGGATCATGCATGTAAAAAAGTATTAATAAGCAAGCATCCCTTTCATTGTCTTACTTTTGTTTAACTCTTAAATCTGCAGTCACTGGTTTGCAGCACACCGCCCAAGAGCCCGCTGTTCAGCTGCTCTATTGACTGAGAGCAACAACAGCTTCTAATGAGGTTCTCTAGAGCTATTATTCTAAAAATCGCAATATATCCTATCTATTAATGTATAGGAAAAACTCTGTATAGTAATCCATGTGTATCAGATCTCCAAATTCTTGCCAGTTCAATTCAATTCAGTTTATTTATATAGCGCCAGTTCACAACAAGTCATCTCAAGGCTCTTCTGCTTTTCAGCATCGTGATGCAAAGCTATGGAATGAATATGGAAAATATTTGGAAGAGAAAAATGGTAGAAAGTCTTTGAAAAAATATACTGTTATTCAACAGTGATACAAATATTGACTACCTGAAATCTTAAAGCTAAAATGTAAAAATAATGTTACTATAGATGTTTTTGCTGTTTTCTCTCTAGAGTGAAATGTCTTTCATAACATGAAGGGGTATGGCCTTTGATATAAGCCCTATGGGGTTTCTGTCACACTCCATCACAGTTCATATTTTATTGATGTATTCTTAGTTTCTGTTTTGATTTGTGAAAAATAAATAAATAATAAAATAAAAAGGCACTTTACAGTTCACCAGATCATCCAGTCAGATTGATTCAAAGTTTTCTATCTAAGGAAAACCAGTTGATTGCATTGACTCATTTACTCAAATACAATCCCTCACACTAAGCATGCTTGTAGCGACAGTGGAGAGGAAAAACTCCCTGTTAACAGGAAGAAACCTCCAGCAGAACCAGGCTCAGTGTGAGCGGCCATCTGCAGAGGCTGACTGGGGTTCAAGGAGACAGAAGCAGAGAAACAAAAGTCAACTGTAAAAGGCGGCTCCATCCAGGAAACACACAGCCAGGGAGTTCACACCCCAGGCTAAAACTCAGGATATTAGATATATTTTTGTATTTTCCTTTTAGTCTGAGTATTTATGAAACAATCCCTCATAAATGTAAGCTCATGCAGCAAATATATATTCTTCTATTTTCTCAAATCACCAAAATTGCATGTTTTATAAGTAACCCACAGAAAAGCAGTGGAAAAATGAACAGGCCACATGCATGATTAAAAGACCGCAGTAAATCTATGATGGAGATGAACCTCTGGGCGGCACTAAGGTGTGTGAGCCTCCTGGGAATTCCAGTAACACGCTTGTGCACTTCCTTGTTTTCTGAAGAATGCTGGGCGTTTCCCAGAGTTTATGTAAGAACTGTTCACACGTGGTGGTTGCATCACTGCTGATCCCAACCAGACCTGAGTCACTTTTCTGCCGCTCAGAAATGCTCTGGTGCCTTTAAGGCCACCCAGCTTGTTTTGAATCACTGTGAAAATGAGCATTTGTCAGATTTGTCAGAGCCCCCCCACCCCTCAGAGAGTGGGAGTTAAAAAAGGCTCCACTGATGGCAGCAGTGTTACAATTTGAATCCATACCACTGTCACTCTCTCCTCACACTTTAACACTACACCGTTTAGAGCTTGAGTGCTAATGAGAGACCCATGTGAGATAACTGCGGAAAGTTCCCATCATGTTCTTAAAGAGTAAAGATTTCTGTTTGACTTGCATTTCTTTTTTCTTTTTTTATATATATATATATATTTATTATCATTATTTTTTTTTAAGCAAGTCGTAGTTGTTTTAGGCTTAGAGTAAAAGCTTTTATTGTCTATTTGTTGCCTTGTTTAACTCTTGACTAGCTGCCATCCAGCTGGCCCATGGGAAGGGCAGAAAGTCGCGTAGCTTGTTATGTCTTCCCAGGGCCAGGAATGTAACACCTGGAAATTAGTCATCAGCTTTCAGCCACTGTTAGGGCGGGTCACACTCACAGCTCCATCCTACACCCCGGAACAAGGCTTTAAATGGTTCCTTTGAATTGTTGCTACTCTTATTTGTTTCTCTCTTATTTGGCTCTTTATGGTTTTAAACACTTATGTATTTTTTCCTCCAAAGAAATAAACAAAAATATGAAATGAGTTACTCCCTGCAGGGTGCTTTAATGTTCCCTCCTGAATATTCCAAGAAAGTTTGTTTTTAAAAAGTTGTAGTTTACAAGGCAATTAGGAAATTACATTACAGTGGCATAGAGATAATTAAATAACAATTAGATATGAATACTTCCAGAGAACAAAAGCAAAATAATTAAAATGACAAGGTGATTATAAAGAAAATATAATAAAATGAAAATTAGACTACAAACTTAAACTAATAGTGTTTAGATGAAGTTTAAGCCTCTTTAAATATTCTCTATAGTCTTCTACAGGCAGGATTATAATTAAAAACACTAACAGAATAAAAAGTAAAGCTTTCAAAAAGAAAATGTAATTCAAGTTATTAGGGTTACCAGATTCAATGAGACGTGAAAAACCATTTCTGACCACAGTGCAAAATGAGGGAGGGACCCAATCAACATCTTAATGGTGCCTGATTAATTTTGTCTGTTATTTAAAATATAACTTCTATCACTACTACTACTATCACAGGTGACTAAAGAGAGAACGGGTGTAGATAACCTAGTAAGGTTAAAATAGTTTAGTTGTTTTCTATCTGGATGTTTTGTTCTGTAAGCTAAATATGTATAAATAGAGTAGTGACAAAAAATAATATGAAGTAATTAGAAAACTAAATAGTTGCGTTTTATGTCTTTATGTACCTAATGGATGCAGAAGACACGCAGCCTCAAATTTCTGAATATATCCCATCTACTTCTCTGGTCCATATTGGGTTAGAAATTTCACCAGAGAAATGCAGATAAAACAGTTTTCAGCCCCCAAAAATGTAAAACGATCATCAGTGCTCAACTTCTCTCAGTGGTGAGAAACCTGGCTGTACTTTAGACTTATTTATATTGTTAAAACACTTTACAGTACAATATTTCATTTGATTCTTTTTTAACTCTTCACCATTATGTTATTCTTATACACTTTCTAAGCTCCACATTTGTGTGACCATTTTTTTTCTATAATCTTTTTGCTGCTGTAAACACCAGATTTTCCCCATTGTGGGACAATAAATGCATTTTCTATTCTATTCTATTTTAGATTTGGATTTAAATATATCCAATATCACAGCAGCCCTTAAATCTCTGTAATCAAACCATCCAAGATTGTTAAATTCTGCGATTAAAGCATTGAGTGATAGTGGGTCTAAATGTTTTCCTGAGTCGTCTGTCAAGGATCAACCATCCCTCTTGGCTTTAAAGACCTGCTTACCCAGGAGCAGAGCTAAACAAAGGTTAGGGGCATTTGGCTTCTATTCTCTTTAATCCTTGAACAATTCCCTGTAAACCTGCCATGTACATAATTCATGATTTATACAGAATTCATGACAGAATAAAAATTTCATATATATGAAAAAAATGCTTTGTCTTTCTTTTCCATATTATAAGTGGATTTTCATCGCATACATACTCCACAGCTGTTGGAGTAGAAGAAGAAGCAGTGGTTTAGACTTTTGGAGGACATAGGGACCCCTATTTCCCATCATTCTGCTTCTTTCTCTCTCTATTCTCCTATTCTGCAGAATCTGTTATTTTAATCTCTAACCTTCTGCTCTCTCTGCTTTTGTCTCAGAGTAGCTTTGCCTCTGCTCTTTTCCTGTTTGGCTGTGATGCCATCCCTGAGGAAAGAAACATCAGCTGTGCTGCTTCCATCAACACCCTTTGTTTATAGATGCTGGAGATCCGCCTGTTTTCCAGTGTGGTCCTGTTTCTTCTGATCGTGACTCAGTGGATGTGCTCTCTTCGCCCTCCTCTGGCATGGGAGCTGGCCTTGCGGTGCTTGTCTGCCTGGCTGTGTATGTTTCCTGGACGGGCCGCTTCTTTACAGTTGCTTTTTGAATCTCTTGCTTCTGTCTCCTTGAAACCCAGTCGGCCTCAGCAGATGGCCGCTCTCACACTGAGTCTGGTTCTGCTGGAGGTTTCTTCCTCTCTTGTTAAAGGGGAGTTTTTCCTCTCCACTGTCGCTACAAGCATGCTTAGTGTGTGAGGGATTGTATTTTGAGTCAATGAGTCGTACGCAATCAACTGGTTTTCCTTAGATTAGAAAACTTTGTATCAATTTGACTGTATGATCTGGTTGAACTGTAAAGTGCCTTGAGATGATGTGTTGTGAATTTGACGCTATAAATAAACTGAATTGAATTGAATTGGTGAGTATCATCACAGGGATTGAGGTTGACAGACTGTGGCTCGGTTTGCTGGTGATTTTCCCTCGTTCCAGGAGGCACATGAGGAGTAATGGTGTTCACATGTGAGAAAGTCAAGACAGCGGTTCTAAGACAGAGCGACCAGAGAAAAAAATCTTTGAAGAGGATCTAGAGGATAAATAGAAGAGATGGAGAATCGAAGATGTGAGGGAGGACTATGGACTGGAGAGCGGGTTTCTATTACTCTTTAGTAAGCGCAATCTGGCATCTGCCTCAGGGGATCCTGTCATCTTTAAGCTCATTCTCATGGGCTGAACGGGTTACAGCAGCAGGGCCACACCTGCGAGACACACCTTGCTATTAGAGAAGGAAAGGAGCACACACACACAAACCCCCCACCCCACACACATGTTATGTCCCACTATCCTTATGGGACTTTCCACTGGCTTCCCCATTCGTGTTCCAATTCATTTGTATTGCATAATAATGTATCGTTTTATAAAAATATTATTTTATATTTTAAAGTATTTGCAGATTCAATTGAATAACCCAAACCGTAACTTTTACCAACAAATACTGGATCTATTCATATTATCTATCTATATACCTGATAGGTCTATATAGGTGGATTATTTTTTAAGTTTACATTATTTAATATGGTCATAAGTGTAAAGGTGGTGGTCTGCGTGTTTTCCTGGATGGGACTGCCTTTTACTAACTGGCCGTAGTCGACTCAATTTCTGTGCCCAGAATATGAGATCTGATGCTGCTCCATAGAGCTGTGATTATGGGGCGTGTTTGAATCGAACCAGGAAAAAAAATGCCTCTGCACCTCAATTGGATAGACCTACAACCAATAAGAGCAACGGAGTGCGTGACGTATGTTAAGCGAGGCATAGTTGTTGTCCACAAAAATCAAAGCGTGCAGTTTCAACGCCTCAGAATAAGAAGATGAGATTTTGCATCGCGATTTCTCTGTTCCCTCTTTGCAAAATTAATTTGCTGTCGATATCTTCTAGAACAGACCTAATAGCAAGTCTAATCGCTTACTCTCACCTCTCAATATCTGACAGCCATTATTATTTGTCACCCAAAGCGCTCTTTGGTCACGTGCGTAATGCGATACTCTTTATCAACGACCAGCCGCAAATCAACAATGGAAAAGTTTCCGCCCTGACACTTGCGATTAGATCGCGCCTGACAGCGGGCTTTTAATACTCAGCGGCTACTATGGAGCAGTGCCAGACGAACTGCACCGAACCCCCAAACCTTGTGGGGAAGTGACTACATTCCGACTGGCACCTGCGGCTAGCCTTTTACAGTTGCTTTTGTATCTCTGTTTCTGTCTTCCAACCCCGAATGCAGCCAGCAGGATGTACGTCGCCCCACTCGAGCTTCCTCGGCAAGGGAGGCTTCTTCCTGCGCTAAAGGGGATGCCTTCCACTGCCGCCAAGAAGAGTTGATGCTCCAGGTCAATGAGTCGACATGTAATCACTTGGTTTTCTTCTAAGGAAAACCAGTGGAAAACATATATACATATATATATATATATAAGTATATATATATATATATATATATATATATGCAGTGGTGTGCCGCCAGTGGTGGAGGCAGCACTGGGGGCCGCAATCCTCAAACTGGGTGGGTTGCTACAGCAGATTCCAGGTAAAACACACGGCAGTGTCTCTGTCCTGAAGTGAAGAGTCCTAGAAATGTGCTACATTGCAGTGAACCCCTCAAACTCCTGCGGCCTCTGGTGTGACCCAGCTTGAGGATGACAGCCTCACCCCCACAGGGGTGAGGAAGAACGGTGTTGTTTTTTTTTGTATATATACATATAAATATATATATATATATATAGCGGCTATTACACTTCCAAGTAACAAACATATACATACCCCACACACACAAACAACCCACTCAGGGAAAATACATATAAAACAAGCAGCCAAATATTTTCCATCTAAAGAAGCCCAGCTAATTGTATTACGGAGTCATTATGGTCATGTCTCTGATGAGCTTCTACTTTTCATATGGTATATCTCAAATATATGCATTACCGATATATTTTGCCCATGTACCTATGGGATGTCTGCGCTTAATCGTAAATAGACCCACACTCATCTCCTAGAACCTGAGACAGATAATGTCCAATACTTCTTTCCCTAAATATCTTTGCTGCTTCATATGTACTGTTTTTTATTGTTAACCGGTCCATGTACCGTACAGCGTTTTTGTGTGTTTTCTTTTTATGTAATGCAGTAACTGTGTCCAAAATAACTTGATGTATTTAGATTTTCTCTCCCAAGCTGTAGTTAGCTGCAGGCACTCCCACTGAGCCTAGTTCTGGTCAGCAGGAGAGTTTTTTTCCAGTTAAAAGTGAGTCGATCCTTTGCAATGTTGCCGCTTGCTTGCTCAAGAGGAAGCTTTGCTGTGCAAAGTCAATGACATCATGCATTGGGCTTCCTTACATAGATAATGTCTGAGAGAAATTTGCATTGTGGTCTGTGTAACAATGTTGATTTGTATGTGTGTTTTTTATATTTCGATGCTAGTTGGACATTTTTCTTTGAGGTGACAGTTGTTGTGAATTAGCACTTTTGAAATAAAATAAACTATGATCTCTCTCTGGTGGTGAATGGCACTTTATCTTTTCCTATTTTATTTTCTCAATCATTTTTGAAGACATGTTCAGTTGCATTTGCTAATTATCTTTCTTTCTGTTTGTTTTCCAATGAAAGTCAAGAGAACTTTAGCCATTGCAGAAAACCATTGCAAGAAGCTGCTCCTAAGTGTGTGCCCGTACATGTGCATTCAAGACATGGGCCATGAACAGTAAAACTCACCTAACAGGTTTTTAGACTTTTAAGGTAGAGTCCCGCTGGTTTAGAGTTTCGCCCTTCTCTCACCTGAGTTTATTTAGACAAAAAGATGTCTTTTCCCCCTTAAATGCTTACTCTTTTGCTTCTGTGTCTGCACATTGGAGCCAATATTATCTGATCCACCCTTAAATAGGTTACAAGCTTGAAATCTCGCTCAAGGGGGAAACCATGTGACACGGCAAAAATAGCTTCACCCTCTCCCTTTGGAAACCAACAAGAATGCAAAGATAGTAGTTTCTATTAGGATAGCACCATAGCCGTTTCTTGTGTTCTAGTTTGTAAAACCATCTGCATTTTATGCATATATCTAATGTTTTCAAAGATATAACAAATTTCTATATGATTCACATAGTTCTCTGCCAATTAAAATTTAGTAATACCTCCTGCCTGGTATTTTTCCTCCTGTTCTCATACTAACATTTTCATTTGTAGTATTTCATTTAAAAGGGTGAGGGGTTATATTTAATGACTTAGACAGATTTTTTTTTTGTTATTTTGTACACACAAGTGTAAACCAGAAGAAATGTTGTTAAGTACAGCTCTCTAGACTATTTCATGTTTTAAAATGCAGGTAAGCAGCAGTGATAAAAATATTGTGATGAAAAAAGTGATGTAAACACATGACTGTATAGTTCCAACATTTCTGGTTTTGTTTAAGTTTTTTTATTATTATTATTCAGTTTTTGTAGTTGCAACACCCAGACCTCAGTGAGAAAGAGTTGGACTAAAGATGTTCATGTTTTCATGTGAATAAAAGCACGATAATGCTCCTTGTATGCACATTTCGTTTTAAAAATAAGTATAACAGAAAATGTCCAAGAGAACTACAAGTCCCACAGTTCTTCACGCGTGGTCGCCCTGGTAACGTTTGACGTCAGTCCTGATTTAGCTCGGCGCTGCTCTGGCCGTGTCTTGGACCGGTGTTATTGGGAGGAAACCCCGTTGACTTCTCTCATTCGGACAGGCTGGGAGTATCAGCTGCACCTTGGTACGCTTACATCTGCAAGAATCCAGGTAAAAGACAATAACGGCTTTAAAAAGCGTCCGCGCTTTAACACGTTTTAAACCTCACTTTTAGAAAACCGAGTAGATGAATAATTGACAGATAGAAGAAGCTCCATTGTGTGCGGGTTTTTAGGCAGGACTGGGTGTAGCGGGGACGCTCATCCAACTACAGAACAAAGGCTAGCTTAGCCTTCACCTTTACAGTCCGGGATGTGTCTAATGGCTGGGTTTTAATGTGAATATGAAAGGCGTATCAGTTAGATGAAGGCTTAAGTCCCACTAAGGACAATCATTAAACATGTTACCTGAAACTGTGCCGTAGATAAAAGGAAAATGAAGGCTTGCTGGAAACGGTATTGTTTCACCGAATCGTCTTCAGTCAATATGTTACATTTATCCCGCAACTGTGAAGTTACACTTAAAAACACGCCCTCATTGATGGTAAAGTATTTTATTGTAAGCGATACGTTAGATATGAATGTAAAAAGCTGAGTAAATATGACATTTCCGAGTGGGCAGTCAGTCGGGCCACATTTTATAAATTATTTTTAAATTAGCTGTAGAAATGGGATAAGTGTTTCACGGTTATATCGTTTATAAAAGCTGTCAGGCTTCTGTTTCAGGAAATAGTTGGCGCCATTCTAGAAACTAGTCGGTCACGCGGGCCTAGCTTCAGCCCTGCTGCCGTTCTTAAACCGGGCTTTTCACGCCCAGAATCTCCGATTTACGACTTAAGACCAGCCGCAGCTTTGCTTTGTGTTCTGTCAGGACATATCGCTTTATTTTCCCTTTTAAAGATTCAGACGAACTTTTGGTATTTTAGTTTCCGCCTGGGAGGCGAGCCACAGGTACAGGGATGGGTGTGGTGAGAGGAAAGGAGGGGGCCACATTCACTGCGAAGCCTCGCTGAACACACTGATTGCAACATTCTGCTTTTTCTGCTCCTTCAAACGGGCTTTCAAGCATGAATGTTGGTCTTAGCTGGGTTTTTTTTATATATATATATATATAGGAATGGTGCATGGCAGAACAAGGTGAAATTTAAAAGTCCTCACAGCAGCCTTTCAAATATAAGTTTTATCTCTAGAAAAATACAGCCCTGTATGAATGTAGAAAAGTTGAACCAGCCTATTTAACACAAATAACATAACTCTTCAGTGTTTTTATTTTAATTGATGCTGGTGAAGATTCTCAGTCATCCAGCTCATAGTCATTCCAAAAAAAGAAAATTAAAAACAATCCACTGGACTTTGTTTCAAAGGTTGAAGATGTTTTGCTTCCCATCCAGGAAGCTTTTTCAATTCAAATGTCAGAAATAGCTTTGACTTTGAGGTTTTATACAGTTAACCTCAAACCCAACACTATTTCTGACATTTGAATTGAAAAAGCTTCCTGGGTGGGAAGTAAAACATCTTCAAATTTGGAAACAAAGTCCAGGGGATTGTTTTTAAAAATATATTTTAGTTAATATTTCACTACATTTTAAGGTGTTTTGAAAAAAGAAAGTTTACTCATTTAAAAAACTAGTAATGCAGCACCATTATTAGGCATGCAGAACTTTAAAGATTATAACTGCAATGAGATTTTTTTCAAAATAATTTTACTCACCAGGAAAGTCATCCATGCTTTTAAGTTGGAAAAATTTCCCTGACCCTGTAACAACCAGGAAGTGAGCATCAGAGCAAATTTACTGTGCATTTGAACAAATTTGTTATCTCTAACGTCTACCTCACCATTCTCTATATTCATTTTCTTATCTAAAAGTGAGATTGGCTTCTTCAAGTTGCAAAAAATTTCAAATCTACAACTGAATCCTCAAAGGCAGCTAAATGGTGACGTGACGGCTTTTTTTCTTTCCATGTAGCGGTTGATGGCCAAGAAAATAGCAGTCGTCACAGGTACGCTGCCAGCCTGTTCGTGTTCAAACTGTTGCTCTTCTTGCCCACATCGTTAAGGAATTTAACACGTTTCCCTCTGGTTGGAACATGGGGAACATAATCTTTTAATAACCCATTACCAGGGAACCAGCTGTGAGACGGAATCTGGAGGTTTATTCATTTTTTTTTTTATCAAGCTCTGCATTTTGCTCATATATTTGCTTTAATTTTAAAACTTGTGATGGTTCAACAATATAGATATTTGGCTGCTAACTTGTTTTTTGTAAAATGGTGCTGATATGAATTATCTTGAGTAGTTCTTATTATTCATTTTAAGCCATTTAAAAACACCCACCTTTGAAAGTCCTTGAAATTTTATTAGAAAAAAAAGTTGTCAATTTCACAAAAACTGTAATTGTTTTTTGTTTGCTAAGCCATGGATTCTAGTGTTTGCTGTACACAGCTGATGTGCTTGTAACACGGCCGGCATCATTGCGTGCATTCTTCTTGTGGTTGAATTGCCAAATTACATTGAATTGGTCATCAATCTGACCCGTAATAGCCTGCCTGGAAAATTCTAATTTCAGGACATATGGCTTTCCAAGTGAGGCTTTCAAAGGATCCAAAATTATTACCCCTGTGCTTCCCCCTCATTGGTTGGAGAACATTTCGAAGCTTTTAAAACATTTCTATGTATAGTAGAGATGAATTTCTGCTCCCGTTTTAATAGTTCTAAATCGAACAATTTCTGTGCCTTTTTACTTTTGATTGAATTTACATACTACTAGGATTGTTTAGCCATGCTCAAAATTCCTTGTCCTGATTGGAATGTTTATGAACTGGGAAACTTACCAGAACGATAACCTGATGTGCCGTTTATGTAGTTACTGATAGCAGGAGGTCAATACTGCCACATGTGGGCCTTGGATTGGAGGAAATTGTTCTGGAAAGTCTTTAAAAGTGACTTTCCAGAACCATTTCTGTGGTGTTAACTGAGGCGTGGAAATCCTGATATCTGTATTCGGTTGCCTCGATATACCCTTAAATATGGACACCCCAAAATATATATCCTAAGGTGCAATTTTTACATGATTGCTATTTTAATGAAGAAAAACAAAGATTTAAATATTATATTGATCATGATAGCTGATGCGTTTTTGCTGTTCTCCAATATCAGTAGGAAAATTATGGTGGTTATTTTGCTCTGGACACAATCAAGCTACGGAGTGGATTTTGTTCCATTATTGTTACAAGCAAAGAATGTGCTTTGTAAATGGAAATTTGAGAGGGGGGAAAAAAATGCGATACAGATATGAAATTTTTTAAAAGCATGTATAAAAAAGGTTTAAAGAGATTCAGATTTCTTATTTCAAATTAGATTTAAAAAAGCTTACATTTGAATTTAATTTTTTTTTTTTTCAAACTTGGTATTTTTAGAGGGTTTTGCGAATAGTAATTGTTTTAAAAAAAATCTCAGTTCACTTTAAGTTTGGTCCAAACGCATTGACCAATAGCATTGTTGCTAAACTCCATCCAAATCTCGCCCCTAGCATTGAAGAGAACATGGACATTGGAACAACATTTACTCATATCAGCCTGCTCATGTTCTGATAACTGGTAGAAGGCAGTGCTACACTTCAGCACATGTGTTTTAGTGTTTTTTTTTTTTTTTTTTTTTTTTTTTTTTTTTAATAATATCCTATTATTTTGCCATTGCTTGACTTTGTGCTCCATTTGTGCCCTAGTGAGCAGTCATGAGCGAATCATCTCAGAAGGAGCTGGTACAAAAGGCCAAGCTGGCCGAGCAGGCTGAACGTTACGATGACATGGCAGAGGCCATGAAAGCTGTGACGGAGGAGGGCGAGGAGCTGACCAACGAGGAGCGCAACCTGCTGTCGGTGGCCTACAAGAACGTGGTGGGCGCCCGTCGCTCGTCTTGGCGTGTGGTGTCAAGCATCGAGCAGAAAGCCGATTCGAGCGAAGGGAAACAAGCCCGGGTCAAAGAGTACCGGGAAAAAATCGAGAAAGAGCTGAAAGACATCTGTAACGACGTTCTGGTGAGTTTGGTTTTAGGGGTCTCTTCATACAACAAAAACATGAATAAACAATTATGTTTTTGTTAAAGGAAACAAAGTGCATGTATTTAGTTTACAACCTTAGTTATGATTCATGTTGGAATTAAACTTCCATATTCGGCTTCCCAAATCAGACCTTGACAAAAATGCTATAGAGGATAATTTAGGAAACGGGTCTTAGAGAAGGAGTTGGCCCTCAGTATAAAAATAGTGGTTGTTTAGAAAGCTCCTTTTTATTTGGGTTTATTATGTTTGGACGCACATTTACAGAGTTCTGCTGTTTGTGACGTGGAAAAAGTACAAAGAGGGCTTGACTCATTAATCTGACCTGCAGAAAGCTGCTTTCAACCTGTTGTAACAAAGTTATGAAATCATTTTAAATATTTTTTTATGTGTTACTAATCTTTCACTTATAAAAGTGCTGCTTTAATGCCAAATCATTTGCTAGTAGTTTAAGTTGTTTACCTTCCTGCTTATATAAACCTCTTTGGTGTCGTGTAGGGTCGGCATGTTATCTGCCCAACGATGACTCAAAGTCCTAATCCTATAATGACAAAAGCTGACCCATCAACATTGTGCATCACTAGCGCCTTATGGAGAGAGATGGGCTGTACTGGTTTAGGAAACTAGATCATTTTGAAGTAGTTTAATCTGGTCAGACTTAAATATTTATTCCTGTTCTCATTTTAACACTATAAGATGTGGTCAAAACAAAAGAGAAGAAAAGATATGAACCCGATGAATAAACAAAATACCTTTTTATAATGTTTGCTCTGATCCTAATGTTGTAAGAAAAAGAAAAGTAAACCAAAAAAAACTCTACTCTTATTGGGTGTGGCAAATTTTTTGTCCTCCAGGGCTCCCCCTACTGTTGCTAATTGGAACAACATTGTTTTAAAGAAATGGATTTTATATTTAGTACCAGTACTGGGTTTTTAAAAATGGATCATAGATGAACAGAGCAAACAAGAGGGTTAGTTTCAAACTTGATGCATATTTCTTTTCAGTTACTAAAACTGTTAAAGGGCTTCATTGTCTCATGCTTATCCCTTTTTTTTACCTGAAGCGTTTAGGATCTCATAACATCCACTGAACTGTGTATTAATATAATCCTCTATTATTCAACACGTTCAGACCTGGATGGGAGCAGCATAGGTTTAAGACATTTTCTTTTTTTATTGGTAGGAAATTACATTATAACCAAAGTAGTGTTATTCTTTTTTGTGTTAAATATATATTTATTTACTGTTGTCTTGGTGGTAGTTATTCAGAATCCAACGCTCACCATGCAGCGCTGGCTCTGCAGCCCCATACTGCTTTCACAGATCAATGCACCCTTCGATTCACACATTTCCTTTTTGAATGACATCAATTAGATTAGTCCTCATGGCCCAAATAAATTTGAAAAAGGCCACGTTGGACACTTTTCTGTGTTTTAAACTTTTATGTATTTATAAAGGTTTTCACATTTGTGCAGTAACTTGCACCATACCTACTTGCATGTAATGTTCTTTCGCTCTGCACTGCCATGGTGATATCCTGATTTTAGCTGTGCCCTTGCCAGTGGCCTAGTTCTACATTCACATCCCACTGGGCGTCCCCCATCTTTCACATCGGTTTAGGAGCATTCAGCAAATGCATGATCCCATTAGCCATGTTTATCCTATTATTCTGCTCTTATGCAAATTAGCTCTTTTCTATAGAGTTTTACAATGGTAAAACTTAAAGGGTCCACATGTTTCTGTTGGTTTTGGGTTCATTAATTGTGAGCAAGTATTTTTATCCTGTCCAAGATATAAACCCAATTTCAATCAATTTGCTTCCCGAAGAGAAGGGTTTTCTTTGCGTTTTAGCAGCTAATTATTATTGCTCACACTGAGATCCACGGCTCTCCTTTGGCTAGCATCAGGTTAGCAACTTGCAGTTAATGAAGTGGTGCCTGCCAATGTGTCAGATCTGAGCTGTGACCTTCTTCCTCTACCTGGTTCCTCGCTACTTCTACTCACACAATCTTCCGCTTTTTCCCCCCATCCAAATGCCTTTATCATATCCACATAAGTCAAACCCCTCTGTCCTCTAAGACGGAGGTCCTAAACAGAGGGTCCTCTGTTGAAGGTCCAGAGGCTGCATGGAAGTGCTTAAAAGGATTGCTTAAGTTAATTTGACTTTTTTTTTTTTTATATCCTGCAATTTTCCACTAATTAAAATGTCTTTAAATCCCACATTGACATAAGGAATTTTACACATTGTAGTAAACAAGGAATAAATGAGCGAAGATGTCTTTCCGAGTCATCAATTCACACATTCCGGGGAACACACAGGGAGCTCTTTCAAGCTGGGCACCGTTTCATTCACAACACCTGTCCCATCAACCAGGAATCAGAATCAGAAATACTTTAATAATCCCAGGGAGAAATTACTTTTAAGATTTACATTACTCCATCTGTAATAAGAGTGACTATAGGACCAGTTTGATAGCACAGCTTCATACAATATATATCATTAGGGGATCACCGCTCCATCTATACATCAGTTTGGGGGTCCTTGGCCTGGAAAGCGTTGAGGCCTGCTTTAAGATAACTGCTCAAATCTGTTCACTTGAACTGGTTTGAGAAGTAATATCAAGTGAAAATGGTGGAGAATTTTGCTAAATGATTTTTTTTGTTTGTTTTTTGCTTCTGTTTGTCGTCACAGGGTCTGTTGGACAAGTTCCTCATCCCCAAAGCAATGATCCCAGAAAGCAAAGTATTTTATTTGAAAATGAAAGGAGACTATTTCCGCTATCTGGCTGAGGTTGCAACAGGAGACGAGAAGACTGGTATGCCTCTCCTCATTTCTACCACGTTACTGACAGAAGGAATGTCAATTTGGGCTCATTCTGTCAGTCGTGGTCCTTTTTAACTTCTTATATATCAACTATATGCAGTTTTAAATGTACCAATATTGTTTTTGTTAAATTTAACCTTAATATGCTGAAAGTAAAAAGCTGTTGGGTTTAAGTTGTTTTATTTATTCATTGGCTTTGGCTTCCTGTTGTCTGGTCTAATGAGAGGTTTCTCCTCACTGGTTGGGCTCCCTGGAAATGTTGTTTTTTCTATTTATATATAGATGTGATTTTATACACACTTTTGCATTTAGACAATTTATTTTATATAATAAAAAAAAAAAGATATATATATATATATGCATGCACACACACACACACATATGTGTGTGTGTGTATATATCACTATATCATGAACCAAGGCTTCAAAGCAACAGCCAGGAAGACAGGAAGTTGAACTTAAAATTACCCTAGAAACGACACTTCCCCTATGAAGGTCACTTTCATCAGCAATCAGAAAACTGTCACATTGGCCGTAATTGGTGTGAGGAGGGGATTTAATGGGCAGAAAGTAGTTATTTCTGTCTGAATTATAGAATATCTCTGAGATCTATGCTGGTGAAGATTCTTTGGGATCCAGGTCATCCACACACCAGACTCTGTCATCCCATGTCTTTATGGACCTTGCTTTGTGCACTGGTGCACAGTCATGTTGGAAAGGGGAGGGCAGCTCCAAACTGTTCCCACAAGTTGGGAGCATGGAATTGTCAAAAATGTCCACTGCTTTGAAGCATTCAGAGAGTTCACTTTTCACTGGAACTAAAGAGGCCAAACCCAGCTCCTGAGAACAACCCCGCCATAATCCCCCTCCACCAAACAATTTTGCAGCTTGACACAATGCAGTCGGACAAGTACCGTTCTCCTGGCAAACAGCCAGCACTAGACTGATCCATCAGATTGCCAGATGGTGAGCGGTCACGTCACTCCCGAGAGCAGCGTCTCCACTGCTCCTCTAGAGTCCAGTAGCGTGATGCTTTTACACCACCGCATCCAGGCGGCTTTGCATTGCGCGGTGATGTATGGCTTGGATGCACGGCTCTTAGAAACCATGGAAACCCATTCCATGAAGCTCTCTGCGCACTGTTCTTGAGCTAATCTGAAGGCCACATGAAGTTTGGAGTGTAGTGATTGACTCTGCAGAAGTTGGTGACCTCTTCGCTATAGCGGCGTCAGCATCGCTGACAGCTCTCCGTCGGTTGCGTGGCCTACGCCGTGGCTGAGTTGCTGTGGTTCCCAAAACACTTCCATTTTTCTTATAATACAGCTGACAGTTGACTGTGGAATATTTAGGGCGGGGAAATTTCCGCGACTGGATTTGTTGCACAGGTGGCATCCTATCACAGTTCCCAGATTCACTGAGCTCCTGAGCTGCGACCATTCTTTCACAAATGTTTGTAAAACGATGCATGCCTAGGTGGCTTGAATTTATACACCTGTGTATGGAAGTGATTGGACACCTGATTCAATAATTTGGATGGGTGAGCAAAAATACTTTTTGGCAATACGGTGTATGTGTGTGTGTGTGTGTGTATATATCATGAACCAAGGCTTCAAAGCAACAGCCAGGAAGACAGGAAGTTGAACTTGGCATTACGTAGAAGCGTCGCGCTATGAGAGGTCACTTTCATCAGCAATCAGAAACTGTGGCGTGGTGGTGTGAGGGAGGGAGGGATTTAATGGTCAGAAAGTAGTTATATTTCTGTCTGAATTATGGGAATATCTCTGAGATCTATGCTGAGGTGAAGGTGCTGGGATCCAGTGTAGTCATTCAAAGAAATGACTGTATCAAGGGGTGGACCCATTCGTCCGTTTCAATTTCCATGTTTTTCCACGCCGAAACAAGGCTTTTGATGGCATACTGTGTAAAACCTGGAACTAAAACATATTTCACGACATTTTGAATTTGGAAGCTTTCTGGATGGAAGAGAAACGTCTTCAAACTTGGAAACAAAGTCCAGTGGATTGTTTTTCCCTGAGATCGAGGTGAATCACTTTTCTTATTCTATTAAGTAAATATACCTGCAGCCAGATTAAGTTATATAAAGTTTCTTCATTCAAACTACAGACTTCAGACCTCTGATTCATCTTGGGCTTCGGGCTGCTTTTGAAGAATCCCTTCAAATCATAGCCCGGTGTCTTTTACCCAACGGCATTCAATGCTGTTTAACTATAAATCCTCTAAAAGGTTTTCATCTGCTTTCTAGTTGGTACTTAGGGCTGGGCGATAAATAGGAATTAATTTCAATTAATTTATTGTTTGTAAAAGTCCATATTGATTTTAAATTGCTAAATAAAAATCAAGGAAATCTCTTCCACATTTTTTTACTAGCGGCGGATTTCGTTCCAAAGGGATGGTCGCTGGAGTCAGCCTAAGTTTGCATGTTCTCTAAACAAGTCTGAGAGACTTTTGATGGACTACTGTATAAAGCCTCTAACTAATCACTATTTTTGACATTTGAATTTTAAAAGTTTCCTATTTCCAAGTACTAGGGTAAAAATAAAAACAAATTTTGAAAAGTCATCTTGGACGATTACAATTTTATCTATTTTAATTGAAGAATTAAAATCTACATGCATGCATTTTAAAATAGGTCTACTTAATTAAAAATATAATTTGCAAAGTAACACATTTAGCCAACAATAAACGTATTGTAAAAATGTAAACTCAAATATTCATAACAAATCTTCAAGTAAAAAATGGTCACCCAACAATAATTGTACTGATTTTTTTTTAATCAGTAAAAAATGTACACCTGTATATTCAGTTGAAGTGCAAGAAAGAAGAATTTAATTTGCTGAAATATGCAATTTATCAAACAGTCAATAACTTCTGTTGAGCCCAGTTCACGTTGATATAATGCTGTTAAACTCATGTACGACTTTATGCTCAGAAACCAGGTTGTCTGCGTGTGTCGCAGTTAACAGACATCTGATTTTAGATTTGTTTTATAAAACCAATTGATGAACTAAATGATAACCATGTTTAAGCTTACATGGTTGAGTGGGGCTTAGCTCAGTAAACTCAGATTTAGTTCATCATTACTATCCGATGGTTAAAATCTGAGACTCATTTCTCTCCTTTTTGTTTTCCAGGCATTATAGAGAATTCTAAGGAGGCGTACGGGAAGGCCTTTGAGATCAGCAAAGAGGAAATGTCGCCCACACACCCGATACGCCTCGGTCTAGCCCTCAATTTCTCCGTCTTCTTCTATGAGATCCTCAATTCTCCTGAAGAGGCTTGCAGTCTAGCCAAACAGGTACCTCCATTCTCTGTAAAGCCGGGCATACACTGTGCGATTTTGTTTTTCTTTTCAATCGTCGCGACGCAGTAACCACGCACTCACACTGTACGACGAAATCGCACAGTTTCGTCGTACAGTGTGAGTTCACAGCTCATGATGTATGTGCAGCACGACGCTCTGATGCGATCTACCTGGTCACGCTATGCGTCTAAAAACCACGTGGGACTCGGCTCCGCAGTGAGATGGCGATACTCAGACTCATCTATTCGGAAGCCAAACGAGTTGAAGAGGAATATGAAGCTCACTAGAGTGAAAGCAGCTTTGTGCTGAAAGCCCTAAAAAGAAAAAGGCAACGACGTATTTGGACAAAGACATGGCTGACCAGACCAAACATGGCTGCTACAGCTCTGTCAATTTTACAGAGAGAACTCTATTTCACTTCACACCCCAGCCATGCTTCTGTGTTTTAATCTGGAGAGGAAGAAGCAGAAGAAGAATCCTTTGTTTGCGCACTGAGCGATTTATTAAAACAACGATTGGGAACAAATCAAACTTGTTTGATTTTCTCCCGATTTCTGTTTGGGAGGTGGTCGTGAGGGGCTGATCACCCCTCGTTTCCCCCTGTACACAACGCAACGCACGATCAGGCCGAAAGTCGGCAAAATCCCCTCGAATGGGGGCAAAAAATGGCCCCGTGTAAGCCCGGCTTAAGGCAGCTCCTAAGCAACTTGGTTGGATTCAGAGGTGGGGATTAGTTTTCTCTGAAGGCCTCTAAAGATATTCTCTATATTCTTCTCTAGGCTTTTGATGATGCCATCGCTGAACTCGACACACTGAGCGAAGATTCGTACAAAGACAGTACACTAATCATGCAGCTATTGAGGGACAACTTGACGGTGAGTGAAACCTTCAGCCATCTTTTTTTTTATTTTTTAATCTATTACAGAAGATGGGATTAGTTGTTGAGTGATTCTAAGATTGGATCGTTGTCTCTTCACTCAGCTGTGGACTTCTGACAGCGCGGCTGAGAACGAGGAGCCTGAGGAGCCCAAAGAATGAGCCTCACCCCCCCTCCCTGTCATCCCGTCTGCCTGACATCGTCCAAAGTCCTCTTTTGGTTTTGTTTTTGATCAGCACTTTGACCACCTCATTCATGACATCCAGCTCAATCCTTTTCTTTCTCCATCCATGTCTCTGCTCATCTCACTCTACTGGGTTTGCTGTTTTTCTGCAGTAACTGCAAACAAACAGCGGGGGCGTTACAGTGTTGATGGGAAGGTTCATGTCTGTTTGTATTTCTTGCTGACCTTTTCTGGGTTAAATCAAGCTTCTTTTTTTTTAAGGTATTCTATTCTTGAGACGTGCAGCGAGTGGTTTTTAACACCAACAATGAATTCAGCGTGCGTGTATCCTACTCTATAAAGGTGCTGTTTGTAAGCAGCACCGTTACGACCAATCAAACAGAAGCTGCCTGCTCACACCTGACTTGGCAGAAGAGGAATTGCAGTGAAGGTAGACTCAGTGGTGACATAATGGGGAGCGCTGGTGATGAAGGGCCAGATTTTACACAGGTTACATTCCATATAATGTCGGTTATCAACCATCTACTGTCCTTTTTGTTTTTTTGTTGGGGGGGCTGTTTTTGTACGTCTATGTATTCATTACGAGGTTTAGAACATTTAAAAAGACAAGAGCACAAGCTTGTACTGTTGCTGTTTTTTATGAGCACCTCAGTAAGTATGAAAATCCCACTTTTTATATAATTAAAAGGTCTTTGAAAATGAGTTTCTTGTTTTCAAAACTTGCATACATCTGATTAAAGGCTAGTCTGGAGAAGTCAGGCTGTTGTTGGATGGTTAGCTTTGTCTGTCTTTGGATTTTTTTTGTACTGACCACTTGAGCATAACTGTTTTTTGGGGTAATGCATAATTACATTTAAGTGAAATAAACCATTTAAAAGGTTCAACTTGTCCTTTTTTTTTTTTTCCCTTAGAAGTATCTCAGTCCTTCTAGTACCACTCGTTCAGACTTGAAAGTTGGGTTTTGCTAATCAAGCATAAACATTGTAATCTTTTAAAGCACAATTATCTGCAAGAAAAATTTTACAGTTTTTATAAGACCAAAGATTATTAGATTAAGTTTTGATGCGTCTTCATTAGTAACTGAGACCACTTAAAAGCATGACTCCCAGCCTGTTGCCGTAAAACATGAAAACGTTCACTTGTCGGTTGTAGTATACTTCTAAAATAGTTTTTGCTTTTTTTTTGCGCCGCAGGGAAGTCTACTTAACTGTAGCTTGGGTGTGGTTCCCACTCCCACAGCAGATTCCACGCAGGAATCTTGTCTGCTCTGTACTTTTATGTCAGAATGCACCATTTAACCTGCTAATGTCTGTGTCCCTTTTCAGCCAGTCAACTCTTCACTCTTAGTTAAAATGAATTTTTATTTAGACAGTTAAACAAAATAGGATTTACATAGTTTAAAGTTTTTTTTTGTTTTGTTTTTTTTTTTTAAGAATTCAAGTTGTATAGAAAAGGAAGTTTGTTGTGATTTAACACCCCCTAGAGTTTTATGATAGTATTACAGGGGGGGTTTACATCCTTTCTACCTTTAGAAGTGGGGAAAAGCATTGACGATAAGATAACTGTAGACCTGGATAATCAGATGGTTGGCTGATGGGAAAATGGATGCTGTGGGGGGTGGATATAACGTCCATAGGGATATCGGGGTTAAAAAGTTCCCTAAGAGCCCGGTTTGAAGTTGGTATGGAAGGATTTGTATCATAAAGCTTGGAGCTCGTACAGGTGCACAAATTAGATTTTTTAATCTAAGATGTATGTTGGCAGAGATCCTTCTTATTCATTAGAATACATGATTGAGTGTGGCTTGAGTCCCAGTGCAATAGATATATAAATGCACATCTATATAAATAACCTGTGCAATAACCTATATATATATATAAAGGTGCATGGGGTATATACAGTGCATCTACACACATATATATATATATATATATATACACAATATACAGGTCATGGCCAAAAGTTTTGAGAATGATTCAAATGTTAATATTTACAAAGTCTAACACGTGCAGTCATCATTGCACACAAAAATAACCTAACAGGAAAGAGAATCGTAGCTAGAAAGATTGCACCTCAGTCAACAATCTATCACATCATAAAGAACTTCAAGGAGAGAGGCTCCATTGTTGCCAGGGAGAGCTGCAGAGGTCCTGAAGAAGAGGGGTCAACACTACAAATATTGACTTGCTGCATTAACTCATAACTGCCATTAAAAGCTTTTGTTACTCATAATATGATTGCAATAGTATTTCTGTATGTGATGATCTGACATACACACATGAAAACCAGAGGGCAGCAGATCATGTGAAAATATATTTGTGTCATTCTCAATACTTTTGGCCATGACTGTATATATAAAAATATATATATTTCTTCCTTTGGCACCATAATCTTGTGTAAATCAATTTTCAATGTTTTATTAGCCAAAAGAAAATGATTCTGATAAACAGAAATAAAGGTTTGAAAGTGTGTTATCGACATAAAACCTGCTTTGTCTGATACAGAGCAGCAGAGAGAACATTTATAAGGTCATTTTCTCCCAGACACTAACCTGTTGGTGCTCTTTATAGAAATGTTCATTGTGCCCAGGACAAATTATGAAGCAGTTTAGAGACTCAGAGTTTGGTTCATAAATGGATCCATACCTTTTTTTTTTTTTTTTACGCATGAAATCTGTAAAACATTTATTTTTCTTGCTCTTTTATTGTCATTACACTGTCACGTGTACAGAGCAAAGAAATTCAGTCTCTGCATTTAACCCATCCCCTTGGGGAGCAGTGTGGGGTTAAGGGTCCTTGCTCAGGGACCCAGAATGGCAGTCTGTGCGAGTGGGGCTCAAACTCTATGCCCAAACTACTAGACTGCCACTAAATTTAAAAATCAGGTATCGATGCTGATTTATTTAAGTGGCCGCTGACAGTTTTGAAATGTTTAAGAAAGAAAATACTGTCTGCAACTGCAGTGGAGGTTGGTTGTTCATATAAGCTGCCAGGATTTGCAGTATTAAAGATGGATTAGTGGAGTGCAGTCATGGGAAGAAGAGCACACACACCCCTTCAAGCCCTTTGTGTCACAGCATGATAAAAAATGTCAATATTTTAAAACAGACAATACTCAAAGAAACTGCAGATCTCTACAGACCATAGTTATGTAAAAGACTTAGATACATTTTGTTGTCATCTTGTATATACAGAGTGTATACAAAACGAGTGTATAGTACAGCTTTTCAGCCAGTAAATGAACATTTCTATTCCATAAAATGCAGCAAAAGGTCAAGAAAATTAGAAAACTAAATAAAACTGGCTTTTGAAAAAGCTGCTAGAAGATAATTTACAAAGAACATGGCTGGTCTTTAGTTTTACAAAGCGGAATATCAAAGTTTTCTTAGAAATGAGTAACAGATCAGCTCAGACCCGTTCTACATGTAGGGGAGCAACATTCACCGCTAAAGTCACAGCTGTTATGTTCCATCCTTTCTGTTATGTCCACACATTTCTAGACTCAATGCTTTTGGTCACATTTCCTCATAATAATAACTGAACTTTATTGATCTCACATTGGAGAAATTTACCCTCTGCATTTAACCTATCCCCTGGGGAGCAGCATGCCATTGTGTGCCTCGGGAGCAGTGTGGGTATATTCACTTTACTAAAAATGATTCAGAGCCAAGTAGAAACATTTAAACTAACACAAATATAAACATAAGGAGAAAATCCTTGTTAAGGGAAGGGTCTTGCTCAGAGAGCCAGAGTGGCAGCTTGAACTCATAACCTCCAGATTCCAAGGCCTATACCACCCTAACCACTAGGCCTCCACTCCCAGGAAATCAATGAGTGTATTTTTTTAAACATTCTGTTGAAGCATGATTGAAAAATCAATGTCTGACTCTAATTAGTTCATGTTCATAGAATCGTTCTTTATTGTTGCTTTTGTCAGATTCAAGTTACTTCTGTGACATTTGTGGGTTTTTCTTTTATCGGTCTCCGCCAAGTGACGTCAATTGTTGTAGTCCACCTATGCCTATGAAAACTTCTGAAAAATAATAATGCATCTGTGTTATCTGATTCTTAAAGGCCTTGCATCAAAAAATACTTCAATGGGTGCCACCATTTAACCAGTTAAGTAACAAAAACAGGCCTACAGTCATGGCCAAAAGTTTTGAGAATGATTTAAATGTTAATACAATACAAAGTCTACTGCTTCCTTTTATACTTGGCATATACTCCAGAATGTTCTAAAGAGTGATCAGCGTAACAGCAATTAATTGCAAAGTCAGTATTTGCCTAGAAAATGAGCTTTATTCCCCAAAACACATTTCAACATCATTGCAGCCTTGCCTTTAAAAGGACCAGCTTTTAACATTGTTTCAGTGATTGCTTCGTTAACACAGGTGTGGGTGGTAGATGATGACAGGGCTGGAGATCAATCTGTCATGATTAAGTAAGAATGACACCACTGGACACTTTGTAAAGAGGCTGGTGCTTGGCTGGCATCATTGTTTCTCTTCTGTGAACCATGGTTATCCCTAAAAAAACATGCAGTCATCATTGCACTGCACAAAAATGGCCAACAGGAAAGAGAATCACAGCTAGAAAGATTGCACCTCAGTCCAAGCAATCTATGGCATCATCAAGAACTTCAGGAGAGAGGTTCCATTGTTACCAAAAAGGCTCCAGGGCGCCAGGAAAAGCAAGCCCAGGACTGTCTCTTAAAAGTGTTTCAGCTGCGGGATCTGGCTACCAGCAGTGCAAGAGCTTGCTCAGGAATGGCAGCAGTGCAGGGTGTGAGTGCATCTGTGAGGCGGAGACTCTTGGAGCAAGGCCTGGTCTCAAGGAGGGCAGCAAAGAAGCCACTTCTCTCCAGGAAAAACATCAGGGACAGACTGATATTCTGCAAAAGGTACAGGGAGTGGACTGCTGAGGACTGGGGTAAAGTCATTTTCTCTGATCAATCCCCTTTCCGATTGTTTGGGACATCTGGAAAACAGCTGTTCAGAGAAGACGAGGTGAGCGCTACCACCAGTCTGGTCTCATGCCAACTGTAAAGCATCCTGAAACCATTCATGTGTGGAGTTGCTTCTCAGCCAAGGGAGTCGGCTCTCTCACAGTATTACCTAAAAACACAGCCATGAATAAAGAATGGTACCAGAATGTCCTCTGAGAGCAACTTCTCCCAACCATCCAAGAGCGGTTTGGTGATGAACAATGCATTTTCCAGCATGATGGAGCACCTTGCCATAAAGCAAAGGTGATATCTAACTGGCTCAGGGAACAAAACATAGAGATTTTGGGTCCATGGCCTGGAAACTCCCCTGATCTTAATCCCATTGAAAACTTGTGGTCAATCATCAAGAGACGGGTGGACAAACGAAAACCTAGGAATTCTGACAAAATGCAAGCATTGATTGTGCAAGAATGGACTGCTATCAGTCAGGATTTGGTCCAGAAGTTGATTGAGAGCATGCCAGGGAGAATTGCAGAGGTCCTGAAGAAGAGGGGTCAACACTGCAAATATTGACTTGCTGCATTAACTCATTCTGTCATTAAAAGCTTTTGTTACTCATAATATGATTGCAATTGTATTTCTGTATGTGATGATCTGACATACACACATGAAAACCAGAGGGCAGCAGATCATGTGAAAATATATTTGTGTCATTCTCAATACTTTTGACTATGACTGTATACTAAACCGCAGCACGGGAGTCAGAATTCTGGAGAGGAGCAAACCTATGAAGGTACTGGAGGGAAAAACATCGTGAATCGATACTCTTGTTGAAATGTCCATGCATTGGATCGTCAGCTGTTGGATCGATGCATCGATACAAAACCATTATTATTTACACCCTACTAAGGATTCCAAGCTATATGCCCTAACCACTAAGCCACAACCTTTTGTAACGATTTGATCTGATTCTAAAGAAGTAGAGAGACCGGCTGAAAACCGCTTTTAACAAGCCTGAAAATGTCAACAGCACCGCAGACTCTTCCCTCTATGCCAGCTGCATTACTATAACAGGCTTAATATTACAAGACAAGTTTATATATTCTAAATTACAAATTAGTAACTATAGACTAAAACTCGTTTTTTACGTCTTGCCTTGGCTATAGTCTAATTTTCTGAAAAACTTAATTTCCGTTTTTTTTCAAGGACTGGAAGCTCACATTTAATTAAAGTTCTTTACAACGAAACACATTGTTGTCCTCGTAAGAGCTAAAATATCGCGAGAGCACATGACGTTACCCATAGTTAGTGCACGCGCCGGTGTTTCGACTGGAACCTGGAAACAGCCTCCGCCGTCCTTCCTTTCATTCTTGTAATCCGTCTGCGTAGGGTGTGCTCCGGAGCTAGCCTCGGCACACATTTTATTATTATGAAACAAACCAAAAGCTAGTGACCACCCGCAGACATATTTTTATAAGAAAACCTTAAATCGGTGAAGCAGGATTCGATTTGCCAACGAAGCAACGCGAAGAAGACGCTACCTTCGGAAAAAAAGGAACGAAAGACGGAACGGTGTTAGCAGGCTAGGCTAATAGCGTCATTGTTGAGAGCGCTGCTAATTAACGTTAGCCTTATTGCTTTTCTCATTTAAACAAGTTTAACTTCCTGGCATTGTAATTGTCACGGTTTATGTTTGATTTTGTCGATAGTGTAACACTCTGTTGTTTTGAAGGAGCTGATATTCTTAAATTTGATCATTTAAGGCCACGTCGAGTAGGCCGCGCTCCGACATCTTGCTGTTCGTGCTACATAGCCCACGTTATTAGCAGTTAGCCTTATCGTGGCTCTGGTCTTTAGAGTTTGCCAAATTAAGAGGACGGAACGCTATTTAAAATCACCTGAAAGCCACCTTTCTGCATTGAGATTAAACATTTATCGGATTGATTGTAAAACAAAACGACATGAATCCCAGCGCGCCTAGCTACCCCATGGCCTCCCTCTACGTGGGGGACCTGCATCCAGACGTTACCGAGGCCATGCTTTACGAGAAGTTCAGCCCAGCCGGACCCATCCTCTCCATCAGGGTGTGCAGAGATATGATCACCCGCCGCTCTCTGGGATATGCATACGTTAACTTCCAACAGCCCGCCGATGGTAAGCGAACCTTAAAATAATGTAACGACATAGTTTAATCCGACTGTTTTTCAAATTCATCTCAGCCCAGGGTGACCAGACTTTTTTTTTATTGGGTGGTTAGCACCTTAAGCCATAATTCTAGAAAGGCTTGAAATTAAATAAAATTAGTGTGCCTCATAAGGCTAAAGTAGTAGAACAAGTTGACTTAGATTTGGAGTCAGTGGGTCACATGATCTGGAAGCTATTGAAGAAAAGTCCCAACTTTTTCCTTTAAAAATTGAAAATGGCTTAAAATTACATAAAAGCATGTGTGCATTACATATGTTATCTATTGGCATGATTATATATTACCCCCACCCCCTCCCAAAAAATGTCCTCCTTATCAGAAACCCAAATCTGGTCACCCTAATTCAGCCTCACATTTTCAGGTATTTGGGTGATTATCAGTAAATGTGTACTACTTATACCTTCTTATTTCCATGATTTAATGTTTATAGCTGAACGAGCTTTGGACACGATGAACTTCGATGTAATCAAGGGCAGACCTCTCCGCATCATGTGGTCTCAGCGTGACCCCTCATTGAGGAAGAGCGGGGTGGGAAACATCTTCATCAAAAACCTGGACAAGTCTATTGACAACAAGGCCCTTTACGACACCTTCTCTGCGTTTGGAAACATCCTGTCCTGCAAGGTAAACCTCAACGCGTCCGGTCTGCGTGTGGCTGTGGTTCATGTGGACTCACTGCATGAGTTAAAGAGATCTCAAGAGGGTTGAAAGCTGAATTAAAAATGCTTGACATGCATGGTGTGTTTAGATGTTTCTAACTCCCTTAAATCTGCCCTTTCTAAGGTGGTTTGTGATGAAAATGGCTCAAAGGGTTACGGTTTTGTGCACTTTGAGACCCACGAGGCAGCTGAGCGTGCCATTGAGAAAATGAACGGCATGTTGCTCAATGACAGAAAAGTGTAAGTGGTGGAGATTTACATTTGTTCTACAAATGTTTAAAAGACATTTAACAAAGTATGTTTAGCCTAACTTCAGTGTTATCTGTGTTTGCCTGCTTCCTGATTTAGATGCATTTGCAACCAGTTTTCATTGAATTGTTCTAGAATGAATGTTTGGGGTTCTGATGGGAATATCTTTTTGAATCTAGATTAATATTGCAACCGGGTTGAAATCACATTAGTGCCGTCCTTCTGTCAGAATAGCATACCCTGTCAGACCAGGATACCCATAGTCAATATGAATGTGCAAGAGGTCAGATTTGCGCATTTCCCTTTAGTTTTGTACGAAAAATGGACTTTAAACCACCTCAATGTGCGTGTATCCCTTCATTCATCTACAAAAAAAAATTTAAGGTGAGATTGCCATATGCTTAAAAAAACAAACAAAAAAACACCAAAAAGTAAGTAGTTTAAAGACTATTTTTGTACAAAACTAAAGGGATAAACAGAGGGGATAAATTGATATTGACTATTGGTTGCTCATCTGACAGAACAGCGTCTAAATTAATAAAAAAAGGTTATATCTTGATGTGCGACTGAGATGTTGGCTTGAACAGCTGAAGCATACTTTGCTTTTACAGGATCTCTTAGATTAGCTGTACCATTAAGCTCCTATAGCTGTCAGTTTTGAATACAGCATCACTTTGCTAATATGCTTTTTATGGTTCATTAGGTTTGTCGGCCGCTTCAAGTCACGCAAAGAGAGGGAGGCTGAGCTTGGGGCACGAGCCCGAGAGTTTACCAATGTTTACATCAAAAACTTTGGGGAAGACATGGATGACGAGAAGCTGAAGGAGTTATTTAGCAAATATGGTGAGATGTCAAGATTTCAGATGCACATTGTATAAAAGTCACCAACCGACAAGTGCAAAGCGCCTGGATAAACTTGTTGATTAGCCTGCCTGTTTTGAAGGTCCTGCTCTCAGTATCAGGGTGATGACAGACGAGAGCGGCAAATCCAAGGGATTTGGTTTCGTCAGCTTCGAGAGGCACGAAGACGCACAGAAGGTTAATGGAGTTTCCTTTCAAGCATTTTTCTTTATCTCATCTTTTTCTGAACTTATCTGACTTTCTCTACTTTTCTGCTCCGGCTCCGTAGGCTGTAGATGACATGAATGGCAAAGAGCTGAATGGCCGACAGGTGTACGTGGGCCGCGCTCAGAAGAAGGGGGAGCGTCAGAATGAGCTCAAACGTAAATTTGAGCAGATGAAACAAGATCGCATGACCAGATATCAGGTTTGTCTGACAGTTGGACTCCACTCATCATAAGTTCAGTTAAATCCAGTCAGTATATTATGTCCACCTAACCTCAACATTATTTGCAGAGATAAAGCTTTAAATTACTGATAATGTGTTCGAAGGTTTATATAACATTATGAGGCTAAAAAGTAAATGTGGAATGATTCTCGTCTCTCCATGATTGTGAATTGACTGAAAAAGATTCAGGTCTGCTTGAGATGCTGATTGGGTGATTGTCATCCATCATTTGTGCTGAAATGGTTTCTTTCCTAAAGGGGATCACTATGTCTGTTTTATTTGTAGTTGACTTATTACTGGGTGTGCATCTTCTAAAATGAAACCGTGCACAGCAGCCTTTCAGGAAGCATACAGAGAGATAAGAAGAGGTTAATCATTCACAGAATGATGCAGGTGTGCGTGCTTTGACCTGTGCAGCTGAACCCGGCTATGGTCTGAATTGTAAACGATCTTCAGAGGTTTAATGGCTTAAAGATTCAGGGTCTATTTTATTTATTATTATAGGGTTTCTGCGGGTCATTAAGTCATAAACATTTTTATTTTTTAGCATTAAAATTTATTAAATGTGATTTTTGTTGCATTTAAAATGCTTTATGAAAAAAACCACATTTATAAAAACAATTTAGTCAGATATATCAGATATAACTGGTTAATATGACTGTATGATCTGGTGAACTGTAAAGTGCCTTGAAATGACGTGTGGTGTGAATTGGAGCTACAGAAATAAACTGAATTGAATTCTGCGTCAAGGCGTATGTTTGGAAAAACTAGAGAATAGGAAAATGATAAATATTAAAATGATTGATTATAACAACAAGAGTGGCAAAACAAACACTTAACTTATAATTCCTCATTCTTAGTAAGGAAAGTCATAATTGTTTTTATTTTACCAGGGTGTCAATCTGTATGTTAAAAACCTGGACGACGGCCTGGATGATGAGCGTCTGCGCAAAGAGTTCTCTCCATTCGGAACCATCACAAGTGCAAAGGTAAAAGGGATCCTTTGAATACACGAAGAATACATTTATTGTAATCAGTTGGTTGTCTGGAAATGTAACGAACCGATCCTCTCCTCCTCCGCAGGTGATGATGGAGGGCGGCCGCAGTAAAGGCTTTGGCTTCGTGTGCTTCTCTTCCCCAGAAGAGGCGACTAAAGCTGTGACAGAGATGAATGGGCGCATTGTGGCCACTAAGCCGCTGTATGTTGCTCTGGCTCAGCGAAAGGAAGAGCGTCAGGCCCATCTAACCAACCAGTATATGCAGAGGATGGCTACGGTTCGCACTGTGCCCAACCCCGTCCTCAACCCCTACCAACCTGCTCCACCTTCAGGCTACTTCATGGCAGCTATTCCACAGGTGACCCTCCAACCAGCTGACTCGCTTTAAACTTCCTGTTGGTGATTTCCTGTTGTTTTTGTCTCTAACCACACGGTTGGTCTCGTGTTCAGGCTCAGAACCGTGCTGCGTATTACTCTGCCAACCAGTTGGCCCAGCTTCGCCCCGGTCCTCGCTGGGCCACCCAGGGAGTGCGTCCTCAGCGTAAGTGTTCTCCCACAATATTCAAGCTTCTAAAGATCGAAGTGTTTGTGTATTGAATTTGTATCATTCTGGTGTTTTCACCAGATTTTCAAAACATGCCCAACGCCATGCGTGCTTCGGCACCAAGGCCGCAGACCTTCAACACCATTCGTGCTACCACTACCACCAACACCCAGGTCCCACGCATGATGGCCTCCCAGCGCATGCGTAAGTCTTTCCGATTTGCTCATCCTAATGAAGGTGTCCCTATCCGGTAACTGGCTCATCATTTCAGCTTTTTTATTTTTTTTTAACTAAGCGACTGATTCTGTTCCTCCCCGTAGCGACCCAGGCTCTTGGCCAGCGTCCTGCCGGTGCCTCGGCCACTGCAGCCCCAGTCCGTCCCATGCCAGGGTACAAATACGCTGCTGGTGTGCGCAATCCTCAGCAGCACATGGCCTCCCAGCCTCCAGTCTCCATGCAGCAAGTAAGACCTGCCTCGCTTTCCATCCAACATCAGTGCTTTTGAATTTGATATTGTTTGTACAGCAGCTGGAGTTCTGATGTCCTTGTTTCTGCTTTAGCCCGCTGTCCATGTCCAAGGCCAGGAGCCGCTGACTGCCTCCATGCTGGCGGCTGCCCCGCCGCAGGAGCAGAAGCAGATGCTGGGTGAGTTAGCCATCCATTAACCAATGATGTCACTCATCGTTTGGTTTGATTCTCTTTATAAGACGGCCGGCTTCTTCCTTCCATAGGTGAGCGTCTGTTCCCCCTCATCCAGAATATGCATCCCAGCCTGGCTGGTAAGATCACTGGCATGCTTCTGGAGATCGACAATTCTGAGCTTCTTCACATGCTTGAATCACCCGAGTCCCTGCGCTCCAAGGTTTGACCATTTAGTTTCAAAATCTGGATGCTGTCATTTAAAAATCAGTTTCTCCTCATTTGGTAGACATTTTTCATTTGTTTCACTAAATGTTTTGTTTTCAGGTGGATGAGGCTGTTGCTGTGCTGCAGGCCCACCAGGCCAAAGAGGCTGCTCAGAAGTCCACCACACCTGCTGGTGTTCCTAGCGTCTAAGGTATGCATGAGCGATTGATCGAAAGCACGACTTTAAGAGCCGATTCATTCTTAGCATCATCTTAAATCCTTTGCTTCTAATTATTTATACTGTTGTTTTTTTGTCTTGCAGCTCGAGCATTTTGAAACCTGCTTCACCGATGGAAAAAGAGAAAAAAAACTTAAACATCGAAAAACCTAAAACTCAGAAAACATTGCAAAATGATAAATTATTTCTTAAAAAAAAAATACAAAAACGATTGAATCTGCCAGGTCTAGAGATGGTTTGACTAGACCTTGATCATAAAGAAAAAATTAGTTTAAAAAAAATAGCAAAATAGATAAAAATTGAAAATTGTTATAAAATTGAATGCATTCCTCTGTTTTATGTCATTTTACTGTCAGTGCTCAACTTGTCAGCAATATCAGGAAAATGGTTGCTGAGCATTTTGGGGCAATTAGTATTGCAAACTACTGGCTATAATAAAACGTCATTCAAAAATATGTACTTGGTTTGTGTTTATTAAGGTAAGATGTTGGTTTCCAGGGGCTTCAATAGTTCAATGTTTCAGTACTATTCTCCACTAGGTGTCACTGTTGGGCCAACAAATGGCAATTTTAATCAGTATAATAGAAACTTCTGAAGTATTTAGTGAAAGGTTGTTGAAACTTCATGGGGAAAACAATGTGGTTTTATATAAATTTACCAGAAAATGTATAATTTACCTGCTCCACAACATGTGCAGCAACATGTGATTCAAATAGGTTTTTGTTTAAAGGAGACGTGGAATTGTATAGCAATTTGCACATTTTCCTTGTTTACAAATTATTATGGGCTCAACTGAAGTTTCTTTTTTTAGGCATTAGTACAGGATGTGGATCCATTTTTTTAAACGCTGTATTTATTTTAGTTTCAATGAATGAAACCAGGTTTTGGTAAACCAAAGAAATGAAAAGAATGTAAGAAGTGATCATAGAAGAACGTTTAGCTTTTTAAACGTTTTCCAAGATTTAAGTTTTTGATCAAACTTTGGCCCAATACATGAGGCTCACAGGTGTCAAGTAACGAGGTACAAATACTTCGTTACTGTACTTAAGTACACTTTTTAGGTATCTATACTTTACTCCATTACTTATTTTTCCTTCCTACTTTTGACTTCTATTCATTACATTTTCACACAAGTATCTTTACTTTCTATTCCTTACATTTTTTAAACAAACGTTACTCGTTACTCTTGGCTTCGGTTTAATGCAGAGGTCACGGATTAGCGGACTGCGATGTTATGAACAACTTTAAATCCAAATATTTTGTCCGAGGTGAAGCTGATTTATTTGTTGTAGTCTCTTGTTATTCACACACAACAATAAACAGTGATTAGCCGACATGGGTTTTAAAACTGCAAAGCTTTGTCTTCAGCTGAAAATCAAACGCGCATCTACACAGACCAGTGTGATGCATTCGCGAGCGTCATGAAGCAATGTTGCATTCAGGAGCATAGGACATTTCATACTCACAAGGAAAGAGACATAAAAGGAACAGAACATAACTCATACAAATGTATTTATTCAGAAACAGTGTGGGCTTTCTTACAATACTGAATGCTCTATACTGTAATTGTATTTCTGTTATTTTTTGATTATGCACATCTGCTAGCTTTTTATTCTAAAAAATATATAATATTACAGCAGCAAATTATCAAAGTTTTTCAAAAGCCTGTTTAAAAGCTCCAAATGAGGCTTCAGATCGTACAGCAACAATTGCGCTGTCATTGTTTTACAGGGCAGAATTTGCATTTGCTGAATCTTGTGTTTTAACTAGTGATGGATACACAGGAATACAGTCATACAAGTGTCAACTCCTCTCAGATAGCACGGGATGCACTATTTGGCAATTTCTATTTTAATTTTTTTAACATGAATGCATAAATACGTAATTTTATTTCAGTGTTAAATTCTGTTTCAAGTAACAGATCATTAAAAATGTCTCCTGACATTTACTGGTTGATTTTCTTTATTCAGACCCCACTGATTTTTTATTAGTTACCCCTGGTTTAATGTTTATAAATATATATTTCATGCCATGGATGAGTCATATAATGCAAACACTCATTGGTTAGCTAAAGGAAATCATCAGAAGCAAGCAGGTGTTCTTCAAACTGCAAACGTGAATTGTCTATGCCATGCTACAATGTCTGATTCAGAAAAACATGCGTAAATGTCTGAAAGGTCGGAGACAGGCGAGAGCGTATCTAGATATGGAGTCGGAGACCAACAAAACCTCCCTCATCCTTGGCCCTATCTCAAACAATTTTTTGAAATAGTCGAAAAATTGAGCTTTCAATTCATATGGTGGCATCTGGCCTTTTTCTTAAAGGTAACTTTATACTTTTATACTTTAAGTAGTTTTTGTCGCACATACTTTTTCACTTTTACTTGAGTAAAGAGGTCAACTTGATACTTCAACTTTTACCAGAGTGTTTTTATACTGCAGTATCTATACTTCTACTTAAGTAACAAATGTGTGTACTTTTGACACCCCTGCCTATTTGTGAGATAATGTTTTTTTGAGTGTGCTTTTCCTCTGCCTAAATAGAGGTGATTGTTTAGAAGTCTTGTACCAGTCTGTATGCTGGAGTTAAGTTATGGAGTTAAGATTGGGGAAGACAGAAAGCAGTTGCCTCCCTACTATAGAGAAGAGTAAAGGGAGGGTCATGAGAGATTAAATTCAGTTTATTTATATAGCGCCAATTCACAACACATGTAATTTCAAGGCCCTTTACAGTTCACCAATGATTCACAGTTTTCTTTCTAAGGCTAACCAGTTGATAGCATTGACTCATTGACTCGAATGCAATCCCTCACACTAAGCATGCTTGTAGCAACAGTGGAGAGGAAAACTCCCCTTTAACAGGAAGAAACCTCCAGCAGAACCAGGCTCTGTGTGAGCGGCCAGAATGAGATCAAATGCCTCCTTCATGCCGTGAACGGCAGACCTGTTCTGAGTGTTTATCTGGCTAAAATTTATGCCCTTGATGAATTGAAGTGTTTTTTCTTGGGAATAATCAAATGTTGAAGAGTCAGAAAACTCTTTATACCGGGGTGGGTTGGTTCTCCTGGGGGGAGTGTGAGTGTGTGATTTTGTAAGGTATAAATATATGTACTGAGCTTGCCGCAGTCAGAGAGCTCTATCTCTCCGTCTGAGGACATTAGATATATTTAAACTTATTTCTTGCAAGAAATGCCTCAGCTTCCTAACTTCACAGCGCAAAAGTAATGGAGCCTTTTGCACATCTTTGAACTCAACAGCCTGGCTGTGCTGCAGGTGGTGGAGGTTGGATGTGTTACTTTGAGTCCAGAGAGTTTTCAGACAATCTTAGCATTTGGTGTTCTGTTGCTCAACATCCATGGTGTAAATTAGGTTTCACCAAACTGAGCGTGCAGTGAGAACAATGTGCATCATTTAAACTTGCACACCCTCACTCATAAGCGGTATGCCGTGCGTTCCACTCTGAAAACACGTAATATGTAGCCAACATTTGGAAGAAGAATGTTTTCAAGATGACTTGAATAATAGTGTGTTGTTACACACCGATACCGCACCGTGATGTCACAAACCAGTAGGTGGCAGTAGTGTTCTTTGACAAACATGATTGCCTCCAGTAAAGCACATTCAAATGAAAATTACTCTTAATTAAAAACACTTATCATTTATTGAACAGTATATAAGAATTTAATATTTAAAGTACTTTCAGAAGTTTTATTATGACTATGACCGGAATTTTTTCATAACACAAAACATAAGGGGATGGGTTAAAAGCAGAGAGTGAATTTCCCCATGGTGGGACCCTAAAGGGATTTAAATTTTATTTTACATAACCATTTATAATTGATCGCTAACCAAACCTGGATATTGTATTGTGCTATAATTAAACATGTAGAAATATAATATTCTCATAGTGACTAAAAAAAAAAAGCAATTGAAACAATAATGTGTAATTTTGAGCCCCAACATAGAGGGCACTTTGGTCTACGATTTGGCTCAGGAGAGGGCAAATTAGCACACATTTTGGCTTCATAGAGGGCACTGTAGTGAACATTTTGTCTGGATTTTGGTTTAGGAGAAAAACTGCAAGTGCCAGAATATAAAACCAAAAATAATACAAGTAAGTTAAAGAAAAATGTTTGTTAATGTAGGTATTGATAAACTTTTTCACCAAAGTTCAGAAGAGTTAGTTACTCTTCGATTTAGTAGAGTAACAATGATCAAAACTCCATCTTTCCATTAAAAAAGTACATTGTTCTGGTTTTTTCAAACTTGTGTAGTTTTACCACTTAATCATTATTCGTTATATACTGACAGCTTTGCAGAATCGATCACGTGTT
This sequence comes from Cyprinodon brontotheroides, assembly GCA_018398635.1. Classification (NCBI taxonomy): domain Eukaryota; kingdom Metazoa; phylum Chordata; class Actinopteri; order Cyprinodontiformes; family Cyprinodontidae; genus Cyprinodon; species Cyprinodon brontotheroides. Next base: position 4,380,031 of record JAGKQL010000063.1, read on the forward strand.
GCATACTGGTTAAATCCCAAGCCCCCATATCACAATATTGTATTGTGACCTTTGTTGACTCCCAAAGGGCACTATTGCACATGTTTTAGCTCCAAAGGGAGAGATCATTTTAGCATTCATTTTGGCTCCAGAGAGGGTGCTTTAACATTCATTTCTGCTCTCAATAGGCACTCTAACACACACTTTGACTCTAAAGAAGGGACTAGCATGTGTTTTAGCTCCCAAGGGGTAGGGCTGTGGGAAAAATGTTTGGGCGATATTTTGTTATTTAGTTCTGCCCGATATAATATCGATCTTTCAGCTCCTAGTATTGTTTTTTTTAAAACAAGAAATGTTTTACCTAAAACAAAGAGGGAAAATGGACAAACTCTGCACTGCCACTCTGGCAGGTAGTGCTGCGGAGCTTTTTTGCTTTGCAGCGCAGCATCATTTCAGTAGTTCAGGCAGTCCAACTTTAAAACGTTGACTGACCCAAATCCCAACTAACATGAATACCAAAAAAAGTAAATGATCAATGTCTTCTGATGAACACATACAGCGCTCACTTTTTATCTATTAATTTAATTTTGAGAACAGAGAAAAATATCACAACATATAGAGATACTGCAATGTCGTGATAATATCTTATCTTGACCCAAGTATCGTGACACATATCGTATCACAACACCCATGCCAATACTTACCCCTACCAAGGGGGCACTTTAGCACGTGTCTTCCCTACAAAGATGGCACTATAGCACAGGTTTTTTGCCCCCTAGAGGGCGCTGTAGCTGACATTGTTTAACAATTTGCTCACAGTTTTGGGATTCTATGTTTATTCCAACAAAGGTTTAAACTGCTCCTTGAAACAGATCCCAGGTTTAGCTTATCTGAAAGCAGCTAGCAGCGTTGCATGGTCCCTAAACTAAACTTGGCAGAACTTAATAAGATGTAAATGTTTTTGCTTTGTCTATTTTTCTATCTAGCTAGCTGATAGCTGAGGTGTGTTCACATAACCCTCTCCTTTTATCTGGGCTTGGGACCAGCACCAGGAGCACATAGTACTGTGATCCTCATGGCAGGATTGTTATGTGTGTGTGTGTGTGTGTGTGTGTGTGTGTGTGTGTGTGTGTGTGTGTGTGTGTGTGTGTGTGTGTGTGTGTGTGTGTGTGTGTGTGTGTGTGTGTGTGTGTGTGTGAGTGTGTGTGTTGAGGTGTGTGTGGGTGTTTTGTAGGTGTGTCTGTTCAAATGTGTTGATATTTGTTTGTTTTTTTGTGCTTTTTTGAAAGAATTTTTATGTTTTTTTTTATCATTTTTTTGTTTGTATTATTCTGCAATGTTTACAGAAAAAGTGAAAAGAGTGGTGGTAAAGTTAGAAAAGGTGGGATAATCCCAGAGATGGGTGTCAAAACAAAGAGCGAGTTGGAGCTTGGAGAAACCGATGGTTTGGTTGGAGGAGGTTTCATGAGGTTTCACCGTTGCTTTTTAGAGCGTTTAAAGAGATTTTTCATTTTTCTCCCAAACGTTTTCTTATCAGGTTTTCCTTGTAAGTTGTTGATCTTTTCTTGCTGATTTTTCAGTTCATCCTCTTTGCTCTCTGTTGACATATTCTCCTCCTGTAACTCTTTCAGAGCGTTTCTGGCTGCTAAAATGGCCTCCTGAAGGCAGGTCTTCTCTGATTGCCACTCCTGCCTTTCATTGAGTAGACCATCTTTCATAGCTGCTTTCTCATTCCTGAGAGTTTCCTGCTGCTCCAGGAGTCTGAGTCTTTCCTGGTCCCAGAGGTTTTTTTGTTTCTCCATATCTTGCTCCATTTTGACTAAAGCAGACTTTAATTTAAAGCTTTCCCGGATTTTCTCTACTACGGATGTCATTGTTTCGATGTGATTAGCCTTCTCAGCACGCAGAGTCATTTGTAGTTCAGTGGCTTTTTTAGCAGCATCTTCATGGCATTGCTTCATTTTCTGCTGTGTCAAATGGAGCGCGGCTTTCTCCACTTCTGCCTCAGCTTTCTGTAACTCCAGCTGCTTTTTTAGCTGCTCCACCTCATCTCTTTGGTGTTGGCTGGTCATGAGATGGGATTTTTCCAGCTCCCACTGTTGTTTCTGGTTTGCTAAAGCTGTCTCTGTTTGGATGAGAGCAGCTTGAAGGGTGGATATTTCCTCTGTTTGCTTGGCTAAGCAGTCCTCTGCCTCTTTTGCTCTATTTTTCACTTCAGCCAGGTTTTTCTCCAGCTCTTCTGCCTTTTTGACGGCAACTTGATGGTCTTTCTTCCTCTTGATCAGCTCGTTGTACAGCGCAGAAACCTCGACCCCATGTGTAACTTTCTGCGACTCCAGCTGAGCTTTCAGCTTTTCTACCTCGGCTGCATCTTGTTTGTTGGTGAGAAGACGGCGTTTTTCCTGCTCCCACTGCTGCTTTTGTTCATCAAAATCTTTCTCCGTTTGGAGCAGAGTAGCTTGTAACACAGACATTTCTTCCATCTGCTTGGCCAAACAGATCTCATTCTCTCCTGCTTTTTTCTTCTCTGAGATCAGATTAACTTTCAGCTGGTCGGCCCGTCTGATTGCGTCCCGTTTGCCTTTGCCTGTCCTGATCTGTTTATCATGCAGAAGAGCAAGTTCGCTCTCATGCTCCATTTGCAGATTCTCTATTATCTGCTTCAACTTAATCACTTCATCTGTTGAATCTTTTTTCTCCGGTAAAACATCACCTTCACTAGATCTTAAACAGACCTCAGTTTCCTGCAGCTTTTTCCTTGCAGCTTTTAACTCAGACTCAAGCTGCTGGGCTCTATCCTTTTCTTGCTGATTCAGTGTTTGCATTTTATAAAGCTCATTACCAAGATACTTTGTGTGTCCTGACAAGCTGGCATTTTGTTGTTGGAGTCCTGAGATCACTGTATCTTTGAAGCTTAAGGACTTTTCAGCGTCTTCCAGCTTTTTCCTTTCAGCGGTTAACTCATTCTGAAGCTGCATTGCTCTCTCTTTGATTTGTTGGTTCTCTGTCTGTAATTTATGACAGTTGTTACCAAGATACCCTATGTTTGATGATAGCTTGGCATTATGGCTTTGAAGTCCTGAGATGATATTGTCTTTGGAGCCTAAGATAGCATGAAACTCCAAATCTGGTAACGTAATAAGTGGTGTGGTGCTTGTATCAGCAGCCGGTGTCCTAACCACGTCTTTTCCAGTAGCGTTTGGCATTATCTGACCAAATCCAGGTAAACCTTTCACACCAGCTAATTGCACCATTGAGTTTGACTGACCAGATATGGCAACATTGGCGGAGGAGTTTGTAAATTCCAGGGTTTTTTGCAGATTCCTGAGTTGGTTCAAGGGTGAACTTCCATTGGTAGATTCCATTTTTCTAAAATTTGCTTGTTAGTTTTAAAAACAAAGCTTTCTCTGATGATAGGACTGATTTTTCTTCACACTAAAACTCACAAAAGAGTAAATCACTTAAGAGCTGTGGAGGCCTGGAAGGGTTCACACAGAATGGAATGGAACATGGAATTTCTAAATATCCAACCCACTATGATGTCACGGAACTCTTGGCCACACCCTCTCAGACAGGGGAGTTCTTAGTGTGGGCGGAGCCTTTTGAAGCCATTGGAAGTAATCAGGCTGTTGATGCAGATAGATCTTAAAGAAATGTAACAATGAATTAATAAATATTGATTTATTCATGTAATGTTTTTTTGTTTTGTGTTCTGAATCAGGCGCTATTTGTTAAGATTATTTGTTAATTCAATATAAACACAATAACCTCAGGGGTCTGGTATACAATGATGCTTTCCTCCCTGCTCCCTCCTTACATCCTCACAAATGCATCAGCACACAAGTCAGGTCTTGGTGTTGGTGATGGTGGGCCTTGTGGGAAAGAAGGAAGCAGTATCCAGTTTTAATACACTTTAGACACAGACATTTGAATCCATTAACACACATTACCCCAGAAACACAGATGCAAACCCCAGGAAGGGGTTGCTGTGGAAGTTAACCAGAAGATTATGAATATATTAAATAGCTAGAACTGAAAGTTACAGTTAATTAATAGGTCATTCAAATCAAGGGTAAAACCAATTGATTATTAGTTTCATGATTATACCTGTAACTTGCTTACTCAGCGGTTCTTAGTCTTTACATAAAGGCTGGAGTCCTGGATTGAATTGAATTAATTTAGAAGCCCATCAGATACCGTTCACCGCATGTTAAGAAAAGGGAACGCATTCTGAAGGGGTTTATAGGCCCATCAGATAGCGTTCCCCATGTTAAGAAGAGGGAACGCTATCTGAAGGGGTTCATAGGGGCCCATCAGATAGCGTTCTCCCCATGTTAAGAAAGCGCTATCTGAAGGGGTTCATAAGGCCCAAGAGGGAACGCTATCTGACGGGGTTTATAGGCCCATCAGATAGCGTTCCCCCCATGTAAAAGCAGGGGGAACGCTATCTGACAGGGTTTAAATAGCCCATCAGATAGCGTTCCCCCGATGTCATTTAGGTTGAGTTGCAATAAATGCAAAACTCTCTGCAGGTCCTTGTCTTTGTCATCCACTCTATTCAGCTGGCTTTTGAAACACACGGTGCAAAGGTGGGGGCCGGGTGGTTAGGGCTACGGGGGCGAGAAATGCAAAAATAACGCAATAGTTACTTTTACTAGCAACTAGTTACTTTTATTTTGGAGTAACTCAGCTAGTAACTCAGTTACTTTTTGGGAGAAGTAACTAGTAACTATATCTAATTACTTTTTCAGTAACGTGCCAAACACTGACTGTGAGCCACAAGTAGAATGGTTTGCAAGGTTTGAATCCAGCTTCTTTTACTGTAAAACTAACACAGCATTTTTTTTAAAAAAAATTACTGTTGCATCAAGATCTGAACCTGTCGTCAGCCATTAGCTTGTGACCTTAAAGTTAAGTGCATCTGGGTTAAACAGAAGTTCAATCTGAAAAACTCAAAAGAATTTTATTGATACAATTACTTTAGTCTTTGGCACTAAGACCTTGACAGGAAACATTAGCGCAGAATTTTGCTTTGATATGCATAAACAGGAGTAAAGAATAGGGATGTTTTCCCCCCAGGTGGAAACTAGTGGTGGAGTGGAGATGGATGAAGTTGCTCAGTCCATGAGTGCTGTATGGAGAGATCCAGAGGACTGCGTCAGCTGAAACTAGTGCTTGACTAGGGGACCTGGAAGATGGAAGTCCAGCTTGAATAATACAGGCTGCAAGCACCTGTGCATGATGAGCAAGCATGAAGCAACATTGGAGAGGAAAGACTCCCCTTTGGGATGAAACCTCTGGCAGAACCAGGAGGTCTTCTGCGGGACTGGTTGAGATGAGACGGGGAACGCAGTAAGAGTCCGGGAAGAATGACACTCTGATGAAGCTTAGCTATGATGGTGGAGAAGGGGATGGAGTTGGGTTGAATCCAGAGATGGGAAGTAACGAAGTACAAATACTTTGTTAGTGTACTCAAGTAGAATTTTCTGATATTTTTACTTTACTTTACTACTTATTTTTATGGCGACTTTTTACTTCTACTCCTTACATTTTACACAAATATCTGTACTTTCTACTCCTTACATTTTAAAAATTGGCTCGTTACTTTAGTTTTGAATCATTTCAATGGAGTTACCGTTATTATTTTTCACGTCATCAATACCAAATTCAATCTAATTGGATGGGAATCTACGTTGCATTTGACGCACCACTACAAGATGAATCGACAGATTCGGCGGTATTCATTGGCAAATCATTGCAGCTTGGTGGCGGTGGCGTTAGCATAGTAGTATGGACGACGAGATGATTGAAAATGAACACAATGGAGATCTAGTCCTATTAGCAGACATCCATTTTAAAATGTAGGCAACGGCATGAAAAAAGTGGTTTCTACTTTTACTTTTATACTTTAAGTAAATTTACAAGCCTGTACTTTGTTACTTTTACTTGAGTAAAAGGCACTTTTACGTATACGTATCTGTACTTTTACTTAAGAATACGGAAAGTGAGTACTTTTGCCATCTCTGATGAGGCTCATGCTGATTTGCTCCAAACTTTTCTCAAAACACAGCCTGAGACCAAACAATCACTTTAGGGAGTAAACTCTGGCTGTTAAGGATGTCATGCAATCATTTAAGAGAGGACCAGCCTTTTAGAACTGTGGTCATGTCAGTTTAGGAGAGAAATTTGTTAAAGACCGAACTCTCTAAATACAGTCAACATTGTTTATCTTTAATACAGTATGCCTCTGGTACTAAGGATGCCATGAAATGTCGTTTTATTATATTTAGTTGTGAATGTGAAATATGATTCATGTAAGAGCAATAATGCATTGAAACTACACAGATTTTGGCTGATAAGCTCTAAATTGTCTAAATCAGTGTAAGGTTGTACCTTGGGAAGAAAAAGGCCTCATTGGTGTTTTTATGATTGATCTAAGAATGAAAAAGATTCGACCAAAATCAAACCGTCCTTTAATTTCTTCAGTCAATTAAGGAACGAAGATGGGTAAAATTTGGGTATGGGTAATCATGGGTATAATTTGAGTATAATTTTAGAGAGTAATTTTATTTGTATTTTTTTAAATTCTATGTAAATTTATGAAAAATGGAGTGGAAAAAAATTATTTCCTAATTCATGAAAAATATGAAAAAAATGGGATTACGCCATCAAAATATTTTTCAATATTTAACTGAATTTGAAACACTAGGTGGTAAAAAATCGAGTGGTTAAAGAAAATGCTTTATTTCCAGCAATGATTTGCTTTAGCAATCAAGGTATAACCACTCATAGGGAAGTGAAGCAAAGATAATTATTCCAAAAAAAAACAAAATAAAAAAAAAAACAGAACAATCCACTGGACTTGGTTTCCAAGTTTGAAGACGTTTCTCTTCCCATCCATCCAGGAATTTTTTTTTAATTCAAAATGTCAGGAATGGCGTTTAGTTTGAGGTTTTATACAGTAGCCCCTTTACAGTATTTTATCATTCATATTTTAACTCTTCCCTATTATGTTATTCTTATACATTTTGCTAAGGTCCTCATTTGTGTGACCATTTTCAGTAATCTTTCTGCTGCTGTAAATTTGCCCATTGTGGTACAATTAGGAGATTTTCTATTCTATATAAAAGGGTTAGAAAGATCTAAGTAAATCTAAACAATGTCTGTATAAAAAATATACCTGCAAAATCTTTAATATTCAACAACAAAATATACTTGGTTAAGCATATTGTGCAAAACAGCAGTAAAAAAATCGTATCAGATTTATAGTCCCCACACTGCAGATATATTAAAATGTCCTTAAATTACAGCCAAACCCATTTACACAGTAACAGATAAAAACCTTTAGATAAATCAAACATTACCGCCACATATCTGACTCAATAACCATTAAAACAACTATTTTCTATTCATTTCAGACGAACTATTCACAGACTTGTATTAAATTAAACTGCACTTCCAATATTCACCACTAGTCGGCGCCAAGTGCCTTTTTCGTCTGATCACGGAGCAGCCAGCTTGCTTGGTTTTGCAATGCATCCTGGGAAAACCAAGGATACCGAGGATACATCAAACCCGTCCTTCAAATCCAGGACGGTTTCGAGATTACAGTAATCATCCAAACCGAATTTCCCTTTTGGGAATTTTTCTAATGTATTTTTGAACTGAATTATTTAAAAAAAAAAAAACACTGTTCAATTTCATACAGTTTTTTTTTTCAATGTAAAGCAAGGCCTAACTGGGTCTGTGTAGGACGTCAACCTTCCATCAATAAGGTGTAAGGCTGAAACATTTTTTTAAAAGGTCCTTATTGTTCAAAAACGTGTTGACTTATTTCATATTAGTGATGAAGCGTCATTCAGCGTGTCAGCACACTGGTAAACTGTATTGATACTGTTACTGAATACTGACACCTGCTGGACATTTAAAATCACTACAGGCCATCACAGTCAACTGACTGATCTGATGACTTATAATATGATTTAAGCCATTGTTTGCCAGAATGTATCATTTCATATTTATTTTTTATTGAAAATGTTTGAGATTTTTAGATGTAAATCATGAATGAGAGCCTATAAGGGGGAAATTTAAGACATGTGAATAAGGATATTTGTGGACTAGGATTTATTTATTTTATTTAAAATAACTGCAGTAAGAACATCAACCTAAGAGTCAATTTAAAATTAATTTGAATTCAGATAAATTGAGTGATAACTAAGAGAAACAGGATGACAAGAAAATGAAAACAAAGGTGAGATCCAAATGGTCCCACTCGGCTGAAAACTTTCTTTTGCCTTTAATGCTGCTCCAAATTTCTTGTTAAATTTGATAAACTGCAAAAAAAATCAAGGGCTGTGTTCAAATGTCTGCCCTTATCACTATATAGGGCACTATATCATGGTTAGGTCGTTTTAGATGCGTGTCCGAACCATGGACTTGATTTCAGAAGTGTGGGGACACAAGTATTTTTAACATATCAGTTATTTCCAGTAGTTGTTCTGTGTTTGTTTCCTCCACTTTCTCTTGCCTCTCTGCTGCCTCTCCAGAAAAAAAAATATATGGATGCATGACATGAACAACTGGACAACATAGGGTGCAACAATCCATCTAGATGAAAAACACATAGTTTTACAATTATTATAAGCTTGGATATATAATATCCCATTCAGAGATTTTTTCTTTTTTGATGGTAATAAGATGGAACAATAACATATTTTATTTATCAGCACTGGTAATAAAACAAATATACTTTACAAGGTTATTGAGAGCATTATAATGCAGAGGATCTTGAACTGGATCTGCTGCTTTATGGAACCAGTGAAGGTGTTTTAGGAGGAGTGTTGCACAGTTCTTTGAATGTAACTTTCTATTTTCAGACAGTCTATTACTGTCTATTAACCAAACACACACAACCACACATATGCACATGACAACAATTCTAAGATTTCTGTCAATTAAGACATCTGATATTACAACCCTCCTAGATGACGTGACCTAAGTGAAGAAAAAATTTAAAGTAACAGATTTCCTCACCGTCTGTTTGCTGACCCACGTTTTTCTCCAAGACCGTAACTCCTGGACCGTTTAAGAGGTCTCAAAAATCCAACAAGTACCAAAGCAGAGAAAAAGGCTTGCGACCCTTCAGGTCAAATTACGATAACGTGGGTTTTCAGCAGAGCTGTGACTGTCCAATCACAGACCTGATTCAGTGGAGCATCAGATGTTTGCAAAGTGAGATTCTCAGTAGGGAGAGCGATGACAGCCAGTCACAGTACTTGATTACTAAATGGCGTGTGCGTAACTGGTGTAAAAAACGTGACGCAAGTCTTGCTGCCCAGCGCTAGGTTCTGGTGCTGCCTGGAATCGTTAAGCGAGCTGCCAAACGGTGCCATGGAATCGGAACACACAGAACCGGTTCTCGATTCCCATCCCTAGCGAAGAGGCAACCGGGTCAGAGGCTGCTGTTGAATGCGATTCCTAGTAACAGCGCACCGCCGGGGTCTGAGCAGCTCCGACAGAAATAAGATTTGAATGCAGGATGGTAATCTGGATGAACCGACTGCACTGACCATGTTTTCAGGTAGACTTTCTCACTTCAAAATAGATTCAAACAATTTTTACCCACTGATCACAGCAAATATAGCTGCAATTGTTACAGGCAAAGAAAGGATAGGGTAGCTCCGCCCAATGCATCAGACCCACTTTTTCCACCAACTATGTACAAGCTTAAACTTGTACAAGCTTCAAAAATGAAGCAGCACACGTGTTTTTGCTGCTCCTGCTGCTTGTGGTGTGAACGTAGCATAACAGTGGCTAACTTCCAGCCATGTGGCCTGCATGAGCTTTGGGGGGTCGATTCGTTCATGTGTAAGGGTAAGCACACGGGGGGAGGGACAAGCAGACGACCATGATTGACATGTCAGGAACCAATGATGTACAAGGGACCATCTTTGGTGTTTGGTTGGGGTTATTCATTAATGTAACACCCTGAGCTCCATTGAAAGCTGCTGCTGCTGCAGTGCATGCTAGGACAGCCGTCAATCTCAAGAACGGACAAGTCTGCTCTGATGCATGCTGGGTAAAGAGGGAGGCGCCAGAACAACATCCGGGGACTTTGTCCCTTCTCGGTCTGCTGTTCTTGTGAATTGGAACAGTATTAGGGCTGAGGCTGATGACGTTTCACGAGCACATGAGAACCACAAGTACTGAAGACCTGCGGCCTCAGGCACGCTTTGTCATAGTGTTTGACGGATGTCTGTGTACTGTAGCGTAAAAATGTTTTTGGACAGTAAGACAGTAAGACATTTTACAAAGGCTGACGGCAGATTGGTTTTCCGTCTGCCTTGAGAGTCTTGCAGTTGCCTCACAATGGCGAATCCAAATTCCTGGTCCTTTTCCAACACTCCTCCTGAAGTCTCACCGCAGGTGAACATCACTTTCCTAACTATTTAAAATCCATCTTGCAGCAACTCTCCTCCGGAGGATAAGGTGGTTTCCATGACAACAGGATATGAGCCCTGATGTTGAGTTTCACCAACAGAGAGTGGACAGCCTGCAACTCAGATGAAATCACAGAATCAGACTAATTCTGAGGTTTGGAGATCTTTCTGAAGGGAACCCAAGCTTCAGTCATCAACCTTCACAGTCTTTGGTCTGGTTCTGATTTACGACAGGATTAAAGAAACTCGGTTTTCTGTTCTGATTTATGATATTTCTTCTACAGCATGTTTTAATTTCATATAGCGCAGATATTTATTCCCAAGAAAAAATACTGAACTTTTTCATTAAAATATCTGAACCAGCCGCTGGGTCAGGAGCCTCTTGGGGATCTCTGGGGATTTTAACCACTGTTAGATGCTTGTAGGCCTCTCATTCACTTATTTTTGTCCCGTCGTAAAAGGAAAAGTCTGATCATATCCAGAATCTAAATTTTTGAAAGCACTTTACATATGAAATTATTCCATACTGTATTCAATAAATAAGTGTTTTTAATTCAGAGTCATTTTCATTTTTTGAATGTGTGCTTTACTGGAGGCATCCATGCTTGTCAAAAGAACACTACTGCCACCTACTGGTTTGTGGCGTCCACGGTGCGGTATCGGCTGTTGATCAGGAAGTCCCAGTGCTGTATCACGGTGTTTTTGTCTAGCGCAGCTATTATCCAAGTCATCTTGAAAACATTCTTCTTCCAAATGTTGGCTACATATCACATGTTTTTTCTCTGGTCAGAAGTTCGATGGCAAATCCTCCCTCTTCAAGTTGGCGATCCACGCGGCAGAACCCGTCGTGGAGGATCAGGAATGTCGGTAAGGTGAAATGAAAATGTTTTTTCACTTTTTTACTGATGTGCATTCCATCATCCAGCTTGCGCTGAGCATAGGCATTGTCAGTTTCACACTATAGCTCTGGTGAATTTCAATGGTGAAGTTCTCTGGAAATCTTCAATAATTGTTGTTGATTGCAGATGTGTCTAGTAGTTCCCATTGATTTTGCTTTTAAAGAGGGGGAATGGCGCTAGGCTTACCACACCATGATGTAAATGCTGGAAGATGCCAGGAGTGAGGTGTTCCTATATTTGGGCAAAAATGGGCGCTTCTGCACTCAAGGATGGCAGCGAAAATTATCTTTATTTTTTTACTGATTAACACTTAATTCATTAAATCACTGCAAATGTATACATTTTAGGTATAAACAATTATCCATTGATTATTCCTTGATGACTGAACTTTTCCTTCAATAAACACCTTCAGGAAAATAGTTGACAAAATTCTAACCTGACAGGAAGAAAACGAAATGTTCCCCAGTTCATTTATGAGCCCATTTAATAAAATGAGGTTATTGTTCCATTTGAAGCTGTTTAAATCAACTTTAATGTTCCAAAAGATCAAATATAACATATAACAATGAACAAATCAAACAAGCAGGGATGCTAATAATAGATCTTAATGCATCAAAACTAGAGCAGATAAACAGCCGACTTTACAGCATCGTCGTCCCCCTGCTGAACAACAACTATAAATACAGAAACAAAACAGCAAATCAATTGTCTTCACTCGGTGTTACATAATAGCCTTTGAATTTCCTCATAGCGAGAATCTGTTGTTTCCAGTAGGACGTCCAGCTGTGCTGTTTGCCCAGTTGTTTCTGTTTGCTGACATCAGAACTGGACTCCTCTGACTGGATCAGCTGCTGAAAGCGCTGACAGACACAAAAGTAAACATTCATTTCACAGAGGCCGGTGTTTACTGTGCTTTGGTAGATGATGCCAAGAGAGGACAGTGTTAAATTTTTAACCAGCCGGTTTTTGGGTTGGTTTACACAGCATGACCTTAAAATTACTGTGTGATTCTCAAAGTATAAAAGACTGATAAGATCTGGTATTGACCAGTTTTGGGGTTGTGTTTGCTCCAGATAAAAAGCACAGTACGTCACACTTGAGCTGATTTTAACACCCTTGACACACGTCAAAGGATTGAAACCTAAACCTAATGTCACAGAATTGATCCAAAACTTAAATAAGTCTGAAATACATGTAGCCGCCCTTGAGTCACATTATAGGATGGGTGACAGATTTTGTTGTAACACTGGTTCTCATTTACAGTGACAGAAGCGATGAGGAGAATGGCTTTGCTTTATTCACGGATGAGTGGAAAAGTAGATAGTTTTAAGAGCAAGAAATTACATCTCAAAACATCGTCTGTCCAGTCAGTTCATCAGGATTAGGATTCTTCTTTTAAATATTGTGTAGCTGCTCTGAGCAGCAGACCCCTGCAGACAAGTGTGCTAAGAATCCCCAGTAACAGCTCTAAAAGCTGGCCAATTATGCAGGGATATTTCCCAATGCTATAAAATGCATCTGAAAGTAAATATAAGCAGTTTTTTATGTGGTAAAACTAGTAAAGTACTAGAATAAAATAAAAATAAAATATATATATTTTTAGGCATTTTAAGTTAATTAACAACTGTTAATAAATAAACTATTTGGTATGTATTAGGGGTGGAACGGTTCACAAAATCCACGGTTCGGTTCGGTTCACGGTTTCGTGGTCATGGTTTTCGGTTCAGTTCGGTATATGTTGATTGTTACCCTGAAATCCCATAAGAATGAATGAAATAAATGATAAAATCCCAAAAATTCATGAATTGTAATTATTTTTAATGATCAGCGGAAACCCTGGATAATTTCATGTTGTGCTGCTTTGAATTTAATCATCTGTGCGCATGCCCTCTACTACCATCTCCAAGGAACTCACAAGCTGGCGGGCCCGGTCAGAACCCACAGAGGGAGGCTGTAGGCTTTGCTTTTGTGCAGCCGGTCTGGAGGCATGGCCAGCCGAGGCGGCCCGAGGGTTGCTGGCCCGGTATGTGGGATTTCAGGGGTTAGCCTGACATGTTGGTCATGTTGCTGTTAGCATAAACAAAGCGTGTTGCACAATGCTTGCACACTGTTGCACTTTTATCACAACTTTCTTTCACGCCCGTCATGCGTAGGTCAGTCTAAATGCAAAGTGGTCCCATTCTACAGCAGACCTATAAAGGAGTGCTGCTTGCGCGTCTTCAACTCCTGTTCTTTCCCACTCGCCATACCACACAATTCTCCCACAACAACTGATTTTTTCTGCTATACCCGGCTACGCTGCTTAAAGCTTCTTCTTCTTGTTTACTACTGGTGGTTGGCTTTGGTGCTTGAGTACCGCCACCTTCTGCTCTGTGAGTGTAAGCGCTTGCAAGCCTATGAGAAAATGGAGCAGTGCATGAACCGAACACAACACCGCATGGCGAATCGAACCGAGACAGTTGAACCAGGCGGTTTTCATAAACCCTTCCATCCCTAGTATGTATGTATTTAAGTAATGCCTATGAGATAAGAACATTTTTACTTTTCTTTGTACATGAAATCCGAGTGGAGTCTAACCATTTCATATATACTCTTTTTTTCATGGTTCTATGCTGACAGGAAGTAATTGTTTGACACACTGTGCCACACAATACAGGATATAAGCCAAGTCAGTAAAATATGTTGAATTTTTCAGATTAGCAATCGGACCAGCATTAGGGCTGTACTGGTAAGGATTAGGTTTAGTGTAAAGGTCAATGCAAGGTCATAGAAATGAATGATTTTGGAGGCAAAATCTTTTTATAGAGAGAAATACACAGATATGTATGTGTGTTTGTGTGTACCTGTCTTGCCCTCAGAGTGAGGACCATTTTTCCAATTTCATCATCAAATTGAGGAGCAGTTGTTGTAAAGTGAGGACATTTTGCTGGTCCTCACAAGCTATTTTGCTAATGGTTAGGTTTAGGGCTAAGGTGTCCATTGGGTTAGGGTGAGGTATGCATTGGTAATGGTTAGGTTTAGGGTTAGTTTTAGGGTTAGGGCAAAGAAAAGGTTGAAAATGACTGAAAATCAATGGAAATCAATGGGACTCAACACATGGTGGCAGAGTTTGTGTGTGTGTATGTGTGTGTGGGGGGTAGTGGTGGGGGGTGATCACCTTTAATGCTGCATCTCTCTGCTCAATAACCAAATTCCGGCTGCTCCTGGCTGTGGTGATGGATGCTGGTCTTGGGATAAAGGATTCTGCTAAGTTAAGGTTTGCAAGACGGCGAGGAATAGCGAGCCATTCCCTGAAACAAACACAAACCCAAAGACTTACTGGAAAGCGGCACTCTGTTAAAGTTCTTCTGAATCTTGTCAGGTATCTCAGACGTTACCTGCTTCCTCTAAGCTCACTTCCTGCCTCTGTTGCTGTGGTTACAGCGCTGGGAGGTTTTGCTAGATCAGGTTCTGCAGGAACAGAACCATAAAAATAAATTAAATACCTTCTGCCAAAAGAACAGACGGTCCTTGTCTTCTTGGTAAATAGGAGTTTTTCCTCTCCACTGTCGCTACAAGCATGCTTAGTGGGAGGGATTGCCTTTGAGTCAATGAGTCGATGCAATCAACTGGTTTTCCTTAGATAGAAAACTTTGAATCAATTTGACTGGATAATCTGGTGAACTGGAAAGTGCCTTGAGATGATGTGTAATGTGAATTGAATTGAATCCTGGTCTTCTGGATTGATGGGGCTCCTGACCTCTAACTCTGTCTGGAGGTTCCTTCTGGTGTCAAATGGGTCAACGTTACCTTCAGCTATCAGCAGCTCATCCAGGAGATGCAGCAGCTTCTCTGTCAGGGAGGACAGTGACGTCACAAACTCCTCTGCTCTCCTTCTCAAACACTCCTGCATTGAACACACACACAGGTCTTCAGGCCGAGGCTACAGTTGTGCATCTCTCTGGCTCCTCCCCCTCTTACCTGCAGCTCCAGGTGTGTGCTGAGGGTGGCGCTGAGCAGCTGTTGCTGTCTGAGCTCCTCCTTGCTGTTAAGTGTCTGCAGCTCTTTCTCTCCAAGAGACACCTTCAGCCCATAGAAATTGAAGTTCTGAGAACGAGCAGCAGCTTTAGCCTCTGGGAGCTTCGTCATTGTTAGAGAAAATCTGCAGCATAGCTTCGCACCTTTTCCTCCTCGCTGGCTGCCAGCTGCTTTTCCAGCTTCTCCTGGACTGCGCACACCTCCGCTGTGAGCCAAGTCACATGTTGTCCTTCGTGGTTTTTGATCAAAATCTCAGGTAAGCTCCTAAGCAGCCCCCTGAACACAAACAGCTGCCTCACCAGCTCTGAGACAAGAGGACGCATGAGGACAGGTTAGGCATGGAACAGCAAGGTGAATTATGCTAAATTTGAACCAAAGTCTACTGATCTCTTAGGCAATAACTCTGACGAAAAACATGTTTTACCCATAGATGGCCATCCTAAACTGCCGGATTGGGATATATCCCAACCTGGCAACAATGCACGTAATACGGGAAACGTTAGCCTTTAGATGCAAAACCCAATCATGCACCGCAACACATTTTTGCAAAATATTCAAACATAAATTCGTCAAATATAAGAGGAACATTGTAGTTTGGTTTTAAGAAAGTATTTTTGTTTTATTATAATTTAGTTTGTTTCAAGGGTTTTACAGTTTGAAGAAATAGAAAATGACACCGTCACAAGGATGTGCATGACAAAGAAGGGCTACATATACTGTATTTACACACTGGCTTACAAAAAAAAAAAAAAGGTTGCCACAGTAATAAAATGTCAAAATCAGTAAACAAATAGTTACAGAGCCTCCATTTTTGGATAATTACTGCATGGGCGATTATCTTTCCAGCTGGCAACAAGTTATTTAAGCCCAACTGGGTTTGCAATGACTTGCTTCTCATTTCCTTAACAACTTCGTAATACGAAAGACACATCCCGTGGTCGTGGAAAAGATGTTAGTCTGTTTGAGAGAGGGTCAAATCATTGGCATGCATCAAGCAGAGAAAACATCTAAAGAGATTACAGAAACTACTAAAACTGGGTTAAGAACTGTCCAGCGCATTATTAAAAACTGGAAGGATAATGGGGACCCATCATCTTCAAGGAAGAATTGTGGCCGGACTTAAAAATCCTGAATGACCAAATCGGAGAAAAACAACAGTAGAACTCAGGGCTATGTTTAATACTGAAAGTAAGAGCATTTCCACACACACGCACAATGCAAAGGGAACTAAAGGGATTGGGACTGAACAGCTGTGTGTAGCCGAAAGAAAACCACTAATCAGTGAGGCCTAACCCGAGAAAAAAAAAAAAAGGCTTCAATTTGCTAGGGGAGCATAAAGATTGGACTGTGGGAGCAAAGGAAGAGGTCATGTGGTCTGATGAGTCCAGGTGCGGGCCCTGTTCAGAGTAGAATGGGTGAATCAGGGTAAGGAAAGAGGCAGGTGAAGTGATGCACCCACCATGCCTGAGCCACCTACTGTATACAAACCTGTGGGGGCGGTGTTGCATGATCTGGGGTTGCTACAAGTAGTTGGTCAGGTCTAGGTTTCAGCAACAGTATGTGCAGCTCAAAAAATTAGGTCAATTGCCTACCTGAATATACTGAATGACCAGGTTATTCCATCAATGGACTTTTCTTCCCTGATGGCACAGGCATATTTCAAGATGACAATGCCAGAATTCATCGGGCTCAAATTGTGAAAGACTGGTTCGGGGAGCATGGCACATCATTTTCACACATGGATTGGCCACCACAGGGTCGAGACCTCAACCCCCATTGAGAATCTTTGGGATGTGCTAGAGGGGGCTTTGCGCAGCGGTCAGACTCTACCATCATCAATGCAAGATGAATGGTAGAAAAATTAATGCAACACTGGATGGAAATAAATCTTTTGACATTGCAGAAGCCTTAATGAAAGCTAATGCCATCCAGCGAATCACGTCTGCGTAATCAAAACTAAAAGGCACGGTCCAACAAAGTATTAGAGTGAGTGACCTTTTTTTTGGTGGCGACTTTTTTTAGACGGAGGCACGGGGTAAAGTAGTTAACATTGTATTGCTTCTTGAGCTCCTTGAGTTTACACTATTAGTCAAGGTAGGTGTTTCGGCTGCAGAGGTTAGTGTTGCGGCCGATATGATTAAAGGAAAGCCGGCCCTCGCACACTGGGGAAATTAGGACCCGGCCCACCGGGCAAAATGCCAGCTATCACAGATTACCAGTCAGAGCCTGTTCATGCTGTGAATCCTCATGTACCATCTTTGCTTTTTCTCAGGAACATTCTGCCCTGCTCCTGGTATCCCAGCTCCTGTTGCTGCATTCTCTTAGCCCATTGTTCCACTGATTTAGGGAGCAGGCTGAATTCGCAGAGATGCTCGTTGCAGTAAAACTCCTGATGGACACAGAGGACACATTACTAAAGAGCTCAGACTAAGCTGGTGGTAGTATTGGGGTGTGTGTGTTACTTTTGCAAGCTGCAGCAGGACATCCTTGGTTTCCCGTAGAATGGAAGTAAGGGATGAGCTGAAGGAGCTGAGAGAAAATCAATAAAAAAAATATATATATATATTGTTAATGTTCTGGACCCACTGAACTCTACAGGGATGTTCACGGATGAGTTGGCTCTAAAATAGCTGCAGGAGGCGCTCTAATGGTTAGTCTAAAAAGCTAAAAACTTTTTCAGACAAAAACATTTTGTTCTCTGATCTTATTGAGGACCTTTAATGATCAAAGTTCTAGGGAAAGAAATCTAAGAAAAAGGGAGGATCCAATTACAGAGAAGCTTTAGTTGGGGATTTTACTTGTATTATTTAGTGTGATTCCTGGGTTTCTGTTAAAGCAGATTAAAAACCTTCCAGTATGTCAGAAAGAGATCCCAGACAGACTGTAATAATATGAGATTGGGAACATATGTAGACAGACATGCAGATTACGGAGACTGGACTTACTGTGGTTTAATAGAGTAAAATTCAATTAAGTTTATTTCTATAGCACCAATTCACAACCAGTGTCATCTCAAGCATCTTTACAGTTTTCACCAGATCATACAGTCAAATTGATTTAAAGTTTTCTATCTAAGGAAAACCAGGTTTGATTGCAATCGACTCCATTGACTCAAAGGCAAATCCCCTCACACTAAGCATGTTTGTGGCGACAGTGGAGGGAGGAAAAACTCACTTTTAACAGGAAGAAACCTCCAGCAGAACCAGGCTGAATGTAAGCGGCCATCTGCAGAGGGCGACTGGGGTTCCAAGGAGACAGAAGCAGAGATACAAAAGGCAGCTGTAAAAGGCCAGCTCTGTCCAGGAAACACACAGCCAGGCAGACGAGCTCTGAACCAGCTCCCATGACAGAGGATGAAGAGAACACATCAAGCCAGTCACAGTCAGAGAAACAGGACTACACTGGAAAACAGGCTGTTCTCCAACATCTATAAACAAAAGTGTTGATAGAAGCAGCACAGCTGAATGGCTGCCTCTCCCAGGAGGATGTCACAGCCAAACAGGAACAGACTAGAAGACTGAAGCTACTATGAGAAAAGGCAGAGAGAGCAGGAATGATTGGAGATTAGAACTGGCACAAGATTCTTTAGCAGAGTAGGAGAACAAGAGAGAGAAGAATGAAGCAGCACTTGATGAGGCGTGGGGGGCCCCTATATGATCCTCCAGCAGTCTAAGCCTATAGAAGCATAATTATAGAGATAGCTCAGATAACCTGAGCCACTCTATGTTTTATCAAAAAGGAAAGTTTTTAGCCTACCCAGACAGGGTGTCTGCCTCCTGACTAAAACTGGCAGTTAGTTCTAAAGATCTTGAATTTTATTTTAGTTCTGATCTCAGTATTAATAGTTTTAATGGACCTGGAGCACCTTCTCAAACAGGACACAGATAAAAACACCAGCCCCCACAGCCACAGAGAAGATAAGTTTGGAGAGTCAGATGCTTAATGTTTGGTAGCTACAATAGAGGACTGACAAATAAAACAAAAATAAGTATTGAACATGCCACCATTCTTCTTAGTAAATATATACTTTTTTCCTGTGGCATTCCGCATTATTACACATAACCTAATTTCTGTATATATATGGTTTAATCTCTGTGTATGTGTGGATTGCATGGATAGTTACTGGCATCTGGTGAAAATGTCATGTCAATAGCACTTCTAGAAATATGTTTACTGTGAAAAATGGTGGCGTGTTCAATACTTATCACCCACTGTATTATGGATGGCAAATAGAAATAAATATATATATATATACATAAAAACCTGCATCTTCAAAATAAATAGCAAATACTATTTATTTACCATGGAGTTATAGCTGTTGGCCCTGTTAAAGGTATACTATGCAACCGGTGTTGATTTTCCAAATGAAATGAAAGATTGCAAATGTGCTCCAGCTCTACCTTTCATGTTTACTTCTGTAAACATAGAACACGCTCCCTTGTGACACTTAAGTTGAATGAATTCAGTTCACACAGAAGATTACATATTTGGAAATGAGATCAACCACGCAAAAGAATCAGATTTCCTAAAAAAATCTGAACTGTGCATTTATGCCTGCAGTGTGAACGTAGCCTTTAACGTGTTCATCCAGACATGACAATGGCCGAGGTTCCAGGAGTTCATTTAAAGCTGCTTAATTTATTCCAAAACCAGTTTAAAAGTGAGTTTAGGATCATCAATCCATTTTCCCCTTTTCTTTTGATAGAATATAGAGCCGGAAACATTAACTAGTTGGTTTGTGCTAAAAGGAGTGAGCAATGCAACCCTGAGGGACCAAGTATGGTAG
>JAGKQL010000063.1:4410098-4502001 GCA_018398635.1 Cyprinodon brontotheroides
TGGAAGCACGTTAAAGGCAGCGAGGCTAAGCAAGCTGTTACGGTAAGGCAGGCAGGTGGAGCTTGGTAAGGGAGTCAGGTGGGCTTGCAGTGGGGAGGTGGGTGGAAGCATGGTAAGGCAGGCAGGTGGAAGCGGGGTAAGGGAGGTGGAGGCTGCGGTAAGGCAGGCAGGTGGAAGCCTACGGTAAAGGAATTAGGGTGGGAAACGGTAAAGGCAGGCAGGTGGAAACGCGGTAGGGGAGTGGGTGGGAAGCGGTAAGGGAGTCGGGTTGAAGCTGCCGCTGTAAGGCAGGCAGGTGTAAGGTTACACGGTAAGGCAGGCAGGTGGAAGCGATGGTAAAGGCAGGCAGGTGGAAGCTAAGCATGGTAGGCAGGCAGATTGCACGGTAAGGAGGTGGTGGAAGCATGGTAAGGCAGGCAGGTGGAAAGCACGGTAAGGCAGACAGGTGGAAGAACGGTAAGGTAAGGCAGGCAGGTGGAAGCTTACCAGTAAGGGAGTCGGGTGGAAAAGCGGTAAGGCAGGCAGGTGGAAGCAGGTAAGGGAGTCGGGTTGAAGCTTAACGGTATGGGAGTGGGGTTGAAGGTGGTAAGGCAGGCAGGTGGAAGCACATTAAGGCAGACAGGTGGAAGCACAGTAAGGGAGTCGGTTTGGAAGCATGGTAACAAATTTGGCACTGTTTTTGTCACTGCAGAACCTTTTGCAGTCTCTAACTCAAAGTACAGCCACTCTGCTGGCATCGCTCCTTCCAGGGATTCCTTCCCTGGTAGCTAGGCATCTACTATCCTATTAGCAGTCACAATAGGTATGATCTGATTGACTCTGTGTGCGGCATACAGGTGCTTCTGGTTAAAAAAGCAGGTGTGGAGTCCTTCTGTCAGTGTGCTTATATAAGAGACATTTCATGAAGGCCAAAATAATCATTTTTCGTTTTGTGTCAAACTAATTTTAAAAATTAATATCAGGCATCCTGAAAGCACTTTTTTAAATGTTTTTCGCATCCTGAAAGTTTCAGATTATGATTTTATTTATAAAGGAAATAAAATCTACCCCAACCACCTGACACTTTGTGAAAAGGTATTTGCAGCCTAATAACTGGTTACTTCAATTCAATTCAGCTTATTTCTATACTGCCAATTCACAACACACGTCATCTCAAGGCTCTTTTCAGTTCAGTTCATTAAATCAAAGTTTTTTATCTAAGGAAAACCAGTTGATTGCATCGACTCATTGACCCCACTTGCAATCCCTCACACTAAGCATGGTTATAGCGACAGTGGAGGAGGAAAACTCCCCTTTAACAGGAAGAAACCTCCAGCAGAACCAGGCTTAGTGTGAGCAGCCATCTTCCCCTTTAATGGGTAATAATGACTGGTAATGAGTCTTTAACATTACTGTGGAGGAATATTAGCCCATTATGCTGTGCACGATCATTCAATTGAGTCACACAGGAGGGTTCTCCCATTTCAGCTCCTGCAATAGCCTGTCGATCAAAATAGACTTTACCTGAGCCACTCAAAAACAGTTTTTAAACTAAGTCACAGGTGGGGTTGGCAGGGTTTTTATGGACAGATTTCATGTTCCCATTAATCATGGCAAGTAATCCAGGTTCTGCAGCAGCAAATCAGCCCATACTATCACACTTCCAACATTGTGTTTAACTGGAGGTATGATGTTCAGGTTCTGAAATACGGTATAAGTTTGAATCTAAATTTAACAGAATGCATAACAAAAAGATTGGATAATTTGAGAAGCACCAACACGTGTGAGGCAGCCAACAGCTGACAAAGTAACAGGATGTCAGTTACCAGATCAAAACCCAGGTAGAGGCAATGCTTTTTGATTCCTTCATTAGTGGAAGAAATGAATGAACAAATCTGTTCTGGTGACACCTGTAGGGAGACAGACAGGATCAGGACCAGATATTGCCTGATTAATTCTGAAGACTGTGAGGCTGATCAAACAGGAGCGTGGAAGGGAAGGGACAAATCCAATATTTAGTTGGATTATTCCAGAAAGGAGAGCTTTTGAGAATGGACAGAGTACCGGATTTTTCTTCATCATCCTCCTTAGTTCCTTCAGGTTGTTCATAATCTCAGATTGCAGCTGGTTGCTTTTCGCCTCCTGCAGGAGTTTAACACAGTAAATGGTGGACATGGACAGGTTGTCCGAGACAGAAAGAAGGACAAGCTGACAGGTACCTCAGCCCTGATCTTAATTTGTGTCCTGCTGATGATTTCCTGGACCTTCACATTGAATTTCACCTCAGTTTGCAGGGAAGAAAACTCGTCCTCTAGGGAAGTCGAAGCCTTCCTCACCTGCAGCAGAACAGAGACGCTTTCAGAGTTTTGATGGACACCTTACTACCTGCTACTTGAAGTGCCTGTTTCCATCCGTCACCTAACTCCTTTAAAGACCAACCTACCTGGTCTGAACTTTCAGGCTCAAAAACCATCAGTTTCTTGTATATTTTCTGCTCTGCTGCAGAGATTTGCCTGGTTTTCTTCTGCAGGCTCCCCTGAAGCTTTTCTACCTCCCTAGGAGCAAAACTTCCTCCTTCATGGAACTTTCTACAGGAGAAGAAAACTTCCAGAGAATGATTACCATATTTTTAACCTCCTATTGCTAGCATTAATTTTGAATATATACCTGAAAGACTTTAGAAGGTGTGATGTTCTTCTTCTGACCTCCTCCATTCTGCTTTGAATCGACAGTCTGAAGTTCTCTATACGGCTCTGGATGTCAGCAGCATGCTGCTCCAGGCAGGACCGCAGGGTGGACCCAAAAGTGTCCAGGCTGACAGACACAGAGGAGGTTAAAGAGGCAGTTTTGCAGAGTGTCAACCGATCATTGTTCAGTTCTTACCGGTTGCAGCTGGTGAGCGCCATGTGTAGGCCATCCTGGGCATCCTTCTGGATGGAGGCCTTTAGCTCCTGCAGCTCCCTGCTGTGCGAGTTCAAAACTTTCAAAAACTCCAAGTTCTCCTCCTGGAGAGATTTCTGAAGACCCTGAAACTCCTCTTTGCAGGAGGCTAAAATGTGCAACATGTCCTGACAGTGGTCGTCCACATGCTGTTGATGGAGCTGCAGCTCAGCTACACAAACAAACACACACAACATGGTGTCAGTCAAACATCTCAGGAGCTCTGAATGTGGCCTATATGCAGTGATATTCTGTATTATTCAGGTGAGGTCAGGTCTCGCTGAGGGTAAAATGTATTTTTCAAGAAAGATCTGATCATGAAAGCACAAAAGAAACATACAATGACTATAATAAAACATAAAAAATAATAGAAAATGAAAACAGCTTATATAAACGCAGAAGGTAATCAGACAAGCAGTAGCAGAACAAGCATGAAACAGTCTCAGTAACAAAATAACTTTACTGTTAGTTCATTAAAAACTATCTAAATGACCAAACCGGTTCTGACAATTCCAGACCCATTTATACACTCACAAAACAGCCTTTTCTTTCCTGATTTGGTTCTGACTCTGAAAAAAAGTTTTTTTAAACATTCACAGAGTCCAGGGTTTGGTTTCAGCCACACTTCTATTGCTTTTATTACAGTTCTGTTACAGCCTACAGAGAACGATTATGTCAAAATGTCTAAACCATGATACAACACAACATACAACAAAGTCAACATCCAGCTTGTTTCAGCTCAGCAGTTTTCAACAGAAGCAAGTTATGATTGAAGAAAACCATCTTCCTCACCTGGAGGTAGACATGAAGTTTATTTCTCAAGGAGAAAGCTAAGAATGGAGATACTCCTGAGTAATCTGTGTGTGCTATTGAACCTGGTTTGGCATCAGAGTGAGGACCACTATTCTGGTTTCCGCTTTTTTACCAAAGTGAAGACATTTTTCTGGCTCTCTTTTCCATTTTCAGGACTTGGTATGAACTGAGTTTGGGTTAAAGGGATAATCGTGCTAACCCACTTTCATTCTGTTCTGTTTGCCAGCAAGTTAGCAGTTCTACTAATGCTAACCGAAGGTCAGCATTAGCAAAGGTTAAACTTACCTTTCCAAAAGGAAAGTGGAAACCTCTGTATGGCATCTGAGCCCCTTTGCTTCTTTAAGTCGGCACCAATGCAAAAAAGCTTGACCAATGTTCATCCTCAATTTGCTTCTTTTACTTATTTATTTTTTCACTTCATTCTGAGCAATGTAATGAACAGAAAAAGCCCTTTCTTAGCTCTATCGTGGAGCTAATAGAACTGGCATGCCAAAAGTTAGTAACTCACGCACGTCCCTGCTTCAGCACAGCAGATTCCGATGACTACACTTCAGCTAAAGCTTTTTAATCAGCTATCGATGGAAATCAGCTGTGCTGAAGCAGTGAAACCTCTAAAACCTGCAGGACAGTTGCCATCGAGAGCTGACTATGGGCAGGCTTGAGCTCCATCCTACATAATTTCATTCTTATTGGTACAGAATCCTTTTATGTCGATGTTGGTATCAAGAAAAGCAAATATTACATTCAATTTGGACCCATATAAACTGTAAAGGTTTATAAAGCAATTATTTGTTTGTTTTTTTTTATAAAATTAAGGACATTTCTTTTATTCTGTGCCACTCTAGAGGTTCTTTGGATGTATTATTACTGTAAAAAATATTCCTTGATGAAAAAGTTGTCTATGACCTTCAAGGTAAGGGTGAGGTATGCTCTGGTAATGAATAGCTTTAGGGTTATTGTTAGAGCATAGACATTGTTTAAAATGACTAAAATAATCAATGAAGTGTGTGTGTTTTACCGAGGCGGGGCTCGTAAATGTGGGTCCTGATGTATTCACTTTTCAGCTGGAGTTCCTGCTCCAATCGGACTGACTCTTTCCTTTCCTTCACCATGGCCTCAACCAAGCCTGGGAGGTCTTTGAAGCTCTGCTCAACATGGTCAAGGACCAAAATCCGGGTCCTAGTCATCAAACATACATTGTGAGGACGTCACTGGGTAGATGTTGTCAAAGTAATTACAGATGAAGTGAGAATCAATTATGTTTCAGTTTGTCTTTGCTTAAATTAACATGAATTTTACTGTAATAAGGTCTGTAATCAGTAATAAATGACTTGTTTGCTGTTTCAGGGAGCCTGGAATTATAAATTAACTGTTTTCATATTCTAAAGGCACATATCAAAGGAATGAGCTGTTATAATGAAAAATAAGAAAGTATATTTTCAGTTAAGTAAAATAAGGCACTGACTAAACCTTTTGAAACAACATCCTTGGGTAAAGGCTAGTCACTAAAAATGAATTACCTAACTATTGCAAGAAATTGTGTGAAAGCAGGAAGTCCCTGGCTTCAAGGCTACCTGACTCACTTGTTGCAAAAGGGTGTGGTTTTTGGAAGGAGAAATTAGCACTAGTCAGCAGATTCTTTCCACCAAACCAGGAGGACTTTACAAGAACTCTAACATAGGGTAATAATCGGTAGATTCAAGTCTGGGACCCTGGGTTGTTTTAGAGTCCAAGAGTAACTGAGAAGCGAGATTCTTGCACAATCTCAACAAGTGAGCATACTCCCACCTGCTCAGGGTGTGCACCAGCAGCTCCACAGGAAACACCGGAGGATATTCGTGTGGCATCGAGTCAGGCAAGGTGGGGGCGGGGCACACAAAGGCAGGCCCTGTGTAGACCACGCCCGCTGTCGATGTGAAGGTGACACTGCTGCTAATGTCACAGACTTGGAGTAGTGGGGACGCACCCTACACACAAACACAACCATTACAGGCATGACTGCAGCTGAAGAAGCTGCTGTCAGTCAGATAATCAATAGCTGATCAGCTTCACCTCAGTCGGCCATTTCTCAGGGTTGGGGGCAGGGTCTGTCTCTTTTTCACTGCTTATGGGCTCATGTCTCGCTTGTATTGCTATTCTTGTACTGATAGAGGATTCTGAAAAGAAACATACCAGACCAGATCAAACCAGTTTAAGTGTCTAAATCAAAACAAGTCCAGGAAAACTGACAAAGAACCAGTCTGGAGGTTCTGATAGTGGGATGTTCTGTAGTTCTGCTGGTAAGGAAAATAAGTATTTGAACACCCTGCTATTTTACAAGTTCTTAGAAACAATGGAGGGGTCTGAAATTGTCATCATAGGTGCATGCCCACTGTGAGAGACAAAATAAAAATAAAAAAATAAAATCCAGAAATTACAATGTACGAGTTTTTAACAAATTATTTGTATGATACAGCTGCAAATAAGCATTTAAACACCTGAAAAATCAATATTAATAAATGGATACAGTAGCCTTCATTTGCAATAACAGAGGTCAAACATTTCCAGTAGTTTTCCAACAGGTTTGCACACACTGCAGGAGGGATTTTGGCCCACTCCTCCAAACAGATCTTCTGTAGATCACTCAGGTTTCTGGGCTGTCGCTGAGGAACACAAAGTTTGAGCTTTTTTTCACCAAGCTGCTTGGCAATTTCCAGTCTTATGGAGGAGTACAATTTTGTTTCTAGTAACTTTGGACAGCTCTATGGTCTTGGCTTTTAGAAGTTGGATTCTTACTGTATGGGGTGGACAGGTGTTTCTATGCAGCTAACAACCTCGAACAGGTGAATCTAATTTAGGATAATGAATAAAGTGGAGGTGAACATTTTAAAGAGAGACTAACGGGCATTTGAGGGTCAGAATTCTAGCTGATACACAGGTGTTTAAATACTTATTTGCAGCTGTATCATACAAATAAATATTTAAAACAATCATGCATTGTGATTTCTGAAATGTCTTTTTTTTAGATTCTGTCTCTCACTGTAGACATGCACCTAAGATGATCATTCCAGACCCCTCCATGATATCTAAGTGGGAGAAATTGCAAAATAGCAGGGTGTTCAAATACATATTTTCTCCAGTATCTGATAATGGAAGCACTTTATTAATAATAATAAACAACAACAGCCCATCAAGGGTTACCCTGGTATGTTTCCATGGTTTCCGGTCTGAAGGTGGGGCTGAGTCTGAAGTAGGAGCTGATGCTGCTGCTGTAGGAGAGGAGTTCCTCCATGTGGAGTGCAGGGAGCTGGTCCAGGAGCTCCCACTGATCAGTCACAAACTGTCTGCAGCTTCAAACACAGCAGAGTCTGAGATGAGGACTGGACGTTCTCCTGATCAGCGACAACAGGTTTCCTACCTTTCCTCCACATCTTTCAGCTGCTCTAGAGTATTTTGCAGACACCTCTGCAAAGCATCCTCACTTTCCCCCTGACTGAGAGCCTCCAACAGGACATTCACCTCTAACATCTTCTCCTAGAAAATACACAGTTAAGTTTCATGGGATGGACAAGCAGCTGAAACATGCTTGGATTCCTGAACCTCACTGATCAGGGTGTGTCACCTGAACGCGCTGCTGGTGAGGCTCTGTTAGGACCTTCAGCCGTTCATTCAGTTCTTCTTTTCTCTTCTCTAACCCGCAGCAGTACCTTTTCCACAACAATGCCAAGGCTTGCAGCACCTCAAAGACACTCCCGCTGACCCAGACCACATGACGGCCCACAGAGTCTCTGAGCACCTGCAGACAGAGGGACAGACAGTGAGGTCAGTCAACAGGTAAGCAGAAAGGAAGTAATTCAGGAAGGTTTATCTGACAGACATCTAAAGCAGCCAATCTGTCTTCATCCTTTCTCTGTTCTTGTCCAATTATAGGGAGCAGCTGAGAGGTGACGATTTCCTTCATCTGCTGGTCTGATAGCTGGAGAGCTGATAGTGCCTCCTTCAGGAAGACATACAAGCAAAGATCACTTTTTAGTTGTTTAACCAAATGACTTAAGCATCTTTGATTTAGCTTGTTACAAAGTTACAACTTTGCAATAATATTTCACAATTGGGAAGATCAAATATATGAGAACTAATTACAAATATACGAGTAGGAATCACAAATTTGCAAATACCATCAAAGAATTTTGAGCAGGAATCACTAATTTATTAGTAGGAATCACAAATCTATGAGCATGAATTACAAATTTACAAGTACAAAACCACAATTAACAAGTAGGAATCACAAATTTATGAGAACAAAGTACAAATCAACCAATATTAATCACAAAGTTATAAGCAAAAATCACACATTAACCTGTAGGAATTTACAAGGAGGATCACAACTGTATAAGCAGTATTCTCCAATCATAAATGATTTACAAACCTATGAATAAAATGACAAATTTATTAGAACAAATTTATGAGTAGGAATCACAGGAGTGGTTGAGGGCATATAGCTTGGAATCCTGAAGATTTGTGAGACCTCAAACTGTGAACAGTGAAGCAGCTGTGCTGCTGCCATCAACATGTAATGTTTGTAGATGTTCGCTAATCTGCCAGGCTGTGTGTTTCTTGGACGCAGCCGCCTTTAACAGTTAACTTTCTGTATCTCTGCTTCTGTCTCCTTGAACCCCAGTCTGCTCTGCAGATGGCCGCTCACACTGAGCCTGGTTCTCCTGGAGGTTTCTTCCTGTTAAAATTGAGTTTTTCCTCTCCACTGTCGCTACAATTCAGTGTGAGGGATTGCCTTTGTGAATTGGCGTTTTATAAATAAAGTGAATTCAATTGAATATAAACTAAATCATTATAATACAACTGAATAAGCAAACAGTATTTAATTTCAAGTAGGCTGTATCTGTTTAACGAAATTTCCCAGATGCAATGTACATGCATGAATCCCATTGCATAAGAGAATGCCCTCAGATTCTCTCTTTTAGGGAAAAAGTATTTAACCTGGCCAGTCGCATCAATGGAAAACAAGTAATGTTTACCAGATATTTGCCCTGCAACAGACTGGTGACCTGTCCACTGTGTACCCCATCTCTCGCCCATTGAAGACCGGAGATATAATATGCATTATACAAATGTTTAATAAAAAGTAGATTTTGCTGACTGTTTTGTTGTGTGTGTTGATGGAAAACTCATATTAAGCATTTACTTCATGTGTTGCATCTCCTGCATCCACCAATATTTTTAATTTGTCTTGCTTTCACTAGAAAGGTTTTTGACACTAATTTCAGATCAAATAATGTTTTAATTATTTTTTTTTTCTGTAAGAGTGCAACCAACAGGTAATATGGCATTTACAGTTCTTGTGATTTATTCCCCACTGCTTATGTTTTATTGGTCCTTTATTTCTGCTGCTCAGCTCTTAGGCAGCATAAGCTTGATCTCTAAACTGGTAAAGTGTCTCTCTCTTTAGTAATGCCATTTCTGTGAATGAACAGCATTTGATAAGCGTTGGAACTTGTGCCCTTTTATGGAACAATCATGTTGTTCTTTCAGATGACATACCCCATCAGATCAGCATACCCATAATTAATACGCATGCGCAAGACGTCAGATTTGCGTTTATCCATTTAGTTTTGTACAACAAATAGACTTTAAACTATCTCAACGGGTGTGTATGCCTTTAGTCATGTACAAAAAAAAAAAAACAATTGAAGGTCAGATCGCCATATGTTTTTATAAAACACCAAAAAGTAACTAATTAAATGACTTCTTCCCCAGGTTCAGCACCAATCACATCGTGAAGTTTGCACCGCGACGACACCATGGTGGTGGGCCTCATCAGAGACCGACAACGACCTGGACTACAGAGAGGAGGTGGAGCAGCTGGTGTGGGCCGGTGCAAAGATAACAGCCTGATCCTGAACGCGTGGAAGATGAAGGAGATCATCTTGGACTTCGGGAAGAACCGGCCTCAACCACGTCAATCCTTGTACAGAAGCACCATAGAGAAGCGTTCTCTCCAGCTGTGCTCACTGTGTGCTGTGGAGGCTACCAGTGCCTCAGACTGGAAGAAGGTGAGGAGAGTACAGTAAGAACAGCAGAGAAGATGGTCGGGGCTCCTCTTCCCTCCAATAAAGACATTTCATCCCAGCTGTGTTTCGAGCCGTAACATCAGCAATGACCCTCTCACCCCCACCATGGACTGTTCTCCCTGCTGCCCTTTGAGAAGAGACTTCGAAGCATCAATGCAGATCCAGCAGATTCCATAACAGTTTCTTCCCCCACTGCCATTAGACTGCTGAATGTTTTGTAAAATGGGGTGTAATTTATTGTATTTTATTATATTTATTGTATTATTTAAAAAAATGTTAGAGCTGTAAATATAGTCATATGCAGTGATGGGAGTAACGGCATTGAAAGTTACGCCGTTACCAATGCCATTACTTTTTTTTGTGTGTACAAAATGACAATAAAGTCTGTCTAAGTCTAAGTCTAAATTGTTATTTTGTAAATGACTAAAGGGATTCACACCCATTGAGGTAGTTTAAAGTTTATTTTTTGTACAAATAAAAAGGGATAAACTAAAGGAATATACGGGTATTGACTATGGGTAGACTGGTCTGACTGGTATGTTCATCTGTCAGAACAATGGCAGTAATTTTGCTGATTTGCAATTCTTTTGAATGCGTGTTCACTTGAAGCAAAGGTAGAATGCATCAGGTTCATGATAAGTGTTTACAAATGTATTGGAAGTTGAGAAAGTTTGATGAATCTGCTGTGGGACACTTGTAGTGGAAAAATTAAGAGAAATTTCCGACAAGAGTAAGAAAATGTCGCATGAGGCCAAATGGTTTAATATGTAAAGGTTTTCATTTGTTTTTTCTTGTTTAATGTCTGTTACTGACAAACCTGGTGCACAACCACCACACACTCATAAGGAGTGTAACAGCTTCATCAGGGGTTTTATTTGTACTCGTAAATTTGTGATCCTTACTTGTATTGTGATTTGTACTTGTACTACTGCACAGTTATAACTTTTTAACATGTATTTATACCTTCTAAACTTGTATTCTCACAGATCAAACGTCTGAACAACAAACAAATTCAAATCTCAAATTAAGTTACATATTTTGGCCTACATTTAGAAATTAGAAACCGTTGCATTGGTTTTGATCTTAGCCCATAGTCTGGGATGTTTTCAAAAAATTCCATAAAGTTCTTAATCTCTTCCAGGACGGTTTCCTTAAGTACCATGTAAATAACCTGTACTTGTAGTGAGAGTTTCTCTTTAGGTCCTGCTACTCTGCCCAGTGATCCAACCTCACACCTAGTCAGATCCTTTATAAACTGAGCTAAAACATATCAACTGATCCATGGTTAGGTCTTACCTTGCAGCGCTCCACCTCAGCCAGGCGATGCTGCCATGTGTGCTGATAAAAACCTCGTAGCTGATGGATGAAGTCAGCATGAAGATGATCTGAAGACAGAAAGGACAAACAAGATGCTGGAATTATTTTAAATCCAGAGCGCATTTCATCCCTCATCAGTGAGATTTATCAGACCCTGGATCAGACTGGTGTCTGATCGGAATGCATCAGAAAATTACCAATCAGCTGATTAACAGTGTTCAGTTCATCAAACCAATCAGAAACCAGAGCCGAGGAGCAGGTGGGGGGGACCAGAGAGCTGAAACACAGAGAGTGAAATTTATTGGGCAAACATAGCAGTGGGTGGAGCCTACAGGTACTGAGAAGTAGTGGGTTTTCTTTCTGTTACCAGATCTTATAGATGATGTCACAGCGCTGTTTTAATAGATCTTCTTTGGTTTGTTTCATCTGCTGATCCAAGAACAGCTCCTGTTCTTTATTCTTGCCGCTGCTACAGAGACTCCTGAAACAAAAACTTCTACTAATCCACAACCAGTTTAGGGACATTATAAGGACACTGCCACTCTGTCATTGGATGCTGAGACGGTCTTAAACAGAGTGGAGTGGATCTTTTTATTTGATACTTAGCAAAAAAAGCTTCTCCAACACGTTTCAGTCTAGAACCAGGATCTACATTAATTAGCTAATTATCTCAATTTCAATCCATAGAAAAACTTTGAAAGACTTGATTGGTATTAACCAGACATAACCTCGTTCTGATCATCCTTGGACCCATTCAGTCCTTGAATCTCGACCGACCTTAACTGCTGCACCACCTCTTCTACTTTGTTGCTCTGCCATTGATCCAGGCAGTCCTCCCAGTGCCGACGGATGAGAGCCTGCTGTTGAAGGTTTTCCTGCTTCAGCAGCATAATCAGGCAAGCAATGCTGCACTGGTTGGCCAGCAGAGCATGATTCAACGCCTGGAGGAGGAGGAGGAGTGAAACAGTGGGCGCTGTGAGGCTTAAGAAGTCAAAGGGGCAGAGGTTACCGTGGCCTCATCATGGATCAGTCTGTGGACATCAGGTGGAAACAGGAAGCTGATCAGCTCCAGCAGGTGGCAGTATTTTTTCAGGATAACCTTGAGCTTGGACAGAAAATGTGCAGGCAGCTCCATTATTTCAAACAGGAGAAATTTTGTCAAACCTCAAAAGATTTCTCTCATGTGAATCAAAGAGTGGTCTGATTCCCAGTCTGATTGAGCATCAGAGAGGCAACCAGCTGCCAGATGTTCTTCCCTGAGGAAGATGATCGGACCTGTAGCTCACACAGAAACACTGAACAAACAGCTGGAAATTACTCTGACCTTCTCCCTTCTGCTTCTTTCACATCTGCTCAGCTTCTGGTCCAGTTCTGAGATCTGGATCTTCTTCTGCCTCACCTCCTCTTCCACTTCCTCCCAGAGACAATGCAAGACCTGACACACACAGACAAGCGAGTCATCTCCACGGCTCCAGTTCTAAGCAGAGACATGTGCTCGCTGATACTCTGGTTTAACCCTCTGCTGCTGCTGCTGACAGAGGAAGACAGTCATATTCTGATTTCAACGTGCTGCATTTGTTCTTAAAGATAATGGCACTAAGGATGTATGTGTAGAACCGACCCACCCTCTCTGCCATAGTCCAGTCCAAAGGACCAGAGCCTTAAATCCATTAGATCTGTCCTCTTCTTTTCCAAATGACAGCTTCTCCTCAGAGCTTCTCCTCAGAGTCCTGCCGATTAGCTCGTTTGTTTTCATTCAATCATTTTCTTAACTTGTATTTGTATTTCTTAGGACTTGAGGACCATTTCTACTATCCGTAGTCCACATTTTTTTGGCTGCTGCCACACATCTGTGGAATGCCCTCCCTGACATCTTGAGGGCAACTCAATCCACTGAGTGTTTTAAAAACATGTCTTTTTATTTTCTCTTCTAATAATAGCTTTTTCATCCTTTTCTTTTTGACCTGTAGTACTTTCAGATATTTTAATGGAAGTGTAGTATAAATTAAATGTAGTATTATTATGATTATTATTATTACTGTTTCTTTGTAGATAACAGATCTATTCATTTTATTTGATCATCAATGCACTGTTCCTAGAACCATATGGACAGTAACATACTGACCTCATAGAAGCCTTATGTTTCTCAGTTTTATAAATGTTCATAAAATCTAAAGAAAACCTCATTATCAACATGCTGAGGAGGAACTGTTTCCTCCATCCTCCCAGAGTTCCAAGTCTCTGCTCAGCATGGCTCAAGCAGGAAGTTTGGTTGTTTGTCTCTTCTGTTTTCTCTGCCCTGCAGTCTAATCAGTCTCTTCCAGATGTTTTTTTTTTTACCAAGCAGCTGATGAGGCTCAAATATCAGATCACATTAAAAACCTTTAATACATTTTTTTGACAGGAAGAAAACTCTAGAAAAAGTGTGTGTGTTCATGTGGACCTGCAGGCTGATTGGCGTCTGATGTCCAATTCTGTCCTTTAGGGTGTCCAGTCTGATGTCCGCCTCTCGTAGAGAGGACAGCACCTGCTCACTTATGGTCCTCACCTCCAATTCACACTCCTGAGAGAAAGAGAGGATCATTTCATCCATCCATCCATCCATCCATCCATCCATCCATCCATTCATCCATCCATCCATCCATCCATCCATCCATCCATCCATCCATCCATCCATCCATCCATCCATCCATCCATCCATCCATCCGAGGTGAATACTCACACCTAAGGACAATTTCAAGACAGAAAACTATCATAATTCATATTTACAGTACCAGGAGAGAGTGATGCATGCAAAGGGGGCACAATTCAATTCAGTTCAGTTTTTTCTATAGCGCCAATTCACAACACATGTCTCAAGGCACTTTACAGTTCACCAGATCATACAGTCAAATTGATCCAAAGTTTTCTATCTAAGGAAAACTCCCAGTTGATTGCATTGACTCATTGACTCAAAGGCAACTGGGGTGCAAGGAGACAGAAACAGAGATACAGGAAACACACAGCCAGGGGGAGACAAGCTCCGAGCCAGGTCCCATGTCAGAGGATGAAGAGAGCACATCCAGCCAGTCAAAAGTCAGAGAAACAGGACTACACGCACGAAAAACAGGCAGGCATTTATAAACAAAGGTGTTGATGGCAGCAGCACAGCTGATATTTATCTCCAGGATGGAGTCACAGCCAAACAGGAACAGACCAGATGAAGCTACTATGAGAAAAAGCAGAGAGAGCAGAACGTTAGAGATTGAACTAACAAATTCTGCACACTGGGAGAAGTGAGATAGAATAAAGCAAAAATTATTAGATATGGGTCCCTATGTCCTCCAGCAGTCTAAGCCTATACTGTAGCAGCTTAACTATAGAGATAGCTCAGGATAACCTGAGCCACTCTAACTATAAGCTTTATCAAAAAATAAAGTTTTAAGCCTAGCCTTAAAAGTAGACAGGGTGTCTGCCTCACGGACTAAAACTGGTAGTTGGTTCCACAGGAGAGGAGCCTGATAACTAAAAAGATCTGCCTCCCATTCTACTTTTAGAAATTCTAGGAACCACTAGTAAACCTGCAGATTGAGAGCAAAGGGCTCTGTTGGGGAACATACAAACTCTGCAGAAGACCCTTGCCAGGATTTAAATCCATGTTTTCAGAAATGGTTTGATAATTCTCCTCAGTATGTTAGCAGTAACAGCAGCAGATCCAGAGCCTGTGTGTTTATTACGCCTGTGGCATTCATGATAATGCAGAGGCACCTGGGACAGATGGCTCAGCTCAGACTTCAGCTGCTTCAGAGCTTCCTCATGTTTCTGACTTCTCTTCCTTTTAAGTTTCTCCACGGTTCCAGAACTCTGATGATCGACCTCTGTGGGGGAAAAGGAGGACATGAGCAGAATTACTTTACTTTCAATTACCTGCTTAGATTAAAGTTCTCATTTCTTTATAAGAGCTCTTTGACGCATATTTATAAGTAAAAAAAAACAAACATAAAACTCACAGCCCTTGTATTATAATAATATTGGGGAGAATTTAACCAAAGAGTTTATCAAATACCAATGTATCCAAAAACAAGCATTTAACAGAAATGTTGATGACTTGATCAAACTAGATCAGGTATGCTCAGGAAGGAACAGCTCAGTTGTGCAGTGGGTAGCACTGCAGCAATAAGGTTGTGGGTGATTCCCAGCCCATTGTCTTTCTGCAGGAAGTTTGCATGTTCTCCCTCAGCATGTGTGGTTCCATAAACATGACTGTTAAGTTAAATGGCTTCTCTAAGCGAGTGTGAGTGTGTGTGTGAATGGTTGTTTGTCCCGTTTGTCTCAGTGTTGCCCTGCGATGGACTGGCGACCTGTCCAGGGTGCACCCCGCCTCTCACCTGTAGACAGCTGGAGATAAGCACCAGCACCCTTTGCGTTGCTTGGGATAAAGCATGTCAAAAAATGGATGTTAGGATGAAGCCTTGATAGAGTCTGGAATCTTATCTAAGCATGTTTTCCCTTCTTCTTCATCTCTAATATTACTAAACTGGATTTAGCTGTACTAACAAATAACAAACCATAATAGCCACCAGTGGTGTGCACAAGTAGAGCATCCTCAACACTCAATCCACCGAGGGGATGCTTTAAGCATACCCTCCACCCCTGCCCTTTCAATTCACTGATACCAACCCAGTGAGTCAGGAAGCCTCATGACAACAGCAGTGTCACCATCTTTATCGTGCATCTGCTGCCGCCTACTGGTGGAGGAGAAGATCACGAGAGACAGAAAATTAGCTTTGAAGACACAGACTGAAAAGATGTCTGAAAAGTTTGTTTCTCCATGTGTGTGTCCACCTGCTGCTATTGGAGCTCATACTGTCTATGGGGGGCAGATGGATGGATCCTGGAGCCCTGCACCCAACCAGAAGAGATCTGGACTGTTGTGCCTGAAACATGAGACACACAAACTGTCTTTATTAGCTTAGAAACCCTGAAAATATTCACCTGGCAACAGCGACTTGGTCCTTTATGCTCCTCTGTACAGTCTTACATGAATTCTGACTTTTCTGTTTCTCCACTCTCCTTACAGCCAATCATGTTGTTTTATTTCTTGATTTAGTTAGATTTTTGCCATAGTTTGTGCATACACATATATATACATATACATATATATATATGTATATACATATAAAAAATTCCCTAGGTCCGCTACACACATTAGGTTTTAAAAACAAATATTGCATGTCTGTTTGACAGGGATCTTATTACGGAATGATCTACACTTTTTCACAGAAACTTAAATATCTATAGAGAGAGGATTCTACAACTCAGTTGATAGGGCATGAGATTACTTGTTTTTTGCTTGTTTAATACGAGCGAGATGCGGATCATTTTATTTGCTTTTAGTTATATTAACAGTACATGACAAACTACTGAAATTATTTTCAGATTACTCATAAATAGATTCATTTTCAGAGGGGGAAAAGGAATTACTTTAGGGTTAGGATAAGGATTTACTCGATGATAACAACCTAATAAGCCTACTTGCACAATCTGAAGCCATTCTATGGGACTGATAGTCACTAATAACATCCATTTATGGGGATGATAACATCCGAAGCGCCGCTGCAAACAGCTACTTACTATTTACTGCATGAAAGAAGACTGAATCGACAAGAGGGGGAACCCATCAGATGATGCACAGGTTCTATATATTAGAACGTTTTTTTGACTTCATGCTCACATCTCACCTAAATAGATACATTGACCATTCAAGAAATAATCACATAATATTATTGCAGTTGCAACACACATGCCATTTTGATATGTACTAGTTTTACTGAATATGTATTCCTGATATCTGAAAATACATTTCTTCTTTATCTAAATGACCATTTAGAGAAATGGCAAGACATTCTCCACATCTAGAATAAACATTCTGGATGTCTATAAATTGGACACTTTCTAAAATTCAGTTTCTGCTACAAAAATGTAATTTAGAAAATATACTATCACAGTTCAGTCTAGGAGTGTGATTTTGATCAGAAAGAATCTTACCATTTTTCTGCTAATTAACGTTAATATAATGTATATACAGCGCTTGCTTGTTTATTCTTAATGCACCTTTTCCTCCTTGTCTGCACCTTCTTTAATTACTATGCCAATATGTGACCAGTGAATTATTCCTTATTTGTGCACATTAATTATGTTATTCTGAAATGCAGGGGGCCCTCTGAAAGACTAATGCCTCCATACCTGTGCATGGAACACCTCTCGGCATGGAACCGCTCTTCTCTCGCTCACCCTGTCGCTCGGTCCGCCCGGATCCTGCGGCCAGCCCGGTCAACAGCTCCAAGTTCCCCGAAGTAAGAAGATAGGGGAAGAGAAGCGGCTTGGCGGCGTCAAACCGCGCGTGGAGTCAGTTTGGGTCGTCTAGATATAGAGACCTCCGCTTTCTAGGGTTTCTTCTCTTCAGTTATTAAAGTTCGGCGTTTCAGCGTCACCATGGCAACGGACTCATGGGCGTAGGTTTGCATAGGGACCATAGGGACATGTCCCTACCAAAATTTTGGACCGACCTACTTGTCCCTACCAACAATTACATGTGAATAACATGTTTATAATTTACAATACAGCATTGTTGCAGCAGTAGAGGAGTTCTGG
Source organism: Cyprinodon brontotheroides (assembly GCA_018398635.1). Classification (NCBI taxonomy): domain Eukaryota; kingdom Metazoa; phylum Chordata; class Actinopteri; order Cyprinodontiformes; family Cyprinodontidae; genus Cyprinodon; species Cyprinodon brontotheroides. The sequence continues at coordinate 4,427,846 of JAGKQL010000063.1, forward strand.
ATGGAGAATATTGACAGACGAAAACATGTTTTGTCTAAAATTCAAAATTTTTATTTACTTTACAATTTTGGTATAATTTCTGCTCTACGTGGGTCGCTCTGTGAGCTAAAGATATGTTTTAGAGTCTCTATACTCCAGTTAACGATTAATTGATTACTACATTTTTTTTTTACATTATTTCAATGACTGATTAATCCAATAAATTGTTTCAGCCCTAAATAAAATATATGAAATTGGTTAAATAGAGTAACTACATCCTAGATTTACAACTTGTAGAGTGAGGTTAATATATTAAATGCTCAATGTCAGTTCTTCTTCTAGTTCCAGGGCTCATGTAAATACAATGCATTTATTTGGCGTCCCTTGAATCTTTCATTTTGCTTTGTTTCATGATACAAAGAGAACATTTAAAAGAGTGGGTTTTACCTCTATTTACCTCTGCACAATTCTATATCTTCAAAACAATAAAAAAGTATAAATCCACATATAACAGACATATTTAGACTACATTCTGTTAAATAGGCACCGATTTACCTACTGTCTTAGTCGCTGGTAATTTCAAATGCAAACATTTTCAAAGTGGAAAAAAGTCCTAATTCCTCATTTATCAGTGCCAGTTAAGCTTCATTCATTGATAAACAGCATCTAGTGTGTGTAGTGCTTCTAAAATTTGTATAAATGCAGCAAGAAATGCTTCTTTTCTCTTTAAATGAAATACACCCTGATTTTCCCATCAAGCATAAAAACACGAGCGTGCATATTTTGGCATAGGACCAATGACATCAGACCAATAGTGTCCCTATCAAAGTTAAAATCAAACCTATGCCGCTGCTTTTTTCTTTGAGTTGCCAGTTTCCTTTGGATCTGATGATGGAGGGCTGCAATTTTTTTGTTGACCTCTGTTTTTGGGCCCAGTTTATCATTTTTTCACCACTTTTTTTGGAATAAATTAAGACTTTTTTTTTTTTGAAAAATGATAGCAGTGTTCTGGCTGGTTTGTGCAAATCCCTCACATTCCCAAATACTGGAGACGGAAGACGGAGATCTTATTAGTTATTAATTCAAAAGGGAGTTTTTAAAGTACAAAAGTTTCGTAGAGTTTTATGGTCATGTGACGTTTTAAAGTTCCGTAATTTTCCTGATATCCTGCTTTGTTCTACCTCTCAACTACTGAGCTTGCCTGTTTCCACCTGAACTCTGTTGGACTCTTGGGACCTTGAACCTGTCTGTGGATTCCTGGAACCCTGGAGGTGCCTGTTCCTGTTCTGATCTGAAACCCCTTACCAGTTTACGGACTCCTGGATCTCTGAGCCTGTTTGCCTGACCTGGTTCTGACTCTTGCCTATTCACTGGGGCTGCAGCATCTGGTTCACCCTGGGCTGCTGCTGCTGCATCTATTGGCAGCCCTTTAGGCCAAGGACCTCCAAACTGATGGCGAGATGGAGCGGGGACCCCCTAAATATATATATTGTATGAAATTGTGTTATATCATACTGGTCCTATAGTCAGTCTAATACAGATGGAGTAGTTTGTAACAAAAGTAATTTCAACCTGGGATTATTAAAGTATTTCTGATTATGATTCCTCATTGATGAGACAGGTGTTGTGAATGAAACGGTGCCCAGCTTGAAAGAGCTCCTGCATGTTGCTGAATGTGTGCATTGATGAGTGAAAGACATCTTCTGCCTCCATTTATCTGTTTACTACAGTGTGTTGAATTCATGTTAATGTCTATTTAAAGACATTTCAATTAGTGGACCTCCTAGGGGTCCCGGACCACCTGTTGAAGACCTCTGCTCTAGTTGGATTCTACCGCGCTCTAAGGTGTGGAGGTGGTACCTCGCCTCCCCCCGCAGCTCTGCATTCTGTTCAGTTTTTAATAAGCATTTTGAATCTTCCCACTGTCTGTCTTGCCCTTCAATATTGGGTCCAACGTTCTGAGCACATTACTTTACCTCAAATTACTGAGAACTGTTCATTCTCTGGGTAAAAATAAATAACTTGCATAAGTCTGAGCATTCCAGTCTCACAAGCATGCACTCATACTTTATTAACTGGTTCCAAATTTAGATCGCTAGATAAAGGAATGAAATATCTTGGAACTGAACTGAACCCGAATAGTGATGATATTATGGCTGACAATATAGGAAAATTGTTCAACAAAATCAAGAGTATCTTCGATAAATGGGGTAGGTCATCATGTTCAGATTGGACTCACTTAATGAGATGACTGGTGTGCTATTGATTGGTTGGAAGGAAAACCTGTAGCCACACGGCCCTTTCTGGAACCAGTTTGACATCCCTGTTGTAAGGGTTCCTGGGTGTGTGTGTGTGTGTGTGTGTGTGTGTGTGTGTGTGTGTGTGTGTGTGTGTGTGTGTGTGTGTGTGTGTGTGTGTGTGTGTGAGTAACGCATCTCCTCCAGAGTGGATCTTGTTGGAGAACCTGGGTAGTCTACACAGGTGGAGCTCATCAGTCTCATCAGACTGTTGGGCTTTAAAGAGCAGCAGAATCGTCAATCGTCAAACGTTTACAGATTTTCTCTAGTTGGATGTCAAGAAAAATCAGTTAGTGATGGCAATTTTGAAGCCCCATAAACCAATAAACCAATTTGACACAACTGGCCAAAAGTCTAAACCAAGCTTGAAACATTAAAAAGCTTTGAATGGTGGCATCTGCTGGTTCTCTTAATTTTTTCCATTAGCGTACCTGGATCACTTGTTCCCATCAGATACTGCTTCCCCCTGAATCTTCATAATCCCTGTATTAAACAAAGGAAAAATGATATCTGCTGTTCCCCTGTACTAAAAGCTATAGAGAACATTTATAATTTCTTGTTAATGAAATAACTATAATAATTACATTTTGAGGTTACAGTGGCAACCTTAACTGATGGTCCTATTAGCCCCGTCAACAGCATCTGATGGTCTTAAAGGCATGATCGAATGCAGTTTCACCTTTAATGAACAGGGAAACCCTTCTATCAGTCAAATCTCATCATATCCCCCCCCCCCCCCTCCTGTATTGAACAGGGGAATCAGTATCTGCATCGAATTCTCTGATTTTTTTATGGTTAAGTTGAGAATTAGACATTTCCAACTATTAATGTTGTACAGTGGACAGACAGATTTTCTGGCTAGATTTTAAGCGTCCTGTAGTATTTAATATGGCCACATGATGGAAGTGTTGAATTATTTGTTGCAAAGGGGCTGTAAAACCTCAGTGTAAGTCACATTGAAATGGAGTTAAAATAACCATCCATCCATCTTCTCCCACTTATTCCATCAGGGTCTCAGTGGGTCCTGCAGTCTATGCCAAAACGATTTTTTCACACACCCCTGGTCTAACCTCAGGGAAGTGGGCTTCAGCTTAAGCTTCGGTTTTCCACTTGGTCCTAGTGTTCGACAATTGTCTGTGTACTGTACTGTAATATTGTTGAGCAGGGGACTATAACAGACGTTTGAAAAGTGCAGGGGACATAACCCCCCCCCTCCCCAAAAAAAATACGTCCATGTCTGTGCAGTTAGATCAAATACCTTCCTTGATCTTTAGGACTTGTGTAAAGGCTTCAGGTACAAGTTTGCCCACAATTTCCTCTACACCATCGTACATGAGTTTGTTGTTTTCGAGTTGATCAGCACGGAAATTCTGCATGGATTTCTGTCTGCATGGAGCCCAAAATTACATAATTTTGCTGTGAAGATCTCGTAGATGTGTCAAGCATAAACCAAGCTTAAGGGCTGTCCCAAACCACGTACTGGATAGATCAAGTGGTGCATTAGGCCCTTAGTGTATGCAATAGTGCAGGCTCACTGAAATTTGCCAGTGGTTGCAACAGCAAACTCATTCAAATGTATGTTCCACCTGTTTTCATACAGCTTGGTCCCACTGACAGAAAAATACAAGTTAAGAAAAACATACATAATTGATCCCGAAAGCGAAGATCCTATTTGAAGCAGTTTTATTTGACTGTATACATTTGTTTAAAGAAAGGGCCAAATGTTTGCTTTCGTGTCAACTTGCGCCATGATACTACAGCCATGCTCATGGGGCGGTCATGTCAATGACTACTTTTGCTTTCCGTTTGAGGGACGCGGTCATCCTATTCTCATTTATGCCCCCACTCCTTCAATCAAGGTGCCTTATTATTATCATTTCATTGGTAGTGACACTTGATAGTTAAGGTTTAGTGTTAGGGGGAGGTTTGGGATTCAGTCCAAATCACTGTTACAAACCAGTTCAACATGTATGAATTTTCATATGGCTTAACAATCAGATTGATTTTATTTTTTATTTCCAGATATAAATTGGATGTTGTGCTACATCCTGTTAAATCCAAAATAGAATTTAAAATCCTCCTTCTCAATTAAAAACCCTTAAATGGCCAAGCTCCATCTTAAATCGGATATATTATTGTTCCTTATGTCCCTAACAGAGCATTCTCTATATGCAGATATACTAGTGGTTCCTAGAATTTAGGCTCGTTTCCTATGGAACCAACTACCAGTTTTAGTCTGTTAGGCAGACACCCTGTCTACTTTTAAGGCTAGGCTTAAAACTTTACTTTTTGATAAAGCTTATAGTTAGAGTGGCTCAGGTTATCCTGAGCTATCTGCTACAGGCTTAGAGTGCTGGAGGACATAGGCACCCTTTTTTCATCATTCTGCTTAAGTCTATCTCTATTCTCCCATTCTGCAGGATTTCTTAGTTCAGTCTCAAACATTCTACTCTCTCTACTTTTTCTCATAGTAGCTTCATCTGGTCTGTTCCTGTTTGGGTGTGACTCTATCATGGAGAGAAATATCAGCTGTGCTGCTTGCCATCAACACCTTTGTTTATAGATGTTGGAGATCGGCCTGTTTTTTTTTTAGTGTAGTCCTGTTTCTCTAAATGAGCCTGGCTGGATGTGCTTTCTTCATCCTCTGACATGGGAGCTGGCTCGAGCTCATCTGCCTGGCTGTGTGTTTCCTGGGACGGGGCCGCCTTTTACAGTTGTTTTTTGTATCTCTGCTTCTGTCTCCTTGAACCCCAGTCGGCCTCGGCAGATGGCCTCTCACACTGAGCCTGGTTCTGCTGGACGTTTCTTTCTGTTAAAAGGGACCTTTTCCCTCTTCACTGTCGCTACAAGCATGCTTAGTTTGACGGATTGCCTTTGAGTCAATGAGTTGATGCAATCAATTGGTTTACCTTTGATAGAAAATTTTTTATTAATTTGACTGTATGTTTTGGTGAACTGTAAGGTGTCTTGAGATGACGTGTGTTGTGAATTGGCTATATAAATAAACTGAATTGAACTGAATGTTTTGTAAAGAAGATATTTGCTGTAAAATTGAGGTACATAGATTTGGTACCTTGTGGTACCTCACCTCCTTGTGGTACCTCACCTCCCCCTGCAGCTCTGCATTCTGTTCAGTCTGTCTTGCCCTTCAATATTGGGTCCAACGTTCTGAGGACATTACATTACCTGAAATTATTGAGAACTGTTCATTCTCTGGGTAAAAAAAATAATTGGCATAAGTCTGAGGCATTCCAGTCTCACAAGCATGCACTCATACGTAATTAACTGGTTCCAAATTTAGATTGCTAGATAAAGGAATAAAATATCTTGGAACTGAACTGAAACCGAATAGTGATGATATTATGGCTGACAATATAGGAAAATTGCTCAACAAAATCAAGAGTATCTTCGATAAATGGAGTAGGTCATCATGTTCAGATTGGACTCACTTAATGAGATGACTGGTGTGCTATTGATTGGTTGGAAGGAAAACCTGTAGCCACACGGCCCTTTCTGGAACCAGTTTGACATCCCTGTTGTAAAGGGTTCTTGTGTGTGTGAGTGTGTGTGTGTGTGTGTGTGTGTGTGTGTGAGTGCGAGTAACGCATCTCCTCCAGAGTGGATCTTGTTGGAGAACCTAGGTTGACTCAAAGGCAATCCGTCATACTAAGAATGCTTGTAGCGACAGTGAGGAGGGGAAAAGTCCCTTTTAAAAGAAGGATTGAAATAAATTCAGTTTAATGAGAAAATATTTTGACTGTTTTGGGCCCTGGGTGGGTTTCTATGACAGACTGTATACTCAAGGGACATGTGAACAGTTGTAACTAAACATTTATATTTTTCAAGTTGTAATGATAAAGTAAAATTTCAAAGCTAATTGAATAATTTTTGTTGCTTGTGAATGAATTGGGAATACATTTTATGGAGTAAATAATCCAAATAAATTAGATTTCCTTTTTTTTATTTGATTTTATTTTTTCATGGAAGTGTTTCATGGCTCCTTCTCTCCAGGCTTGTTCCAAAATTATGACTGACATTATGGAAATTAAAGAGTGAAAAAGGAAAACCTGAAATGTAAATAAGTCATCTGGTGTATTTCTTTAAAAAAAAAATCAAATCATCAAAACACCAACATTCAACTACAAGCTACATTCAAAGTGAAATAAAAGAATAACTGGAACCTCTAAAGCCTTAAATTGTATTCTCTTAGTTTGCTTTGTTAACTATTGATCCAAGGGTGAACTTTGTGATTAAAGTTGGTGAGGATGCTCTAAGGATGATGGCTGATGGACTGTACCCGACACAAACGCTTTCAATGGGGTTTGTATTTTCCAAAATGAAGCTCAAACATATATTTATTTAATGCTTTCCTACAGTTGAGAACAAAAAATTAACAAAATACACTAATATTTATATTAATGGGTTGGTAGACATGAATGTATATAAAGAAATTATGAATAACAGCTGATTCCGATGGCAACAACAATACATCATGCCTCTCTAGTATGTACACAATTTAATTTCATTCATCCATCCATCAAATCATCCAGAAAAATGAGGATGGATTGATGGATGTTTTCCCTTTCAACTACATCAGTGATTATCCTCCTTCAAAAACAGCAAAAGTGTAGAAATTTGTCCCACATATTGTTGAAAGCCAAAGTCTATCTATTGAAATCAGTGGTGGGGACTGTCCCCAGCAGTCCTTCAGAAAGTTACCCCTGTGTATTACGGTAATTTCGAAGATTCGCATGCAGAGTCTGTCGGCTGCTTGATGGAAGAAACTCTCGCGATGCGATTTGAATGTTCACAGCTAGAACGAGAACAGCGAACAACAGAGCGAGTTTATAGAGCTGTTGATCGGCTGGGTGGGACCGAAGAACGAGAAAGAGAAGCGTCTCAGTGAAGGAGGAATCCAGGGCAGAGCTCGGCGGCTGATAAATCAGATTCACTGCCCTTAAAACGCGGAGCGTCTGGACTTTCTTACGGTCTCCTAAACAAGTGTCACTGGCAACAGACGGTATGTTCTCTCTTTTAGCTAAGCTTGCTAGCCTGCTGCTAACAGTCGCTGTGAGTGGAAGTTAGTTAGCTTGTTGGCATTCCGTGGCGGTTATTAAGCCACACTGGGGTCTATGAAACACGTCCACCTGCCTTTGTGTTGCCGTGTTTTCCTAATAGCTGCCTGTATGCTCCCATTCCGGTTAGTTAAACCGTTAGTTGAGCTGGTTTGAAGCGGTGAGCTATGTGGCTAACTCGGCAAACATTCTACCATTGCTGAGAAGTTTGAGGATAGCTGGGATGCAAAACTGCAACAGATTATGGGATGAGATGCCACTCAGTCACTCTGTAACCTAACACTGCAGGCATGAAAGGTACATTTTAGGTTATCAGTGACTTTCTTTTTTAAGATGTAAAAGCTGTTGAAAGCCGATAGTAAAAAGTCATGAATGTAGGGGAGGGGGGGCTGTGTGTTACTGCCATGACTGGAACTCCACGTTGAATGTAAACAAAAAGATTTATGTTTGATCACATTTGAAAGTTAATTCCTGCACTGATATTTCTTTTTTTTACATTAAAGGTTAAAGATCACCATTTCCAAGATCTTAAAACATATATCTAAATTTAAGCTATATTTTAATATACATAAAGACTGTTGTTTGTTTATGTATTTTTTGAATAATCCTTTGGTACATTACTATAATTGTTACATAACCAAACAAACTCCCCATGAACAATTCGCTTTAAACCCCCTCCTGAAATAGAAAAAACTGAAACTGGATGGAAATAACATTGGTTTTTAGGATTGACCTATGGCCTTTCGGCCTTTAAACATCACCATATTATAGACCGGGATAATAATTAATCATTTGATATAGTTGCTTAAAGGGCAGATTAGACTTCTGCAACCGCACACCTCAAATATCGCTTGGGTCTGTTTGTGAACCAGTTTTGCTGGTATGATTCTGCACCATCAGTCTGGAATTTCTAAGGACCCACAGCAGTTTCCCGCCAATACGCAAGAGAACTCACGGGTACTTCGGCGTGACTGTCCGAGAATAAATTACCTTTAGGAAGTCAGTGTAAATGTGTAATGCTTCTGATGCATAGCCTCTGTAACCGTCAAATCTGTCTCAGTGCGACAACGCCCCCTGCGCAGAGGTTCTGCAACCGTCGTCGTGCACCTCAAAAAAATCTCGACTACGTTTCGGACGGTCGCAAACCCGCGCAGACCTCAAGTGGAAGTCCGCAGACAAAAAGCAGCTGCGATTGGTCCTTGGTATGCCTTTCCGGCTGTCTGTGTGGTCGTCCTTCTTTATTCGGTGACGGGGTGTGCCATTTTTAAAAACCGAGGAACAACTAGAATGGATAACTATGTTGAAAGGTTATTCGGTCTTTTTGCCAACTCCATTAACAGAACCTGTTCCTCTTCGATGTCTAGCAACTCTAGATCCATCTCCGTGACCGTGATATCTTGCAGACGCACCGTTGTTGTTTTGGAAGATAAACACGTGCCGCCGCAGTTCTCCTGAGTTCTCGAAAAGGCTCTTTCTTGCACTTTGGCGGGAAACTGCTGTGCATCCCTAGAAAATCCAGACGGATAGTGCAGAAGCATACCAGCAAAACTGTTTCGCGACCAGACCCAAGCCATATTTGATGTGTGCGGTTGCAGAAGTCTAATCTGCCCTTAACTCCTCTACCGAGTAATGGGCAGAGGTTGTTCCCAGTATACATCTGGGTTTAGATAAGACATTGACCATAACATCTCGATATTAGAAGCAGCCGCAGCATTTGCTATTGGACCACAGGATTTTAAACTTCAAGCTTAAAAAACATTAATTGCTTCTGAATATCCAAACAAATTCTACCTTGAATATAGCCCTTCCATTGTTTGCTAGATTGGCCCCATTTAAAGGGAATAGTACACCCAAAACATGATTAGCCTTCAGGTTTCTACTCACCCCCATGGACAACACTCTGGAGTACTTTTTTTGATATCTCAAATGCATCTGGAGATCTGGGGGGCTTCTTGCTGTCTGCTGACATTCAAATAATGGATATGTCTAGATCATGCGAGACAGAAAAGGTCCATAAAAAGTCCACAAAACATTAATCCAATATTCCTCCCATACTGCTTTCGCCAATGTATCCAAGAATTGATGTCTGAGTGGGTACGTCTCAGAAATTACTACGTAAACGGCAGTAATTTAGAATGTTTTTTAGAGCATAAACAGTGTGTATAGGATTTCTAATAAAGTCTTATGCGGCCCTAATGCTTACAGAAGCCGCAGTGGAGACCAAACCAGCGCGATTCAGCTCGGCAAAGAACTCATGCTCTTCCTCAACACTGAAGTCCTCAGACATTTTTCTTTCCTTGTTTTCTCTTTGCACAGGTAAACAGCACATTTCTTCTTCTACGCTTTGCATTATTGGCAGGCAGAGCAGACGCTGAATGCGCGGACTTTCATCTGAGTTTTGGTCTGCCGGCTTTCCGTAGCGTCGCGGAACGCCGCTTTCAGGAAATCCTATACACTACGGTTTATGCTCTAAAACATTCTAAATGACTTTGGTTCTGAAGTAAATTATGGACGCTACCCACTCAGGACACTTGGAATACATTGGACGAGCAGTATGGAGGAATATTGACACGAACTTTTTGTGGACTTTTAGGACCTTTCTTGCCTCTGGGCACCATAGACCTCCATTATTTGAATGTCAGCAGAGCAGCAAGAAGCCTCCCAGATCTCCAGATGCATTTGAGATATCAAAAAAGTACTCCAGAGTGTTGTTCAGCATGGGGGTGAGTATAAAATGAAGGCTGAATTATGTTTAAGGTGTACTATTCCTCTTTAATAGGAATATGGTAAACGTTACATCTAGGGCTGCAACTAAAAATTTTTTTTTGTAAATCGATTAATCTGTCGGTTACTTTTTTGATTGATAATCAGATAATCAAAGGTTCCTTAAAGAAGACTTTTTACTAAATTAAACCAGGTGAAACTAAAACTTAAGGAGTTCTGGATAGAGCCTAATGACAGACAAATTATATATATTTACATATTTTTACAATTTTGATATAATTGCCAGCTAAAGGTACGTTTTACAGTCTCTGTGCTCCATTTAACAATTAATCGCTAACTAATTTTGTTGACAATTATTCCAATAATCGATTAATCACGGTTAATCCAATAAATTTTTTCAACCCTAGTTACATCGCAGAAACAGTGGGGGATCCGAAACATCCGACTTGTAGTACATTCGTGAAAATAGGCCTTAGGCTTTTAGATTCATCTTCACTGAACAACTGAGGTGTCGGTCTGCTCATCAAACTGTGTTTTAGTCATAAAGGGTCCAATAAAAAGGCAATTGTAAAGCTATCTTTTGCTAAAAAATGACACCCAAGTCATATCAAGCCTTCTTCTAGCCTTCATAAATTATTTAAATTTGCCTTTATCTCTTCAAAAAAGTAACACCCCTCCAAAAAAAACCCCACAATATTCTCAGGCTCAAGAGAGGCTGCTGTAGTTATTAACCACACATATTTTGGTGTTATTTTTTTAGTTCATTATGTAGGCCATTAGATTCAAAAAGTAATTTCTGTGTTTGCACAAAGTTCCCCTTACATTCGTTGTTTTGATGTCCAAAGCGTGTTGTTAGAATGCAGGGTTTGTTTCTTTTGTTGACACTGTACACCTAAGCTGCAAGTAAAGGTCATTGGCTCACCGTGCTTCAGCCTATCTTTTGTGTGTGTGTGTGTGTGTGTGAGTGTGTGTGCTCCTGTCCCGGTATAAGAGTTAGAACTATTTTACCAATTTCGCCATCAAACTAAGCTTCGTTTGTATCGAGATGAGGACATGTTGCTGCTCTTAACTTCCTCTTTTGTTAATGGCTAAGTTTAGCGCTAAAGTGTGAATTGACTTTAGTGTGAGGTATACACTGGTAAAGGTTAGGTTTAGAGTTATTGCTAGTTAGAGATGAAAATTAATGAAAAGGGAATCGACCAGGGCTGAAACAATTATATGAATCAATTATTGAAATAATTGTCAACTAATTTAGTTATCTATTAATAGTTAACTGGAGTGTAGCGACTCTAAAATGTGCCTTTAGCTGAAAGAGTGATGCACCTTGAGCAGCAATTATACCAAAATTGTAAATAAAAAATATGTAAGCATATTGCATTTAAGAAAAAATCGTTTTCTTCTGTCAATATCCTCTGTCCAGAACTCCACAAGTGGAAAAGTTTTAGTTTCACCTGGTTTAATTTTGCAAAATGTCTTCTTTAAGGAACCTTTTGCTATCCGATTATTAATTGGAAAAATAATCAACAGATTAATTGATTTGCAAAATAATCATTAGTTGCAGCCGTGGAGTCGACACATGGTCCTCACTTCACATGGCGAGATGAGCATGGGTGCTATTGAGCATTTGCTGCATAGTTAATACCCTTGCTATCCCACAAAGTAGTTGTCCAACCATCACGTCAATTTTGTCTTAAAGATGCAAAATAATAACATTTTTTATCTGGTGGTGATCTTATTAAAGTCCTAGGAAAATCCTATTTAAATGTCAAATCATTCAGGCTTAAACATGTATATAAATGTATCAGACGATATTGTCCCAAAATTTAGAAAATTTCTGTTTAAAAAAAAAAATCCTGTCTTAAAATCGATGGGGTGTTTTTTTCGTTATCTTATGCAGGCCAGTTAGTTATACGTAAGCCTCAACACCTAAATTCGGCCAATATCATATCAGTGGTCATCTGCTATGGTGACTAGGAATGAATGATATTGCCTTTTTGCCGATATTCGATATGCAGATATTCCAAACACCAAAGTTCAGATTCCGATATAAAGAGATACTAATATCAAATCATGCGAGTCACAAAATTTAAGCCTAACCACCTTCACTGTGATGAATGGTAATTATTCCACAAATAATTACCATTGTAGAGGATAAGAACACCATTTCATCTTCAGGAAAGTGCTAAATGTTAACATTTATTTTCAACACTGTCGCCAACAACATTTTGGAACGTGCTTTTCCTGAGCTTAATCTGACGTCTATTCAAACAAGAGATAAATGTATTTTCTTCACAAATAGAAAAAAATTTACCTCTCCAGTAAAGATATATTGTGCAGAATTGAATGTAAACAAAAATGATTACAAAAAATGAGAGGGAAAACACATTAAAAAGAGGTTAGCAAATGGAACATAAATGTGCAAAGTCAGTCTTTAGCCCATTACCTGGGCTATTGTGAAGTGTAAAATGGGCTAATTCTGCCTCGTAGGAAAAAAAAGAACAGGCATATTCAAAAGGCATTAAAAAAACCAGCTTAATTTGAAATGTTCTTTTAACTAGAAAAAAATAACTTAAATAGTCCTTCCTGTGAAGTGCAAAAAATGAGGATTAAGATAGTCCTTCTTTGGGCTCTTCGCCTTTAAGTTCTACCGTTGTACTAATGTTATGAGAGGATGATTTTTTTGGATGAAAATGAGAATCTCGGCATTGTCGCAATGCATACAATTCCTCTTCTCATCAGTGAAATGGTAAACAGCACTAAACAGTTGCTCGCTGTCTACACTTGTCCTGGGCGCAGTTGGGTACTGGCATGCAACACGGGCCAGAGCAGGGAAGCAGGTTTGGTTGGAATTCCAGTTCACCAACGGGCATGCTGTCTTAGGGATGGGGATCTCTGCCAAGTATGTCAACACCTGACAAAACATAAAAGCAAAAAAAGTTTTCAGTTAACCTTCGAAGCACACCCAAATGTTTATCTTATATTTTACTATTTATATTTACTAGTTTAAATGACAGATGGAATTCTGTAAACTTTCAGAGGACACCCAAATATTCACTTTACATTTACTAGAAGTGAATAATATGAAATTAAGTCTTTCCATTTTTACTTATTTATAAATCATTAACTCACCTGTGAAGTAGTTACACCTGCTGCATCTTGCTGTACAAGGATTTCTCGGTACGTGTCCTGCAGGCTCTCGTTTTGGGCCTTCTTCGTTTTGGTGGGTTTGCATGCCCCAGCCTCTTTCTGTTGATCAGTACCCCCACCAGCCGTTTTATCCGCAACACACTGCAGCATAGGCCGGGAATCCCCCTTCTTGCAAGAGTCAAATTAAGGGTCTTTGTAACGACCATCAATCATTGTTGCAATGGCATAGAGGCGTTCATCTTGCACACCATGAAAGCGATTGCAAACAGTTTCTAGTAGAGTGTGCATGGCTGTTTGCGCACCGTTTTCTTGCGCTGTATTAGACCCACGGTACTCCTGTGAACAAGGGATAGCCTTATTTAGCTCAAAATTAGGATCTAGACATTGTGCTGTCAAGCTCAGAATGTTAACTTGTTCAACACTTGAAGACCAAATGTCCGTTGTAACACCAATAGATACAGCATCAAATATTAACTTGTCGTGTCTATGAACAACACCATAGAGCTCGGTGAGGCAAACTTCAGAGACATGGCATGTCAAAGCGTAGCTCAAGGAATCCGAGACATTTTTTTAATCCAGTATCTTCCATCATGGAAAACAGCTGGTTATCTAACACAAAGCACTCAATGCTTTTCTAACAAATCGTTTACGCTCTCGGGAAGGGTATTTTCTGTTTCTTGTCGAATGAGTCTTTAAAAGAAAGCTGTGGTGTTGTTTTTTGCTCAAGTCGTTTTTAGGTTGCTTGGCTTTCCTTTGCTGAAGAAACTCTATTTCTCTGGCTGGTGCCTCCTTACGTGAGATATTGGTAGGTTGGTAGTGTGCAAGGACGAAGTCTTGTCACGCATGACGGTGACCTCACAATCATAGGAAAACACAAACTTCGAGTCGTCATCTGAAACTTTGAAGAAAGTTCCACACTGCAAACATTTGTTTCAAACTGCAAACTTCTGGTTAGCTTCCTTTGGTTACAGGGTTAGTCGGTCGGTGCAGTTTAATGACGTCATCCAGGAGCGTCGCCTTTTGGCAGAAGCATTAATTCCACAGTATTTTATCAAATCTAGGCATTAAATTATCGGCTTTTCGTTACTAGGGGGATTATCAATAAGGATATGGACAGATATTACATAAGTATGCTAATATCGGCCCACCGATATTATCAGACATCCCTAATGGTGACAGATTAGTGAAGCCACGAATAGATGACTTCCTTATCTGTAGGAAGTGAGAATTATACATCTGTTTCCATAGGTGGACCTACAGAAGGTTCATTAACAGTCCGTGTCTTTCAAATCCAGATTGATCCAGATGATCCAAGCTATGCTAACGAGCATAGCTTGGATCATCCACTGAATGTTATTCTTATTTGGTTTTAAAGGAGATCTATGCAGTGTTTTGAGAGAGTTTGGGCCCAGCTACAAAATTAAGTCAGCTAGGGCCGCAGCTGTCAATTATTTTAGCAATACATGAATCAATTTTTTTTTTAGTTGACCCGACACCAGCTGCAAAATCGCTCGTCTACCCAGAAATACACGCCAGTGAAAACAAATCTCTGACAAACTCAGGCTAAACATTGAAGAACAGCGTTACCTGACACATTTTTCCTGATCAGCAAACATTAAGACAAAGACAGCAGGATTTTATTTCCTTATCAAGTTAGTTAAGGTAATTCAAGGCATAAATAGACAAATCTATGTTAAAGGTCACACTTTCTACAGACAGGAAGAGCAGCGATGGACACGGTCATGTTGGCTGCAAATAGAGTTGTGTCCCCAGCTTTTACAGTTACAAAAAATGGCTGAGTGCTCACAGAGCTTAAAACAAGAGGAAAGACAATTTTTTTTTAATCACATATATAATGAGGATGTGCATCAATATTTAAAGCCTCATCCGAGTTTATCTCCTTATATAGTTTTTAACATGTTATTGATAAGAATTAAGCAATTCAAGCTAAAAATAAACACAACAAGTCATGTCAAAAAGCAGAACTTTCTTCAGCTCACATTTTTAACCTTTGTTTAGCCTGTCCTACTCTCAGCAGCAGGCTTTCATCTTTTACATTTCAAGATTCCTATTCTGGTTTGTAAGTAAAATTAACTGTGTTTCATCTTCTGAATGCTTCAGATTAATGTGTCTCTGAACTGCACTTCTCCCAGTGACAACAGTTAGACTTTTGTTGCATGTCATTTTTTTAAGTAAATCTCCAGTGTCTGCTTTGCCTTCCTTCTCCAAAACTTGACAATGAGGTCAGAGTTGATCTCCTACAGGAGGAGGGCGTTTCACTTCAGGACAACTAGAGCTTGTTGATTGGTCAGTTGCTGACAAACTAAAGGAGATACTTTGAGTTATGAAGGTTCCTCAATAAACAAAGGTTTTTCAATTATAAAAAAAAATCCTGCACTCTTTAAAATAATTGTAATTGTCAAAGAAATGTAAAAAACATAAACTTAATTCAGTGCTTTCGACATTGCGATTTAGTTACCGTAATTTTTGGACTATAAGCCACGACTTTTTCCCCATTTTTCGATCTTGCGGCTTATCTATGGACTTTTACAGCTAATGGCCACTAGGGTAATACCTAAATCTATGGATTTTACCATCCACCATGTTGACGTCATGTTTGCTTCAACACACAAGTATGGTAGCAGTTTGTGTGACACCCTCATTATGGAAAACAAATGTACCGGTAGAAATTTTAAATAGGAGCTTCTATAAACAATCCTCGTTGTTCACGAACCATATGGTAATTAAACATAAAAAACCTGCGGCCTATAGTCCGGTGCGGCTTGTATATGTACAAATCGTGCAATTTAGCTTCTGCGGCTTATATTCAGGTGCGGCTAATAGTCCGAAAATTCCGGTATGTATCTCTTTTTTCCATCTAAAAAATTTAATTAAAACATTTTCAACAAATAAAATTGCCGACAATTTTTATTAATAATCTGCTAAAATATTCCTATGGGGAGATTTTTACTATGATTTTTTTTGTGTTGTTTACAGAATTCAAGGTTCTTTCTTCAGTTCTGGATAGAGAATATTTACAAGTTTTTCATCTGAAATAGAACAACAGGTAAAGATGTGTTTCCTTAGTATCTGTAGGATGTATATTAAGGAAATTGTATTTCTAATGAGAGAGATAAAATAACCTGTGTAACTAATGGCATACTTGAAAACACTGTTGGGCCAAATAAGTCCATAGTTATGTTTTGTGGAGTATAAAAAAACCCCTGGATATTGTGAAGAATTTTGAGTATAAAATTAAACTACGATGCATTAATTAATTTTTAGGTTTTGAGTTGACCTTAACAGGTTTATATCGGGGAAAAATATCATCATAAACATCATATTGAACAAATCAAACCAATTCTGCAGCAGGATAAAGGTGTTGATTCATATTTCTCATATTTAGCATCTTCAAAAATAATTATCACCAAGCTTAATAGTCTCCAACGTGCATCTTGTTTAATTATAGTATAATCTTGAGATTATAAATTGTTAATCGGCCCTTTCATATTGTTCAACATCAACAGATTGATTTATTTTTTGTCCATCTTTTTTAAATTAGGACCAGAAGAAAAAGCTCAAATTTAAATTGTTACCCTAACCTTTTTTAAACATCTAAGCCCGACCTGTTTTTTTTTTAGTTTGATAGTGAAAAGATTAGAGGCTAAATCCTTTCTTCTGCCTAGAATGGGAGTTCAGTGTAATTATTAACATTTTATTAGAG
This sequence comes from Cyprinodon brontotheroides, assembly GCA_018398635.1. Classification (NCBI taxonomy): domain Eukaryota; kingdom Metazoa; phylum Chordata; class Actinopteri; order Cyprinodontiformes; family Cyprinodontidae; genus Cyprinodon; species Cyprinodon brontotheroides. The sequence continues at coordinate 4,444,792 of JAGKQL010000063.1, forward strand.
ATATTTTATATCGATACTCATCTGGGATCTAGTAAATATATATTGATTTATTTTCCAGCCCTAAATATAAGCATCCAATGAGTTGGACCACCATCTGTTTGTCATTTCAAGGGCTTGGTGGAGAGGTATTGGTCCATTACTGAGTATAAGATCTGAGTCCATATCAAGGCATTTTAACTGATTCGTCTTAGAGTATTTTTTTTTCCTACTGTTATATATGTGACATTTCTTCTAGTTTTTCCAGTTAATTTCATTGTTTCACACCCTCTTCTCTAAGTCTGGGTTCTCAGCTGAGCAGAAATACCACAATGCTTACCTCATCACTGCCCACGCCACATTTTAGGAGGAGGGATGAAGAAACGAAGGGTAGTCTGAGAGGAGGGGCGGCCGCTGGGGACTATACTGGCTTTGTTGGTGTTGGAAACCATTCTTTTCCTTGTCGGCCGGCTTCGCCTGTCTTTGTACTTTAACAAAGCCTTCTCTGTTTTTGCTGTTGTTGTGGTCATTTGTACTTTTTAAGTTCTTCAATCTGTGGAAGGGTAGGTTATAACACGTTGTTTAAACAAGTTTTAACTCTTAATATTGACATTTTTTAGCTATGCATTTTAAAAAGTTTCTATTGATTCAACACTTTTTGCTGTGTTAAAGCTGCCATTGCCACAGTACAGTGTGTTAAAAGCCTAAATCCACATCAGTCTGTAGCAGCTCAGTTTGCTCATTAGGACGCAACTCTGTGGCGGATGGTGATTAGTAACTTCGCCGATGGATTGACAGTTCCCAGCTTTGCAGAAGCTCAGGAATGTGCATAAAGGCAACATTACACATGCAGGGTAGGAATGCAGCTAGAATGATGCTCATTGGGAGAGGCCACTGGCTTAACTGTTTACATGGGTTTGTTTACATGCTTCATTCCAAGACCTTCATTATTAGTCTCCTTTGGCTGAGTTCACAATTTATACAAACAAATTCATTAATCCCTCTAAACTCTTATTTGCCTTTGCTCTAATATTTGTATTTCTGAGTCAGTTTATACTTGGAGTTTTCTAGTAAAGCATTAGTTTAGACCTGGATAGCCTTGTTGTTTCTATAACTTCTGGGAAATCAAACCAGTCAGGCTTTAAGCTAGGAATCATTCCAAGGGTGTACTCGTTGGTGTATCACATCTTTAGGCTTTGCACGACTGTCTGACACTATGCTCCACGTGTTGGTAAACTAAAGCCTTTTGTAACATAATGGAAGGTGTGACATTAACACAGGCAGTATATACGTAAACAAGGAAGTTATGGGGCCAAGCAAGTTAGCATTTCTCCTATCAAGTGTGAAAAACTTCTTAACCAAATGGAATAGAATAGAAAATCCCTTTATTGTGCCGGAAAATTGTGGTGTAACAGCAGCAAAACATTACTGCAAAAGTGGTCATAAATGTGGACCTTAAACAGTGTATAAAAATAACAGAATAAGAGACAGACAAAAATTAAACAAACACTAATAATTGAACTTTATTGATCTCATTGGAGACATTTACCTTTGCATTTAACCCATCCCCTTTGGGAGCAGAGGGCTGCCATTGTGCAGCGCCAGGGGAGCAGTGTGGGGTTAAGGGTCTTGCTTAGAGACCCAGAGTGTCTTTTACAGTTGTCTTTTGTATCTCTGCTTCTTTCTGTATGTCTCCTTCTGTGTCCTTGAACCCCAGTGGGTCCTCAGCAGATGGCAGCTCACACTGAGCCTGGTTCTGCTGGAGGTTTCTTCCTGATAAGCGGGAGTTTTTCCTCTCCACTGTAAGCTACAAGCATGCATAGTGTGAGGGACTGCCTTTGAGTCAATGAGTCGATGCAATCAGCTGGTTTTCCTTAGATAGAAAACTTTGAATCATTTTGACTGGATGATCTGGTGAACTGTAAAGTGCCTTGAGATGACATGTGTTGTGAATTGGCGCTATAGAAATAAACTGAATTGAATTATAAAAATATTATTCTAATGCCATTGGAAATCCCTCCCCCAGAAGTGAAGAGACTATTATAAAAGAATGTGGGTGAAAAAATCTGCTTAAGCTTTTTACTTAAGTAACAGTAAGTAAAAGTAACATATTTAAAAGTACTTAGAGTAGAAAAGAAAAAGTAAAGCAGAAGAAATGTTATGGACAGATGCTTAAAACCTCATACTTGTTATTGCGCTACCCTTTTAAAGTAACATTTTCTGGATAAATTCCTTTGTGTTATAACCAATGGCCACAGCGGGAACTTTAACTTTGCAACATCTTAAAGGGAAACGCCAGTTTTTTACATTGGGCTCTTAATTTTACAATATTACATCATGTTCTACTCACCCATATGAGTTTTGTGTCATTTGGAGCTGTTCTGAAGATGTTCCGTTAGGTTATATCCAAGTAACGTCTTCCTATGGGCAGCGACTTGAAGGCACAAACTAAACTGTTCATAATTTATTCTTTATGGTACGCCAGTATTCATAACATGTAGGCGACTCACTGTCCCACAGACATCCGCAGTTAATTTTTTATATTTATATTTTTTTTTAAAACAAAGCGGCACGTGTATAAGAATGTTTACTTGTTTTTGAGAATGTGCATCGATGTCAGTCAGTGGTTTCCTTGCAGCAGCAGAGTCTGATTTTGATGTCTGCTTTTGATCTTTTCTTATTGCACAGACCGACTGGTTTGTGTTGTGTGTTTGGGGGGGGGGTCTCTTTACTGCATTCTCAAACGTTTCTAATGTGTGGAAATTTACAGTAAGACTGAGAAAACATGCTCCATGAGCTTCTTGCATGTGTCGGATAATTCTTCACATCTCTGATTAGCAAACAGTTTTAGATGCATTAATTATAGAAATTCAAAGCAATAAAAATACCAAAAAGCAGAACTTCCACATTGTTCACTAGAGCTGGACAACAGTGTTTGAAAATAAAATCTGAGATATTGTGATATCAGATTTTTTATTTTATTTTTTTCCCTTCCAAGAATCACTAAATCCATATTAATTATGACTGATCACAGCATCAAATCCATTATGGCTTCAATATTGTTGTTTCATCTACATTGTATGATTAAATTAAACCACAATTTCCCCATAGTGGGACAATAAAGGTATTAAATAAAGGGAATAAAGTAATGCTTGGTTCTTGTAGAATTGTGCTTCAAATTAAGAAATAACTAATTTGTCCATATTAGCTTATATAAAAAGGTATTTAGAAAAAAAAAAGCAACACCTTAAGGCCTTGATGTTAAATTTAAGTTCACCTATAGTTTGATGCACCAGTTCAACTAGAGCAGAACGTTTTTGGTCTAAATCTATACCATCTGTTAAACAGCTTGTTAACACATCTGTAAAACCTTCTCTTTCGAGCTTTGGGCTTATTTGCTTCTGCTGCTGTTTAAACTCTGTTTCTGGTGTTTTTACTGTTTTCAGACTCTAAAGTGCAAAGATGGATCACTCTCTAGGTTAGCTTAGAAGGAGACCGGCTCATCACAGAAAGACTTATTTAAGACATTAAGATAACGGAAGCAGTTGCTGTCGCACAGGAAATGGACAAAATTACACAATCGAGTCCATAGATAAGAGTTGTTTCTTAGATCATTTGGGGAAATTGATGCAAAGCTTCTTTCATCTCTGTCAGATGGGCCCAGTGTTTTTGATGTTGGCTTTGAACAAATCATTCTCTGCTTTACTGAAACTCTAGGATTTCATTTTGTCTTTGCAGAGCATGTACACTCTGTTAACAATTGGAGGACAGAATCGGTTTTAGTGGTTTTACTTTTTTTGACAGACTGTTAAACGGACCTATTTTTAAAGTCGTAGGGAAATCATATTTAAATGTCAAATCATTGTGGCTTAAACATATATATAAACATGAATATAAATGTACTCTTTATCAGATGATATTGTCCCAAAATTTAGAACATTTCTATTTAAAAAAATTTTTTCTTTTTGGTTATCTTATCCAGGCCAGTTAGTTATACGTCAGCCTGAACACCTACATTCAGCCAATCATATATCAATGTTCATCTGTCAATCAGATTTTTTTGGTCATAGCATCTTAATTCATATGTTGCAGCTAATATACGTGAAGGTTGAAATAAGAATCTTTTTCCTTTCCCATTGAGTTCCCGTCCCAGTGTTCACGGGGATGGGCGTCTGTGTCTTCAGCAGTAAGAGCTAACAGAACTGGCAGCGTTGCGAGGCAAGGGCTCAAACATGTACTGGCTGGAAGCCTTCTACACCAAACCAAGCTTCTGCGCCCTGGCGTCCTTTTTCCACAACATCTTCATCCCGGCTTTCCTCCTCTAAAACAAAAATGTATGATGATGGAGACTCATCCACGACCTCAGACACAAAACTCTCCTCCTCTTGCATGTTTCCTCTGTCCATAGCGTTCCTTGACAGTGTCATTTCTAAGGCCCCGCCCACCGCGAAGTCAAAACGAACACGAAACGCTTAATATTTTTCCAGAACGTTTGTTGTAAAGACGGAGGCGTAAAATAAATGTGATCGTCCACACGAATGCATGAAAACGCTGCAAAATGTATGCCAGGCCTGTAAGTGGCGCTGTGGTGCCAAAGCAAAAAATAGGCGACGAAATGTTGGGCATGCACACTAATATTTATACATGGTTGCCCTGCGGGTCCATTTTAAATTAAGGTCAGTCAAATTCAGGTGCTGAACTATGTGCGTCGATATTGCTCTGTTCTTCCTGGAGATATTCCAGAAGAAGAAGATTCTGTTGTAAGCCCGACAGCAGGGTGAGTAGCATGAGCAGCAACCGTTCAACACAGTACGGCGCCATTGTTGTTGTGATACTGTGCATGCGTGTTTAGAGGCGACGCTATGGCGCATGTGTGAAAAAAAAAGCGGTTAGAGCTTAAAGATGGAAAGCGCCAAAGCCTTAATAAAAAGATTGTTTACTGACCCCGAAGCGCCCGGCAACGTATGGATAAGAGGCTGGTTAGGTGAAAAATGTGTCGCGTTTAGGCCAGGGTTTGGCCGTCGTGTGGCCGGGCCATAGTCACCAATTTAGTGCTTCTTGGTCCCAATGGAATTTCCCATTGGGAAGCTTCTAGCGCTAAGTTGCTAACTGGTTAGCAGGATGCTTCCGGGACACCGGCCACAACCAAACTTACTTGCGAACCTTCTGCCACAACAACCCCGCCCCCTTGATAAACGACCAATCACATTCACTTTATTCACTTGTGTAAAGTCATGCACCACTGGGGTGAATTCGGAAATTTAAACTCTGAAAAGAATTTTAAAAAGTGACAAAGAGAAAAATATTATTTGAAAATGTAAAAAAACTGTATGAATTAATCACAATGAAAAAAAAAAAAAAAGGAAAAACAGAAGTTACACAAAACTCAGTTTCATTTCTGGAATGCATTTCATCCATCTTAACAGTTATTCCAATCATTTCATTTGGATTTTGGCAAACTGACCCGACCGTGTCTACAGTATATGTGGACCGGGCTGCACAGAACTTTGAGGGTTTTAATTTCCTCCTGCTCTCTCGTTTAAAACACCCTGCAGACTCAGCAACTCATGCTGCTGCTAATGATTGAAACTATGACGCCTCAGCCGCTCCTAAATCTGCCGAAGGGTCCATTCTGGGCTCTTAGAACAGAATTGTCAGAACCAACACTTTAAGATGCTGTGTGTACAGAGTCGGGGGGGTGGGCACAGCACTTGGTTAGTGGTTTTTTGTGCTTCTATTTTGAATAACGCCTAAAAAAAACATAAAAAAAAAAAACCCTATTGAAGTTGAGAAGTACCAGCGGTTTACGGCTCACTTCCTCCTGCCGGCTGTCATCAGCGACCGGTGGCCTGGGCCTCGTCACTGTTGATTTCACAGGCAGATTAGAACGCTGCCTCTTCTGCGTCACTTCTGTCCAAGATCGTCTGTGTTCTGTTTTCTCTTTCTGCAGTTATGCTTTGATTAGGAGAGCAAGCGCACACTTCACCGGTCATGGTGTTGATCTAGGAAAATGTCCACAACAAACAACCTCCTAAGCCCAGCAGCTGGTCCGGTCCTAGCTTTGAAGTTCTTTCTAGGTTTTGATCAAAGGAGATTGGATCGCCAAGAAACATTTAGGCCGAGGTCCGATGGTTTAATGGGACATAAAAGGTTAAAATGTTTTTAAAACAAAACTTAAAAAAGGTGACAATAAATCGTTGGTAGTTGGGTGTTGCACCATGATTTATTTTCATACAGGAGGCGAAAATAGATCATTTTCCAGGCTGTTTCTTACTTTTTAAATAGATCAACCAATAGTTATCGTAAACTCTTTGTAAATAATAATAGATTGATTTTGGATGGCATGTTTTCCTTGTCATCTCTCCACTTCCTTACACCTTTTCCCCTCTTTCTATTTGCAGGTTCTGTTGCATCTTTTTTGCCCTCGTGACCCCCCCGCCCCTTCGCCAAAATCAGGCTGCTTGATGTAACGGCGAGGCTGATCAGGAGAAGCCATCATGTCTTAAACGCAGACGGGCCCTCCGGAGCCCTGTCCCCCCACCCCGTCCCCCCTTCCCCCGCCCCCTCCCCCATCCACCACCTCACCCCTTCTCCCAGCCCCCTCCAACTCCCGCACCTCTCCTCACACCTACGGGACAGGCTGCCTAGCTCTGGCTCCCCCCCAGCACACCCCTCTCCTCCCGCCGGAGAGATGAGCTTAAAGAAGCACCAGCAGCTGGGGAGCGGAAGTGGTGGGGTCACAGGTTCTGACCGGGACCTGCAGTCCACCGCTTCCTCCGTCTCCCTGCCGTCGGTGAAGAAAGCTCCGAAGAAGAGGCGTCTCTCCCTGGCTTCTTTTTTTCGAAGAAGAAGCCGGCAGAGGTCGAAGGAACCCCAGCGTCCTGGGTCAGGAGGCCTTGCAGGAGTGGATGGCATCGCCAGCATTGAGAGCATCCATTCTGAGATGTGTAATGACAAGAACTCTGCCTTCTTCTCTGTTGGTGTGGCAGGAGCTGCCTCTTTCTCATCTGCCTTAGGGCCTTCCTCTTCTACCTCCTCCTCCTCCTCTAAGATGGGGGTGGTAGCGGGGGCAGAGTTACTGGAGTGCCCACTGTGCCTTCTACGCCTCTCCAGGGAGAGTTTCCCCGACATCATGACCTGTCCCCACCGCTCCTGCATTGACTGCCTGCGCCAATACCTGCGCATCGAAATCTCAGAGTCACGCGTCAACATCAGCTGCCCCGAGTGCTCGGAGCGCTTCAACCCTCACGACATCTGCATGATCCTCGGGGATCGAGCTCTAATGGAGAAATATGAGGAGTTTATGCTGAGGAGGTGGTTGGTCGCTGATCCGGACTGCCGCTGGTGCCCTGCGCCAGACTGTGGGTAAGCAGTGGAAGATTTATAAGTTGAAACAACAAGCATGCAGAACCTGATATGAGACGTTTGCATTCATGTTTATAGGAATATTAGCATGCTGGTTTGTAGAACTTTTTATGAGCACATATTATGTCAGGCACCTCAACAGTAAAGTGCTTTATTATTTTATCACAAACACTTCTAACCACACCAGTTCTTTTTACTTTTCTACTTTTACGTGAACAAATGGACAGAACAAGGTAAGTTTAAGATAAATGAGAACTGCCCAAATGGGGAACTGATGTCAGCATCAGGGCTGGCTAATGGTCACATTTAGGAGGGAGGAAACTTCACCACTGGGCTTGTTGCACAAGTGGTATCACAAACCACACCTGTATTCACAGTGCGAGCAATGTTTGCTTCTTCAAACACCTTCAGTGTTGCAGATTTAAGAAAGATTAACATTTTATCTTTTCTATGTTGTTTTTTTTTTAAGCAGAATTGTGTTATTTGTCAATTTACTACACAATTGCTGAAGTCCTGCTTTTATGTAAAACAGTTTTAATTTTTTTAAGATCCAAATACAAATTATTTTGACATTAGCCTGATCCTCCATATGTTCTACTGATGCGGTTTGGCCGATTCTGGAGCCGTTATTGCTTTTCTGCCTTCATTTACAGAATAAAAGATAACACCATGACAAATGTTACACGACTTATAATTTAAACAAATTTTAAACTTTTATTAAAGGAAAAGTCCTTTAATGGATTATTATCTATATCTATAAATATTAGGGCTGCAAATAACGAGATCGATAAAAATCGACTTTTAAAAGCGTTGGCAGCGAATTTAATCATCGATTAGTTGTGTCAGCCGATTATCGCGTCATCCGCCGCCGTCATCCGGGAAGAAAAAATATGGCCGGGCGAGTCAGCGCCCGCAGTTGCGGTGTTGCCAACTCAGCGCACTTTTCAGACCCCTCCAGCGAATATTTTTCAAAAAAGCGACTAGCGGCAAATCTGGCGACTTTTACGGTGTCACTGGCGGCTTTGCCTGCCGTGGGGCGCCTCCCCATCCCAACCCCTTTCTCCCTCTCCTCTCAGCGCTGCAGTCAGAGCCGCAGGATTTTATTGAGTTTACCCTCAGCGTCCAGACTGCAAATGAAGCGGGCATGCGCCTGGATTGACGGCGCAAATTGATCACAATAATTAAAATAGCCTGCGCTTTGTAAAGTGAAAAAAGTCTTAACATGCAACTTTTGTCAAAACAAATTAACATGGCACGGAAGCACCACTGTTATGACGCAGCACCTGAAAAGAAAACACGTTGGAGCCTCGATGGCAGTGAAGAGAGCTGATCAGCGGGATGAGTAACAATGTTTGTTTGGTTTTAAAGTGGGGAAACGTAACATTAGTTTCTCAGGTAGCTCATCTGATGCTTTCCTTACCGTGTTAGTAGGTTACAGACAGTGATAAGGTTGGCTACTTATTTTACTTTTAATTTCATTTGAATTAGCTAAATAAAGTAAAGAAGATCCTGCAATTTATGGAAGTAAAGCAGAATAAAATCCAGCAAGATCAGTAATATGTCAATTAATTATATGCCACATTTCCATGTAAATATCTGTCTTTGGAGGATGTGTTTTTTAGCACCCCTAGTTCTCTCATTTTTATTCCAAATACAATTTATAATTTGAATCACAGGCTATTTTTATCTCTATGTTAAGTATTTTCTCAAGTAGCAACTTTAACTGCTATACTTTCCTGTCTTAAAAGGCAGAATTCTTCTAGTCTAAAAAAAATGAATTTTTGAAATGGGGGCTATTGTTTGAACCCCTTAGGGGCTTTAAAAAAACCAAAATGCCTGTCTTTTTTTGCGCTTTATGAAACAAAGTACCCTCTATTTTGTGGATGTACAGCTACATTTCTCATGTTAGTTTGCGTGAGTTTTAACACAAACATTTTATTTTTTCATATTGCACCAGTACAGTTAATGAGCAACCTGTACTTGTGTGCTTGTTTGTTCTGTCTAAAATGTTTATTTTGGAATAAAGAGGTTAATATAAAAAATTTTTTGTCCGATTCATCGATTAATCGAAAAAATAATCGTCGCGATTCATCGATTTTTAAAATAATCGTTAGTTGCAGCCCTAATCATATATATATATATATATATATATATATATATATATATATATATATATATATATCAGGGATGGAGCGGGTTTACCAGATGGCCGAAATTCCACTGTTTTAGCTTCGGTTCATGCGCGCTGCTCCTTTTTCTCATATAGGCTTGAGCGCTTACACTCCAGAGCAGAAGGTGGCGGTACTGCGACCAAAGCCACCACCAGTAGTAAACAAGAAGAAGAAGCGAAGCTAAGCGTAGCGGGGTGTAGCAGATAAAAATCAGTTGTTGTGGAGAATTGTGTGGGTATGGCGGTGGGAAAGAACAGGCGCCAGCAGCACTTTATAGGTCTGCTGTATGGGACCACTTTGCATTTTAGAGTGACCTATGATGACGGCAGAAAAGAAAGTTGTGGATAAAAAGTGCAACAGTGTGCAAGCATTGTGCAACACGTGTTTTGTTTATGCTAATGGCAACATGTCAGGCTAACCCCGAAATCCCACATACTCCGTCAGCCTCTCCTCCTGCCAAGCGGCTCCAGACCCGCCTACGCGTGTGCAAAAGCAAAGCCTACAGCCTCCACTGTTGCTCCGTCCGCTCCCTCTGAAGTTCCTTTGGAGATCATAGAGGGCATGCGCGAGATGATTAAATTCAAAGCAGCAAAACATGCAGAAATGATCCAGGGTTTCAGCGGATCATTAAAATAATTACAATTCATTAATTTTTGGGATTTTTTTTGTTAATTTCATAAATTTTTATAGGATTTCGATTGTAACAATCAACATATACCGGAACTGAACCCCAAAACCGTGACCATGAAACCGTGAACAGAACCGAACTGTGGATTTTGTGAACCGTTCCACCCCTAATAGCTCTATAGATGCACATTAAATTAATCTGGGTATGTATAAATGGGGAATCTATATCTGATACATGAGTGTGTAGGTTGATGTATACACCCTTTGTTTACAAATACATGACCTTTGCATACTGTATCATAGCTCTGTTTTTATTTTATTTTTGCATCCCCCATATTGCAAAAGTCCAGATATTTCCTTCACCGCTCTCGTGGACCAGACCCAAAACTCTGTTGGGAAAATGTCTGTTTTACACATTATACTTACAAACTAAAACTATAGTTTGCATTTATTTGTCTGCAAATCGTAAACATGTTTTCATGACACACAGAACTGACCTATGTACGTTTTTATTTTATGCTGCAGCACTTTGTATGATTCACCCATATCATGCTCTCTTTTTAATGCTTAATTTTCAAACCTTCATATAAGTATGCAGTCACTAGCTTCGGGTGCGCCAGCTGTCAAAGATCACCTGCGGCAGGGAGGGCTGCGGCACAGAGTTCTGTTACCACTGCAACAGCTGTGGCATCCCAACCAGACCTGCGACGCAGCGCGGCTGCAGAGAGCTCAGAGCCTCCGGCTGAGAACGGTGCGCTCGTCCTCCCTCAGTTACAGCCAGGAGAGCGGAGCTGCAGGTGGGCTGTTCAACGTGGTAGAAAATGGCACATTCAGTCAAACGGAATATCAATGAAGAGTTCATTCAAAACAGCAAATGAAGCGAGTTATAGATCATAGATTTATTACACGGGCTGAGGTTTTCAAGCCTTTAGGATTTTCTGTTCACAGTAAAGGAAAACCATTTAAGATTACCGTTTATCATCGAACGTTTACACTTTAACATAAACATGATCTTTTTAAAATGTGTTTTTAAAGGAAAAATCCGGTTAGTGAGGAATAATCAATTGATCATTATTATTACCTAAAACTAATACATTTGCTGTGATTTAATGAATTCAGCATTAATCATTAAAAAAAATTAAAACAATTTTCGTCACGATCACTGGGTCTGGGAGCCGCCATTTTTGCCCAAATATTGTAACACCTCCCTCCTGAAATTTTTCAGCAGTGACGTCACGGTGCAGTAAGCCTAGCGCCATTCTCCCCGCTTTACAAGCTAAATCAATGGGAACCAGAGCATGTGAAGGGAGCGGAGCGCCATGCATATAGCGCTTCCCGCTCAGGAGGATGTTCGCTCATTTGCTCCGCCGCTCAAAGCTGTGCCCAGACGCTCCGCGTATTTTCCTGCCACTCTGGCGAAATCCCTCCACACTCGCTTAAATTTTCAGGAGAGGGCATTTTCTGACATTATTTCTTCATGTAATAATTTCAGGGCCCTGGGTCACACAGCGTTGGATTTAATGATGACGGATACCTGTGTGTTTTCTTATTTAACTGGCTGTTAAATTATCACACTGTTTTCCAACTGTGAACATAACACCTCGCTTCATTCATGTTTCCCAGCGTTTACTATTTAACAATTAATTGTCCAAAACATCACACTTAAATCAAATAAATGCTTTTTTACAAATTTTATTATCCAACATATTTAATTGAGGTTGTGAGCGCATCAGAGTGAACTGGAGCGGAGCGAAATCCTCGCTCGTAGACACATCTGCAATCAACAATTATTGAGGATTTCCAGAGGACTTCAGCATTGAAATTCACCAGAGCTATAGTTAAATAGACAATGCCCACATGCATGGCAGCTGGATGTTGGAATACGTCGGGTAAAAGAGTTATTCCACCTTTCTGATTCCTGATCCTCCACGGACGGTTTTGCTGGACGCCTTTCAACTTGAAGAGGGAGTGATTTGCCATCAACTCTGGCCAGAGAAAAACCCGTAATATGTAGCCACAACATTTAAAAGAAGAATGTTTTCAAGATGACACTTGATAATAGCGCTGCTGTGACAAAACACCAGATACAGCACTGGGACTTGATCAACAGCCGATATCAAGACCGCGGACAATGTCACTAACCAGTAGGTGGCAGTAGTGTTCTTTGACAAACATGGATGCCTCCAGTAAAGCACATTCACATGAAAAATTACTCTGAATTAAAACACTGATCATTTATTGAACAGTATGGAATAATTTCATATTTAAAGTACTTTCAGAAGTTTGAATTCTGAATATGACCGGACTTTTCCTTTAAGAATGTTTAAAGGTCATTTTAAGAATGTTTTTAATATGACTCCATAGCCGCATTATGATTAGTGCTGTTCTTTTTTTTTTTTTTTTTTTTTTTTTTTTTTTTTTACATTTCTCGTTAACAGATTCTTCTATCATACTGTTTGTAAATTTTTGTTGGGGACTAAAGCATATTTTTATTTTTTTAGTTTATTGGCTGTTAGACCATTTCAATGTCATTGTTAACCATTTGTAAATAGGGAGCTCAGCAGAGGCAGCTGCTTCCTCTGTGCTGTATTATGACAGCTGACCAATGTCTCAGTAACACGTCTTTTTTGTTAAATGGACTCTCTAATTTTCCACTCGTACGTCGTGTTCCGTCTGTTGCAGCCGACGACATTAAACCCTGTCCTCGCTGCGCCGCTTACATCATCAAAATGAATGATGGCAGCTGTAACCACATGACCTGTGCCGTCTGTGGCTGTGAGTTCTGCTGGCTCTGCATGAAGGAGATCTCAGACTTGCACTACTTGAGGTAAGAATTTCGGCTTGAGTCCAAAATATTGACAAATTGCACAACAACACAGGGTTGACATTTCCCTTTCTTTCTTTAATCTGATTCACTGCAATGCTTTTAAATGACTGGGTATGAAAACAGTAATTTCTTTGCCTTGACCAGAGCTGCGTTATTTATTATTTCACATGATGGTTAGAGAGTATGCAGCAAACGTCTGCAAACTTGGAAACAAAGTCCAGTGGATTGTTTTCTAGCTTTTTTGGAATCTTATTTTCTGTCTCCCTTTCTGTTTCCAATGTTATTGATTGATTTATAAAGCGATGACTCATTTTCTCATTTGCCTGCTTCAGTCCGTCAGGATGCACATTCTGGGGGAAGAAGCCGTGGAGCAGGAAGAAGAAGATCCTTTGGCAGCTGGGGACTCTTGTGGGCGCCCCTGTTGGAATCGCACTGATTGCTGGGATTGCGATCCCCGCCATGATCATTGGTATACCCGTATATGTGGGAAGGAAGGTGAGACTTCAAAGACACAGCTTCACTATGTGGATTCATCCTTTCATGACGTCCAACCAGCAGCTAAATCTTTATACTTATTTCTATTATGACAGATGTTTTCAACCTGAATGCTCTGAGCTTAATGAACTAGAACTACTAACTGATCAAAAGTTTGTCTTCTGAGTTTCTGCCAAAAGCCAGAAATTCAGAAGATGACTTGGTTAATTACAAATAATATACCACAAAAAGAGGCGAAAAGCCTGCAACTTTGGTCAACTTTGTTATATAGAGGTGAAGTTATACTGGGGCCGATACCCTGACCAATAACCTGTTAAAGGGAAAATCCGGTCATTTTACAGAGAATAATCAAAAGGATCATTATTTATACCTAAAACCTAATACGTTTTCGGTGATTTAATGAATTTAGCATTAACCAGTAAAAAAGCTGCAATTTTCATTCCACGATCACCGAGTCCAGGAGCGGCCATTTTTGCCCAAATATAGTAACACCTCACTCCTGAAATTTTTCAGCAGTGACGTCACGGTGCGGTAAGCCTAGTGCCATTCTCCCCGCTTTACAAGCAAAATCAATGGGAACCAGAGCATGTGAAGGGAGCGGAGTGCCACGCAAATACCGCTCCCTGCTCAGGAGGATGTTCGCTCATTCATACAGCCGCTCAAAGTTGTGCCAGGATGCTCCTCTCAAAATCCGCGCCGCGCTCACCTTAATTTTCCTGCCGCTCCGGCAAAATCGCTCTTAGACACATCTGCAGTCAACAACAATTATTGAAGATTTCCAGAGGACTTCACCATTGAAATTCACCCAGGCTATAGTGAAACTGACAATGCTTGCGTGCATGGCGGTTGGATGTTGGAGTATATTTGGGTAAAAGTAAAAAAACATTAGTTATTGATCTTTCTGATTCCTGATCCTCCAACTGATTGCCAACTTGAAGAGGGAGGATTTGCCATCAAACTTCTGACCAGAGAAAAAACACGTGATATGTAGCCAACATTTGGAAGAAGAACGTTTTTAAAGATGACTTGGATAATAGCGCGTTGTGACAAACACCAGATGCAGCACTGGGACTTGATCAGCAGCCGATACACCGTGACGTCACAAACAGTAGGTGGCAGTAGGTGTTTAAATCACACCCTATCATGGCGATTTGATTCAGTAGCAATTTCCTGACCCAATGATTCAAGTTTATTTTTGATACTCAGAATACATCACGATACAATTCCATTAAATGGTTATTTTTATATATATTTTTTTACCTTACAGGCTAGAAAATGATTCAAATTTGAAACAAATCAATGAAAGCTGTAATATCGTGATGCATTTTATTTGAGAAACAACAGAAAATAACAGAAGTAGCAAAGTTATACTCCACCTATGCCTATGAAAACCTCATTTACTGAAAAATAATATCTCTGTGTTTACGTGAGTGGGTGTGTGCAAGCGGAATGACGGTAGTGGCTAAAGGGAGCGAGGTATGAGGGCAAAATAGGTTTGGCGCCACCGCAGCACGGGAGTCAGAATTACGTCTAGGAGCAAATGGATAAAAATAGACCATAGGAAAAAAAAATAACATGAATCAATACTCTTGCAGACGTGCCGATGAATCGGATCGTCTGCTGTTGGCTCAGTGCATCGATACAAAACCATTATTATTTACACCTCTGGGGTGGTAGTGTAATTTACATTCAAATGAAAATTACTCTTAATTAAAAACACTTATCATTTATTGAACAGAATGCAATAATTTCATATTTAAAGTACTTTCAGAAGTTTGAATTCTGAATACGACCGAACTTTTCCTTTAATACTCGATGTTTTGAGCCAGCTGGTTTCTCATGTCTGGGCCCTTCAGCTCAACACAGTTCTCTCCTGTCAGATCCATAACCGCTACGAAGGAAAGGACATTTCCCGGCACGAGAGGAACCTGGTGATCGCTGGCGGAGTGACCCTGTCTGCCATCGTGTCTCCTGTCGTGGCTGCAGTCACTGTCGGTCAGTCTGTTCTCAACCTCTCTCTAACATCTCTGCTTCTTGTTTAACTCTCAGCATCATCCTCTGCTAGGCTGTTTCAAACCAGCGTCTCCCTGCATCTTACCAGTAGTAGCCATTCAAAATTTCCCCACTCTCCTTGATGGGTCTTTGGCTGGTCCTCTAAGATTCATTTTTAAACATCAATCCTTCTACTAAAATATTATTCCTGTCATGATTTGTGGAAATTAAGATCTAAAGCGAAGCGTCCTCTTCTGGTCAGACCCTGTAATTGAGTGAAAAGGTGAAGTCAGAGTTAGAAAATATGCAAGAGTGGGGTCACTCCTATGGCCGGACGTTGGAGGGGATTTTGCTGGGAGTTGCAGGGATGTGTGCTGCCATTCCACTGGCATTTGACTGGG
Organism: Cyprinodon brontotheroides; assembly: GCA_018398635.1. NCBI lineage: Eukaryota > Metazoa > Chordata > Actinopteri > Cyprinodontiformes > Cyprinodontidae > Cyprinodon > Cyprinodon brontotheroides. The sequence goes on from JAGKQL010000063.1 coordinate 4,460,646, forward strand.
AAGGGCCATTTTGAATGGCTGCTGCTGTAAATCCTTGGGCTGCCTGTTTCTCACCCAGCTGTCTCTTCCTATAAGGCATCGGAGTTCCCATCATGCTGGCATACGTGTACGGCGTGGTGCCCATCTCTCTGTGCCGCAGTGGAGGTTGCGGCGTTTCGGCCGGGAACGGCAAAGGAGTTCGCATCGAGTTTGATGACGAGAACGACTTGAACGTGGGCAGCGGGACCGGCGCTACAGGTTGGTGTGATTGTTGCACCTCAAAACTTCTTCATCTCCGGCTGCATTATCAGCTCACAATGCTAGAGACCACTCACATGCTAATGGCCCTTCATATAAACATCCAGAGAGAAACTTTGTTAACAAAATAAGACAATGTGTTTAATAAATGGTAAAATGGACTATCTTCACAAGTTTGAGCTGCTGTGGTTTAGCTGGTTAACCGTCGCAGTGTTTAGATGATTATCTCCAAAACTAGAAGGCCTGCATTTTAAAACCCTTTCAACTGCTGAGCAAGAAATGTAAGATAGAAGATGTACTTTTGATAGGCGATGCTGTTAAGGTCAAATTAGAGGAGTGAAGGTCTCCCGGCAACATATCCTTCCCTTTGTGGATCTTTGAAGCTTCTCCAGAGTTTCTGTGATTGTTTAAACGTCAGAAATTTATCTAAAATTGAAATCTTTGCTTCATTTAAGGAGGGAAGAAAACTTGATAATTTTGCATATATGCAAAATATGCTTTACTATATGCTTTACTTAAAGTTTTAGGGAAGTTGATGATTTAAATGTCAAATCATTATGGCTTAAACATGTATATAAATGTACTCTTTATCAGACAAAGATAATATTAAATAAAAAAATAAAAAATCCTGTCTTAAAAATCTGTGGGCTGTTTTTTTAGTTATCTTATCAGGAGTCCAGTTAGCCAGTTATCGTCAGCCTGAACACCTAAATTAGGCCAATATTATATCAGTGGTCATCTGTCATTTAAATTTTTTCGTTCATAGCATCTTGATTCATATGTCGCAGCTAATATACGCAACGGCTGAAATAAGAAATCAGAATCGTTTCCTTTCCCATTGAGTTCCGTCCCAGTGTTAATGGGGATGGACGTCTGTCAGGCTTCAGCAGGCATTAGAGCTAACAGAGACTGGTAACGTGTTCATGGTGCAAGGGCTCAAACATGTACGTAAGTTGAAGCCTTTCTACACCAAAACCAAGCTTCTGTCAGCCCCGGCATCATCTTTCCAGCTTATGATCCATTCGCCCCCGCTTTCCTCTTCTAAATAAAAATGTATGACGGAAGGGAGACTCATCCATCACCACCTCCGACACTAAACTCTCCTCCTCTTTGCATGTTTCCTCTGTCCATAGCGCTTCCTTGACAGTGTCGTTCCTAAGTCATCAATTTAGTTTTACTTGGTTCCCAATGGAATTTCCTATTGGGAACCTACTAGCACAAAGATTGCTAACTGGTTAGCAGGATGCTTCCTAGAAAAACCAGCCACAATCAAACTTTCTTGCAAACCTTCCAGTTACAACAATCCCGCCCCGGTTGATAATTCATCCAATCACATTCACTTTATTCACACTAGTGTAAAGAGTCGCGGGCACCAATCTAGGGAGAATTCTGAAATGCTAACGGTTGGAACAGCCGCTTCCCTACGACTTTAGAGTAAGATAATGGAGATATGTTCTTATTTTAGGTGAGAAATTCTTTTATTTTCAGATTATATATTTACCTAATTAAATCAAATGCAAATAGAAGTGTTAATAAAGGTTGCTGAGATTTTTATTTTGCACCTCCTCCTCCTCCTCCTCCTCCTCCTCTTAGACACCACATCAGGAGCAGACACCAGGAACAATCCCAGCATAGGTGAAGGCAGTGTGGGGGGGATGACGGGCAGCCTGAGCGCCAGCGGCAGCCACATGGACCGCCTGGGAGCCGCCAGAGACAACCTGAGCGAGACGGCGTCCACCATGGCTCTGGCCGGGGCCAGCATCAGCGGCAGCCTGTCGGGCAGCGCCATGGTCAACTACCTGCACAGGTGCTAAAACGGCTCGTTAGAGGCATCTTTTTATCTGTTCTCCTCTAATGTGTCCCTGCCTGTCATGGTTGTCAGGATGGAGGTTCAGGCGGACGTGCAGAAGGAGCGCTGCAGTCTCAGCGGAGACTCTGCCACCGTCAGCCTGGGTACAATCAGTGATAACGCGAGCACCAAAGCCATGGCCGGCTCCATCCTGAGCGCCTACATGCCTCTGGACAGGTGAGCCTCGCTTTCATGTCCTTCTCTGACATCCATTCCATCTGATTACTGAATTCTGCCTTTTTTCCCCTCTTTCCAGAGAGGGAAACAGCATGGAGGTCCAGGTGGACATCGAATCCAAACCTGCCAAACGGCGGCACCACAGCGGCAGTAGCAGCGTAGAGGACAGCAGCAACGCCGGCCGCTGCAGCTGGACCAACCCCCCCGCCGGCTGTAGCTCCTCAGAAGGCAGAGGGAGCGCGGCTAAGTGGGCCAAAGAGGCATCCTGCTCCTCCTCTTCCAGCTCCGGGGGCAAAAAGAGCAAAGGCAAGCTGCGCAAGAAAGCAGGCGGAGGAACGAAGATCAACGAGTCGCGGGAAGACATGGACGCCCAGCTTTTAGAGCAGCGCAGCAACAACTCCTCCGAGTTCGACTCCCCGTCACTGAGCGGCAGCCTGCCCTCTGTGGCCGACTCGCATTCCAGCCACTTCTCAGAGTTCAGCTGCTCCGACCTGGAAAGCATGAAGACGTCTTGTAGCCATGGCTCCAGCGGCGGGGACTACCACCCTCGCTTCGCCACCGTCAGCCCCTTACCGGAGGTGGAGAACGACCGCCTGGAGCTGTGCCCCGCCTCTCTGGCTTCCTCCCAGTCCCCAGCCTCCACCTCCTCCCCCCTGGGTAACGGCGCTCAGTTTTCTCGGCTCGGCTGCGTTAGAGACGATAACGTTAACCCCGCGTGTCCCAGCGAGCCGGACTCCTGCAGCAACACCGGAGAGCTTTTAAAGGAACAGAACAACAATCATCAGGAGGAGGAGGAGGAGGCGCCGCAGACCAAGAACTCCAGCATACAGACTGATATTTAATAAAGTCCATCCCTGAAGTGCTGCTCTCATACTTTATACACAACCTCCTTTAACCCAACAGCTGCTGCTGATGGTTTAACCTGCAGTTTGGGGTTTTTCATAGAAAGCAGCATTTGAGTAAATCTGATCTGTGGTTCTATCAGATGCTAGAAAAGGCTTCAATAGATCAGCGTTCTGAAAGTATTAACTTCTTACCTAAAGCTCCTCTCTGATTGGCTGCTGCGCGTCAATCAGGTGTTTGGGTTTTAGTGGGGACCAGGCAATATGTTGATTTCTTTTCTTTTATTTGGGATGTTCCCAATCCTCAGCACTAAAATAAACCTTAAACAAAGCTTTTTTTTTTTCTTTGCTGGAGACGATGATCCGCTGCTTTTCCTCGTAGTTTGAGACGTTTAGTGCCAACATAACATGGGGCAGATCCCGCTCTGGGATATTAAGGCGAGCTGATTGTTTTTTGGAGGGGGCGTGGTCTCTGGAAGGCCGCGGTTGTAGGAGTTGATGCTAACCAGTGGGTTTAGAGGTGGTTTAGCTCGGCCTCACTGAGAGCTTTGAAATCTCGACTCACGGTGCCTTCAGGAAGCTGCTTGGGTTTGTCTCCTGGACTTCCAGGACAATGTTTTCCAGACGGCAGTCTGTCTGTCTGTGGCGCACACTGAAGACTTCTCAACAGCCTACCAAAGACGGCACTCAGGCTCTTGTTGGTTCTGTCTCAGCTGCCGGCAGTCACATGCATCCTGTTTTTCTTTTCCATTGCAGGGCTGAGTGAAGGCGTGACCCAGGGTCACACATCCAGCCTAATTGTTTTGTTTTTTTACATGTTCCACTGAAGCTAAGCAATTAGCTGAAGCTGCCCAGCAGCTCCAGGCACCTTCACTGATGCACAAACCTTCAGTCTGTCTCGCTGAACCCTCCTGGTCTGGATTCCAGTTTGTGTTGCCAAACGGTGCTGCTGAGCAGACATAAAGTATGTTTTATTTTAGTTTTTTCCAGAGTTTTTGCTCAGCCTATTTCCTGAGCTGGTTCAGGTGAACCTCTACCAGCAGCGGTTCTGACCCAGCTCACTTGGTTCTGTGGATGAAGCCTAATTGCTGCAGTTCTCCCTTCATAAGATGGAAGATTTTTTTGTTGTTCGTTTCCTTCTTCCGTCATGGTTTTTAACCAAAAAAAAAACCATTTTGGTTGTAATTTGCACACTACTGCCAGATAAAACTGGTCATTAGTGCACCATGGGATAAAGGTGTTTGTATATTTGTTTGGGGGATTTGCTTTACTATATGCGTGTAAATGCATATCGACAAAAATAAAAAAATATATATATATCAAATGTCTGGTTTCTTATATTCAGTAAAAGAACACAACATGAAAGTGATTTTCTTTATTGAATAGGCCTCTGTATTCTGTACAGATAACTTTACTGAAACATACAATTTAAACTACAAACTAAAGGTTTTTATTGCCTCTTGCCCCCAGTTTGGGTCCCTGACTTTAACTCTGTACATTCATGAAGAACAAAACCTTTTTAACATTCAGGAAGCTCTCTGTTTAGGACAAAAACATTCTTATGAACAGGTTTAAATTAGAAAAGAATGGCTATTTGAATGTTGTGTCAGTAAAACATGTAAAATCTTGGATGCAAAGGTTGTTTAAAATTTGACTCAAGTGAAGAATTAAATGACTGGAATTAATATGATGGACAAACTTTGGAGCTTCGATAAAGAGGAGAGTGCAGAACATTTACCCGGTGGATCGTCTTGACCCCCAGGCTGCACTTTAAGGACACGTCTCCCTAGAAGCAGGAATTCTTCATTTAACTTCTTATTGCATAGATGTTTAAGCAGAATGAAGCAATGTGTTTTTTTAATGATCTTTTGGTCTGTTACAGACAGAAATGGATATATTTAAACATCTTTTTTGGTCCTTTAGGGCATCTTCAATAGTTCAGTGACAAAAGGTCGTAGTTTCCTTAAGCAGCATGGGCACTGACGACCTCTAAACATGGCTGATTTACAACAGCCACACGTGTTACATGACTGATTTGAAGAGCTTCCCGGACCAAATAAACAGAAATCAGTTCTGGGAACAGGAGCTCCTCTTATGTAATCCCAGAGCAGTGGGAGAAAACGCTGGCCTGCTGTCGGCCGATCCCACGCTGCACTTTGGACCGTGTTTGATAATTTGCAAAGTAAAAACGATCCAGATGAACAATTAAAGTCAAATCGGTGCTGGTACATAAAATCTGCATAGCAAAAAACAACAGACACCCTCAGCTTTCACTCAGAATCAGTTCCTTGTTGCTTCTGTGGAAACATGGAGGCTGTTCTGAGCCTGATGATGCTTAGAGCCAGGATTGGAGATGCAGCAGAGGGTGAAGGGGGGGTCAGACGTATTTGTTGGCCAGATTGTGAACGTCACCCTGGGTGAACTCTGAGCTCTCCACAGCTGAGAGACGCTCAAAGAGCTGAGTCACGGAGCGACGCTCGTGGTCCTCCAGCTGCATGAAAACGACCTGCAGGCAGAAATTAGTTGTTCAGAACCAGAACCTCAGATTTACCGATATTTTATGTTCCCCTCCTTACCTGGAACCGGTCAGCGGTGTGCAGGCGCTCCAAATGCCGGTAAACCAAGTTAGGGTTTTTTCCTAGTAAATGCGAGTCGAGCGCCTTCATGATGAAGCCGATCGTATGTCCGTCCAGCTGGTTGCTAAGATACCGAGGGAGCAGTTCTGGTTCTATGGACGCCAGCAGCTCTGCGCAGGCGGCCGTGTTCCCAATGCAGCGTGCTGCGTTCAGGGACTGGCCGAACTCGTAGGCGCTGCCGGGTGTGAGGTTGATGCTGAGGTCGTCCTCTCTTTTTGGAACGTCGGGCGTCTCCTCGTCACCGTCTACCTGTGGCAGCAGAGGGGCGCTTTATCACGGTTTGTATGCATGAAAGAGAGACTTTTAGATCCACCTCTAATAAAACAAAGACGTCGCCATGTTGACGTTCAATAAAATCTACAGCTGGATATTTAGTGTTTAATCATTTAATGTGCCTTTTCAAGCCTTTATTTCTATTGATTTTCTGCTTGCAGGCAAAGAAAAGACGTTTAAGGTTAGAATCAGTATGAAGTGAATTTTGTTCAATCAATTTTGCAAACAAAAATTTAATGTTTAAAATTGAAATAAATAAAAGAATAAAGGAAATTCAGAAAGAAAACTGAAAAACCTCTTAATCAAAAGTTATGTAATTAATCTTGATTTTTTTTTCCTCTGCATGGTTATTTATTATATTTTATTTATTCTTTTGTGTAGAATTAAATTTTTCTTTTTACTCGATGTTTTACAGATCACATTCTCCTCACTTTAAGCCACATAGAAATAGTCACAATGATCAATAGAAATGCATCTGCAAAAAAAATTTAAAATGAAAAATTCTGAACCACATATGGTTATTTATTTATAGCAAGTTATTCTCAAAACATTTTTTAAATGTTTCTCAAACATTTTTTCTGGAAACCCTTTTTTTTTTTCCATTCACAAAACATGTTCTTTGCTTAAACAACAATGGAAGAAATTGGCTCCATATATCAGATTACATAAACAAAGCTTTGGGTTTGAATAAAAATATTTTTAAAACTCAGGTAAAGGTTTTTATTTCAAAAGGTTCCTTTTGGACAAACATCACAGAAAGCTGTGGGATACAATCTCATCGTATTCTTAATGACACTACAGAGAACTGTGGATGTACCTCTGTGATGGGGACAGCCTTCCTGGGTTTGTCGTTCACGCTGTTGGCCAGACTCTGTCTGAGCAGAACCGTGACCTCCTCCAGCTCCTTCTCAGCCTCCTGCACGTTGGGGTCCAGCCGTAACACCTCCTGGAGATCAGAGCTGCAGGCCAGGTCAGTCCTGAAGGAGAACAGACGGCTGTTTGAGGTGGAGTCATTCGGTTATTTACCAAACAGGAGCGCTTTGTTTACATCTCGGTGTTTTCTTTATCTCTGAAACCGCTGTCGTCCGGTACTGCGGAACCCATTAGATCAGTCGCTCAGCAGGATGGCGCTCGCCACACTACTGAGCCTGGTTCGTAACTGGGAGGTTTTCTGCCCTTTAAACGGCGATTTTTCGCTCTCTGGCGCAATCGCTGCAAGATGTGCTTAGTATGAGGGATTGCCTTTGAGTCAATGAGTCGATGCAATCAGCTGGTTTTCCTTAGATAGAAAACTGAATCAATTTCACTGTATTATCTTATAAACAGTAAAGTGCCTTAAGATTAAATGTGTTGAACGAGATTATGCGCTGATATAAATTTAAACTGTATTGAATTACAGGATTGAGGGTATAAGGGTAAATTAAATATTTTTCAAACGATAGTTAATGCCACGATTGAAACATATATGAAATATGAATAATAAATATAACAATACCATTAAATATTTCCTTGTGAAGAGTGCCAGGAGATAATTGGTGTTGAGTTGCTATAAAAATAGAGCTGGACATGTTTTATTGTGTTGCATTTTATTTTATAAGGATGCATCTTTCATTCTAAACAGTTTAAGTGAAGTATTTAACCAAACTTGCACATTTCTGTGCCAAAGGTAATAAGCAATGTTTACCTAAACTAAACTTGGAATTATTAACTTTTTTCTTTTGAGAAACATATTAAGCTGGCGGCATGACTTTATTCCACTATTACCTTATCAAAGTACCTGTATTTGAGCACATTTCTTTAGCACCCTTTTCACCTCTGCCTAGCACCAAGTACTGTGCAGGAATTGGCTGTTATATGTCAATGATTAGGGGCAAATCTAATGCTGCCCAGCCCCCCTTCTAACTCCGCCCCTTTTCCATCTCTGCTTCTGTCTCCTTGAAGAGTCAATGGGGATGCAATCAACTGCTTTTCCTTAGATAGAAAACTTTGAATCAATCTGACTGGATGGTCTGGTGAACTGTAAAGTGCCTTGAGGTGACGTGTTGTGAATTGGTGCTATAGAGATAAACGGAATTGAATCTGTTCACCTTGAGGCCTTTATTAGCCAGGGCTCGTCTGTAGAAGGCCTTCTTGTTGTCTCGCTCCAGCCCCAATGCGGCGTCACAGTCCTGCTTGGCCTCCGTGAACCTCTCCAGCTTTAGGTAGCACAGAGCTCTGGAATCAGACCCACAGAAACTCATTTTCTGTCACCAGCAAATGTCTTCAAACCTCTTGAACTTTTTGTACTTATTTAAATCACAAAAGTTTCTGTATTTTATTTTTTCTATGCCCCTAACAGAATTTTCCAATTATAACTCTATGACCCTGCAGAGGAAAGACGTCCTACAGACGGACGCTGACAGCATGATGTGTTCAGGGAGTTGTGGAATGTTCATTTTCTATCATAAATTAACAAATTTTTCCATTTTGGTCTCGTCTGACCAGAGCGCCTTGTTCCACGTCCACAGATGTTACAACCATAGGTCTGAACCAAACAGGCCTCTTTCAGCTGCTTCTTGGATTAGCTCTGTTGTTGCTTTGCAGCTTCCACACCCTTTAAAGCTGATGATGATGATGATGATGAAGAACGGTGGGACGTTCAAAGAACCCAGCCCTGAATTTCCACCTGCTTTGCTTCCTCATCATTTTGGTGTTGAATTGCATAAGTTCTACCACAAATCTGAGCTCCTCACAAAACTGATGCTGGACTGTTTTTTTGTGGTTATATTTAGAAATATCATAATAAAGATCTTCAGAAGTTTAAAACCATTCTTTCTTTTCAATCTACTTCCTAATTATATACGACTCTGTCTACTATGACACCCTAATAAAATAGGGGGTATAAAAGGTCGGCGTAGAAACCTGAATGGATCGATTTCCTCACAGTGGATTAAATCAATGTAATCCCTCTATTGTCCCACAATGGGGAAATTAACTCTCTGCATTTGACCCATCCCCTTGGGGAGCAGTGGGCTGCCATTGTGCGGCGCCCAGGGAGCAGTGTGAGGTTAAGGGTCTTTGCTCAGAGACCCAGGGTGCAGGTTGTGGGGATCAAACCCGGTACTTGTGCGTTGCTCTAACCCACTAGGCCAGGGGTCGGCAACCCGCGGCTCTTTAGCGCCCCGCTTGCGGCTCCCTGAAGCTTTTCAAAAATGTATGAGAATACATTTTTTTTCTTTGCTTATTTTAATATGGTAAGCAGGAGGTTAAACAAACATTCATTATGTTTTCCAATACTTTTTAAATTTGTATAATAAATAAATGTAAACAATAAATGAAAACTTTTCTTTCATTGATTCTTTCAACAGATTTTGTTTTGTGTTTTGGTCCATTATGGCTCTTTGAGCAGTTTGGGTTGCAGACCCCTGTTCTAGGCCAACACTCACCCCTAAAAAAAACTAAACAAATTCCACTTTTAATACTATGACAATTACAAAATCACTCTAGATCTTCATAACTTATAAAATATAGCATTATTCGCTAACACTGGGGGTTCTTTCAGTCCTTAAGTTTCCCTTTCTCACCTATAGGTGGTGTAGATGGGGCGCCTTCATTAAGAATAAACTTCATATTAGTTCTCAGGACTAATTCTGAGGCTCAGACCTCCAACAGCCCTGATTAATCTGTTTTTTGTTATTAAAGTTCAAATTCTCCAGTCAGAACTGTAGGTCACAGAGTAAAGGATTACTGCTGCAGATTTGGCAAAAATAAGACAGAACTATAGAAATATTTCGGAATATTTAAAGTTTAAAATTGGCGATTTAAAAAAAGAAAAAGTGAAAAAATCGTACATCTAATAATTTCTTGTCTCTAAACACATTTTCCAATAACTGCTTCCAAGCAGCTGCCTGGAGGTAAATGGATATTTATAATCTTTAGACAGAAAACACTATTTTCACAGCAGTTTGTGACATATGCAAACAGGATCACACAGCGGGACGTTTATTCCTCTGCTTATTCCCAGCAAACTGACATCTAGAGAAAAACGCAGCAGAATGAGAGTGAGATAGAGGAGGATGTCTCTAACCTGTTGGTGTAGATCGCACACTCCTTTGGCTTTAGTTTAAGGCATTCTGTGTACTTCCCCAGAGCCTCCTGGTACTGGCCCTTCTTCACAAATTCGTTCCCTTCTTGCTTCAGAGCTGAAAAGCGGATCTCTGCTCTCCTCTCTACAACACAAAAGGCAGAAGTGATTACTTAACATTGATTACTCACAGACAGAGCACTTCCATTTGCCTCCCCTTCAACGTTATAAATCCAACTGAAAGGACATTTTAATTGGCCTCCTTTTCACAGAATGCTGTGCTAGCTGGACACTCGGCGGAAGAGTTTAGTCAGCAGTCAGTCACAGGCGGAAGCACAGGCTAATCAATCAGCTGCAGAGATTCTTCAGGGAGGGAAAACTGTGCCAGCAGCTCTATTCTTTATTAAAGGTTATTATTAGCAGCTGAAGCAAAGCCTGGGGAATGATAAAAAGCATGGTCAGACCACACAGGTTGCACTTATATTGTGAGTCGCAAACCTATGGAAATAGATACAGAATTTGTGCTCTTTTCAGAACAAAATTTTAAATTATTTGGGGTAAAGATAAAATGATGTGCCTCTGAAAGTCATCTAGGAGTCTTCAGTGAAATCATATAGATAAATAACTACTTTAATAACTTAAAAATTAATTAAATGTGGATATTAGTAGATTTAAATATCTTTTTTTGCAAAATGATTATTGATAAAAGTAGGTAATGACTGTAAAATATGTTCGCCCCAGCACTCAAACCTGAAAGAATTTTCCATATATACCTTTTATTTACACAGCATAGATGTTTAAATATATGCGTCTATTTGTTAGCAAAGGCTGCAGGAAAGGCTTGTTTGTCTTTATTTAGATAATATGGATGTTGCGCTCGTTCCTGCTGAAATAGTGTAGATTGACCCTGAGGTTCTGGTGCCTTTCGGCCACCCCTCGATGTACATTGGTTATTGCCTGGTCACCCCTATTAGGATATTCTGGCTACGCCTCTGGCTCTCTCTGCTTTTTCTCATCGTTTCATGTTGTCTGTTCCTGTTTGGCTGTGACAGCATCCTAGAGAGAAATATCAGCTGGTCTGCTGCAATCAACAACTTTGTTTATAGATGTTCGAGATCGGCCTGTTTTTCCAGTGTAGTCCTGTTTCTCTGACTGTGACTGGCTGGATGTGCTCTCTTCATCCTCTGACATTGGAGCTGGCTCGGAGCTCTTCTGCCTGGCTGTGTGTTTCCTGGACGAGGCCACCTATGGAGCTGGTTGAAAGTTACCTTATGTATCTATGCTACTGTCTCTTTAAACCCCAGTTGGCCTCGGCAGATGGTCGCTCACACTGAGCCTGGTTCTACTAGAGTTTTCTTTCTGTTAACAGGGAGTTTTTCCTCTCCACTGTCGCTACAAGAATGCTTGGTTTGAAGGTTTGCTTTCGAGTCAATGAGTCGATGTAATCAACTGGTTTTCCTTACATAGAAAACTTTGAATCAATTTGACTGTATGATCTAGTTGAACCATCTCTGTAAAGTGCCTTGAGATGACATGTGTTGTAAATTTTTGCTATATAAATGAACAGAATTTTAAAATTTTGAATAATTGTGAAGGAAAAATCATTGAACCACTTCTGTACATTTTTACAAGGATTTTTTTTGATTATTGTTGCAACACGTTTTGTTAATCAAATAAAAGAGTTTTGTGAATAAAAATAAAGATTAAAAATGTAATAATTTAAAGAAAATGCTATTTACATATTAAACCTTGAAAAACTTTTGAATTTTCCAAGGTTTTATGTTTACAAAATTTTTTCCTTTTTTTTTCTCCATATTTTAGTTTAACGTTTTTTGATCTCTATATTTCAGGTTAAGTTTTATTGATGAATGCCCCCATCGACTGTAATTTTATTTTTACAGAGATCATATAGTCTTCACTTCAAGTCCAAAACAAACAGTCGCCTTCGACACATTGATCAATAAGAGGTTGTTAGCCCATGCAGCCACAGGTTTTCAATGTATTTCATTGATTTAAAGTTTGGAATAACACGACATGGAAAGAAATAATAAACCATTTCTGTGTTTTCAAATACTGGACGGTGAAGTTCCTTTTTGTGTTCAGGTATGGAAATGGATTCTGTTCAATTTTGTTGCAAAGAACATGTTTTTAAATGTTAGTGGAGAAAACCTGTTCACTGTTTTTGAGGCTCTATATTTTCATTTTTTTCCACTTTTGCTTCCATATATTGTATTTTTATTTTTTTTCAAATTTTATATTTTTTTCTCTTTTTTTCAGATTAAGTTTTATAAGTTGCATACTTTTTTCAGTTCACAGTCTCTTTAAGGCCAAAACAGATGCTTGCTTGATGCACACATTGAATAATGTTGTTGCTAAGATCCATGCAGACCAATAGAAACGTGTCTTTGCTCCTCACTCCAGAGTAGGGTGACCAGACAGTCCCGAATTCTAAGCTTTTGTCCCGAAATCCTGAATTTGGCTGTGCATGACCCATTTTAACTTATACCAAATAATAACTTTTTAACCCAAGATACACCTCTCAAACTATTTGCTACTGACGCCTGTGCCGCCGAGAGGCTGCTTGCGCAACCCCAAATACACTATATTGCCAAAAGTATTTGCTCACCTGCCTTGACTCACATATGAGCTTAAGTGACATCCCGTTCCTAATCCATAGGGTTCAATATGACGTCGGTCCACCCTTTGCAGCTAGAACAGCTTCAACTCTTCTGGGAAGGCTGTCCACAAGGTTTAGGAGTGTGTTTATGGGAATTTTTGACCATTCTTCCAGAAGCGCATTTGTGAGGTCGCACACTGATGTTGGACGAGAAGGCCTGGCTCTCAGTCTCCGCTCTAATTCATCCCAAAGGTGTTCTATCGGGTTGAGGTCAGGACTCTGTGCAGGCCAGTCAAGTTCATCCACACCAGACTCTGTCATCCATGTCTTTATGGACCTTGCTTTGTGCACTGGTGCACAGTCATGTTGGAAGAGGAAGGGGCCAGCTCCAAACTGTTCCCACAAAGTTGGGAGCATGGAATTGTCCAAAATGTCTTGGTATGCTGAAGCATTCAGAGTTCCTTTCACTGGAACTAAGGGGCCAAGCCCAGCTCCTGAAAAACAACCCCACACCATAATCCCCCCTCCACCAAACTTTACACTTGGCACAATGCAGTCAGACAAGTACCGTTCTCCTGGCAACCGCCAAACCCAGACGCGTCCATCAGATTGCCAGATGGAGAATGGATCTAACAGATGAGATCATCCACGACTGCATTAATTCAAACTCTCCCTCCTCTTTACGTTTCCTTCTGTCCATAGCTTCTGATTAGTAAGTCAAGCTTTGAAACACCACTTATGTTAATTGGTCCCAATGGAATTTACCATTGAAACCTACTGAATCTGCTGCTAACTGGTTAGGGAAGATGATCAAAACCAGCCACAATCAAGCTTGCTTGCTAACTTTACACCACAACAACGACCAATCACATTCACTTTTATTCACTGTAAAAGTCGGGCACCACTGAGAATCTCAGAAAATGCAACAGTTGGAACAGCCTAATTTGGTGAAGGCGCGTTGTCGCAGCCTGCTAAACGGCCTATATTGTTATCTTTCTGACATTTGAATTCCATTTGATTGCAACAGTAAGCACTAATGATGACCAGCGAAATTTTCACCTGTCACTGACCATTCTGGCTTCAACATGTATAAGTATAGTCTGGAACAGCCCAAACCAGAAAAATTTCCAAAAACAGAAGCTGTCTTAAAATGTTTTTCAGTTCTCTTACAGGAAGGAATGGGAGGGAAAATATTCGACTAATCATTACCGGTTATTGACAGATGAATCGGTCGGCTTTCTTGATTCAAATGTATAGAAAAGAGTTTACAAGCCAATGCGGGGAGTTGATCCCATTGAGTTGTCCCCATGCTAGTACGGGCGTACTACTAAAGATGACAAGCTTGAAAATGCAATTTTTTATTACTGTACATGTAAGTCAGCCTACCCACCCAGCGCCGCGCCCCATACCCCCAATTTCAGCCAACCTCAACAGAAAAAGCCCGCCTAGAAGTGAAGAGAAAAGTGATCTTAACAAAAGCAAAGTTTAAAAAAATCAAATCCTGTAAGACTGTATCTGGGGTAAAATAAAAAAATTTGGGGGGGGAAAAACTAAATCTGTAAAACAAAAAAAATTCAAAAAATAACATAAAATAAAAAAATAAAAATTTGAAAAATTGAAACATAAAACAATTAAAAGTAAATCTAAAATCTTTTTTTTTTGATAAAGATTTTTTAAAGTCTCATTTCTGATTACATATTTTTTATTTCCATTTAAAAATGTGTTTTTAGTTTGCAACAATACTGAACAAAGTTCCCTCCATATTCAGGAGTTTTTGCTGTGATAGCCTGTACGTAACCAACCCATTTAGCTTTTAAAAGGAAGGAACTGAATAAAGTCAACCTGTGTCTAATCATCTCTCAGAGCAAATCTGTAACGCCAATAAACCGTTATATGGTTGCCTAATCATCCTTTTAGCATAATAGAAATGTCAGAATAAATGTGACCTGAAATAACCACAGAAAAGTTAAATAAACTAGATTACAGTGAGCAGCTCTGAGACCTTTAAACACACCTGCATCCTCGCTGGCTTTTTGTGCTCGAGCCTGCAGGACCTCTTCGCTGGGGGGCTCTTCTCTCCGATGCTGCTGAGCTGATAGAGGCACCAGGGGGATGTCTGGAAGTTTTTCTCTCCACTCTGAGCCGTCTTGCTCGATCAGAACTCGGGTGATTCTGGATGGGGGGGGGCACCATGTTTGATCAGACCTTCATAAATCATTTGATGCTACTTTTTAAATACAAAACATAAATGACTCTATCTTTGAGTGTTTGGGTGATTTTGAGTAAGTGGTGTTAACTTCCTCTAACCTAAGATGGAAGTACAACTGTATGTATTGCATAAAACTAAAGCACATGTACTTTATCAGCCACAATTAGCCCCCAAGATAAAAATAAATCTCTGCGAGAGTCAATAAACTTGGGTGTGTTTATCCTTTTAACTCAGCCTCTGGAAATGTAAAGGTTCAAACATTAGAGGTAGTGCAGATAAAGGAGTAAATGAGTCTTTGTGTTCATCTCAGCCGCGCTGACAGACTACCTGTTGACGCTGTCGTGTGCCGCCTGCACGCTGATGTCTATCTGCAGGACGGTCTTGTAATCCACGTAGGCCTTTCTGTACCGCTCCAGCGACTCATAAGCCATGGCCCGCCGCAGGAGGGGCTTGAGGGAGAATGGCTGCAGCTCCAGGGCTCTGGTTAGTATAAATAGAAAAGCACAAAGGATCAAGTCTGAGGCCTCTGCAACAAACGCAAGAGGTAGAGCTTGTGTTTATGTATCCGGATGAGGGTCACTTCATGATCCCTCGCTATCTGTGTTACTTAATACATTACATATCAGTATAGATCTCTAAACCTGGCATCTTCTCTGTAATCCAGTCCTCTATGTAAGCATGTAAGTGTTTTAGGGCTTGTAAATGGGAGGTTATTTTCATCCCTCAGAGCACATCTCAGCACGCCTTCCTTTAATGACTGGGATCAGCTACTGTAGCTTTTCTCCCATCATGTTGGATTAGCCGTTCTCGCTCCTTTCTCACCTCGTGCAGTCCTGTATGCAGTCTTGGCTGTTGCCATCTTTCAGGTAGCATGCTGCTCTGTTGGAATACAGAATGCACAGATCCTGAGGACTGTCGATACCTGTGTGGAGAGAGACCATTTAAAGGTGGAATGACAACAGCTTAAAAAGGTTTGCATGCGCCACTAATCACTGCACCGTCTTCTAACGCTATTAGGCAGTTTATGGCACAGGAAAGAAAATACTGTAGAGACTTTTAATACCAGCTGGAGAACTTTGTGGGTCTAAAGATAACAAGAGCAAGTTTTCACGGATGAGTTCGAAAAAAACTGTTTTAGTTTGTGTTTATATCTCAATTTTTAGGTGTCCATCCTCGTAAAAAATTAAATATAAGTGAGTCAGTTTTTTTGTGTCTGTTTTTTTTGTGTTTTTTCCCCTTGTTTTGAGAAGTTATTTGAAACAATTTACAGATTAATTAAAGGTATAGTGGAGGATTTTTTTTTTTTTTGAAAAGACCCGCCCTCTCCACTTAAAAAAAAAATGCACATGCACAACCCTGTACCCGCTCCTGAGAGGGAAGGCCTATTAAACGTGTGCGAGAGCATGCATGAACCATTTCTTCTTGTGCAAGCTGTTTAAGAGTTGCTGTTTGCATCGCTCATTCAGGCTTACTTTCCAAAAGAAGATTTTTCCACTGTAGTCGGGCATACACTGTGGGATTTTTTCAATCGTTGCACGCAGCTACTGTACAACGAAACCACAGGGTTTCCAAATGCATGCTCTCACACTGTGCAGCACGATGCTCTGATGCAATCTACCTGCTCACACTGTACATCTAAAAACCATGTTGGACTCAGCTCCGCAGTGAGATGGCGCTACTCGGACTCATCTGTCCAGAAGCCAAATGAGTAGGAAAGGAATATGAAGCTCACTAGAACGAAACACGCTACCTTGGTAATTTGTGCAATTTTGAGCTGAAAGCCCTAAATAGAAAAAAAAGGCGACAACGTATTTGGACAAAGACAAGGCTGAGCAAACATGGCTTACGATGGCCGACTGAAGTTTGATTTTCTCCCAACTTCACAATTCCTGATCGGGAGGTGGTTGTGAGAGGCTGATTGCTCCTCGTTACCCCCTGTACTCTACATGACGCACGATCACGCTGAAAGTTGGCCCGATTGAAAAATTCTCGACCGACTGGAAAGTCGGCCCGAAAACGGCAAAAAAAATCGTACAGTGTCAGCCCGGCTTATGTCAGACTCACCGCTGGTGGGTGAAAATGGGGACGAGCACATAGGACGGCCTTAAGTAAACATATCAAAAGAATGATTGACAGTTAGGAGGACCACTTATTTAGATGATCCACCTGGAAAAAGAAAATCTTCGGCTATACCTTTAAGATGATTGATGTTTAGAATGAGAAAAACTAAAACTAAATGATCTTATTTTATGGCAACACAACTCATTCCATTTGCAGATCATCTTATGAATCTGCTCAAATTAAAGACAAATGCACTTATTTTCAGATCATTTTCTAATGTAATGTGTTATTTTGTTTGATACTAAAGCTGCACAATCAGATTTTTAGATGCAGGGTCACTAATACACATACGACTCCCTAATGTTTGGTCAAACATCCTTTAGAGAGCTGCTGAGATACAATTCACTTGAACATTTTCAGGTTAAACTGGCTTTAAGTGTTTGGGATGTTTGACTTGTTAAATCATTCAGAAGTTTTAACCAACATGTCACTGAGGTGTTTTCGTAATCTGAAAGTGCTGCTCTGTTTCATTATTCCATGTTTTGTCACCTCAGGCCCTCAGCATGATGCCACCGTACTGGCATGAGGCATTCTCCTCCTGATTCCCATGGATGGCTGATCTACAGGCTTATGCTGAACCGCAGTCTCCTGAATCAGGTTTGCTACATTTAGATAAACGTCTAAATGTAGCAGGACTGGAGTTTATTGCCCCTGAGGTGAAGTGATCTTTATCTTCACTGCGACTCCTCTAAATATACTTTTATCTATTGTAGCCGGCGGCATATTTCAGTTTAGCTGAAAGATTTTTTTGTTCTGCGTCTCACAAACCTGAGCGCTTTCCTTTCATCAGAGGGAGAACCAGAAGACAGAGGAGGACCAGTTTTGTGGAAAAAACAGACCGGAAATTCTGTTTTTTTGCCTTGAAACCAACCAGTGGTGAAAAGCCAGATTCCAGACACTGTTATTGCCTCAAAAACGTTTTTGGTTTCTCCAAAACCATCTAAAGTACTTTTACCCAGTGTATCTGAGTTTGTGTGTTTTAAACTTTAAAGAAAACATAACTTCTGCACCTATTCCTGTTTTTAAAAAATCCATTGAGGTCATTCCCATATGTTGCTGGAGTCTTTTCTCCAAACACAACATCCCAGTACATTTCAAACCAAACAAGACCCTTTAACAGAGACTAGTGCATCCTAAAAAACGGAGAGGTGTATGCAGTTCAATGCAGTGAGGAATGCTCTGATCTTTATATTGGAGAAACCAAACAACCTCTCCACAGACGCATGGCCCAACACAGGAGAGCGACCTTCTCGGGATGAGACTCGGTGTCCACCTACAGCTTATGGACAAAGGACATTCTTTTGAGGACCAGAATGTTCACATTTTGGACAAAGAAAATAAGGTGGTTTGAGAGGGACATGAAGGAGGCCATCTATGTTAAGAAAGAAAAAACAACTTTAAACGGAGGGGGTGGATTCCAGCTGTCAAAAACCTACAATGCAGCAATCGAGTTAATTCCTTCATCAGCCCCAGCACCTTTACTGGGGAAGAAAAGAAATCGCCATGCCAACAAATCCCTTTAACGACCCCCCTTTCAGATACTTAGACAGGTATGGAGCATTACAAGCTCACAGAAGAAGCCAAAGCGACCCCCATTCCAAAGGGGTGGACACCTTCATCTGTTTTAATTTGCATGTTTTCAAAACAAAAACAAGGCTTTGTTGCGCTACTGTATAAAGCTTCAAACTTAACGCTATTTCTGACATTTTGAATTGAAAAAGCTTCCTGGATGGAAAAGGAAACGTCTTCAACCTTGGAAACAAAGTCCAACGGATTGTTTTTTAACTTTTTTGAAATGACTATGACCTGGATGACTGAGAATCTTTACCAGCATCCATAAAGGTCATAACCAAGGAAAAAAACAATAAAAAGGAAAAACAATTCAAATGCACACGTTAAACATTAACATCTTTTACTAGCATCCACCAAATGATCCAAAAAATTCTTGTTAAAAATAAGAGTTTCTCTTCTCAAAATGCAGCAGCTTCTCTTAGCAGCCAATATTTTTTTACGTTTCCCCTTTATTATCTCTTTTTTGTTAACATTTCATCACAGCGGCTGACTTATGAAGTAAGCCTGCCTGTTGTAGACGAAGCATCATTCCTCTGTTGCACTAAATACCAGCAGAGCAGCTTAGCATACCAGCTCTTCAAATCAAATCAGATTAGGGATAACGACGCAACGCAGCAGCTATGATGATGTCTCAGCAAATGCTTTCTGTAACTGCAGCAGTAGAGAGCCTGCATGCATTATGAGACGTGTATGTCTGTATACACTCATATGAAGTGTAGAAGCGCTTCCACTATGAACCAGATCAACTCCACATGCCTCCAGTGGCGGACGAGCTCTCTGCCATCCAGCCTCTCACTTCCTGTAAAAAATGACAGCAGCAGTGCGACAGATCCAGGTTCACAGTGAGTGGTTAGTGGTCATGTGACCTGGACGGACCAAAGCTGAGAGGCTTAGCCCAGGCTGAAACAGACAGAACAGTGACGCAGTGCTCAGGGCATACAGTCATTAAACGCACCACCAGATAAATGTACTGGCTGTTCCTGAAATAGCCATAGCTGCTGCAGCCACTGCAGGAGCTGACACTCAACAGCATTTCCCTCTGACAAAGGGAGACTTATGCATTTTTTTTTATTAAATATTTTCATTCAGATGATGGGAAATCAAAGAGAAGCACCAGCAGTAATGGCTGACACCTTCTAACCTTTGATTTTCAGCCAAAGTGGTCACCAAAGTCTCACTGGTGATTAAAACACAGAGAAAAGTCTTCGGCTAATGAGGAGACAAGAGGCGGTTTGATTCTGACTCATCCATTTCTTGTTCCTACATGTTTATAACACATTTGTGACACTTCTATTCCAGCAGATCCCTGAAGTTAACTTCTCACACACTTACCTGCCACCTTAGATCTTATCACAGCAGGACGTGTCGACAGTGAGGACTCACCTGAATCGGCGTAGCCCTGAATGGCTTGTGAGTATTTCTCTAATGCGTCGGCAAACTGTCCATTTTTAAACAGCAGGTTTCCTTCGTTCTTTAGCCGGGAGAGGTGTGGTGGCAGGGCTCCGCACGGGGCGTCCAGATTGACAGTTTCCTCTGCCTTTTTCCCACCTGTAGCCGCCTTACTGCTGCTGCTCTTCTTATCACCTTGCGCCGAAGCTGTCGAGCCCCTCTTGCTCGATCCATTGGCCACCTTCTCCTTTGATTCCTCTGGGACTTTGTACTTCTCAGAGGTCGCCCCTTTGCCCTTCCAGTGCCCGTGGTGCGAGTTGCTGGACTCGCTGTGTGGACCCCCGTCCCCTCTGCTGTGGGGCTTTTTTTGAGCGTTTCCCATGTCTCCCCTTTCAGCAGGAGCAGCTGAGCTCTCCTCCCCTCCCACAGGCTGGCTGGGTTGAACCGGACAGGCTAGAAGGAAGAGAGAGAGAGAGAGAGAAACCCACAGGAAAGAGTCAGTGGTTACGTCAGAGCTGAGGGGGAAGGGTTGAAACACAGCACACTTCAAACAGGGAGTTCCAGGAAACACTAACCCTGTGCAGTCAATTACGAAAGCTCTTAATGGGGGAGGGAACTACTCACATGAACATATCTTAAAAAAAATAATAAAAACACGAGGGACAAGAGGAATTTCCTCTGTCGCACTTATGTTGCCCCAGTTTTAGAGCCCACAGAGACTCTCTGACAAATTGGCTTGAAGTTTTTAGGAGCTGCCGATGTGGTGCTGATGTACAAGATTTACTGTTAAGCCTCCTGAAAATATCCAGCAAGCTCCATCAACAGTTTCACAGCTAGCAGGTCTGAATGCAAACCTGTGCTTACTGTGTTCAGGCTGGCCCACAGAATACTGAGAGACAATGATGGATTCTGAGTGAACTGTTCCTTATTCCTGAGTCCACGTCTATCACACCTGTTCTCTCTCTTAGCAAGTCAGGAGTTTCTTTTGTTCTTTGAACAGCTGATTGGTAACAGTTAGTAAAATTAACATAGGAGCAGTTTGTTGTTATTACTGATCACACAGGCAGCCTGCATGGACATAAAATACAGATGAGGCAAACATGGTGTTTCAGTTATTTTTTAAACATTTATTTAAATCAAACATTTTAGACGTGAATTATTGACATCTTTTTTCATATTTGAACTTAGATTTAAAAACAAAAATCAAGGGGCGGAGTGGAGGTGGAGCATAGCGCTGATCACTGGGGATTTAGAAGTGGGTATACGCAATGCTGATTGAAAAACAAGTGTGTAAACCCCGTATACTCACACAGAAACCTTAGAAAACCTTAAATTTAAAACTATCGTCTCAAAATAATATCATGTTAATGCAAAAACACATAGCTGTATTTATGTACAAATTAAAAGAAAATAGGTTTTGGATTGTGAAAATATTGTCTTGTGAGGTTTTACTATAACTTTATTAAAGGACAGATTATTTTATGCTAGCCCTGAGAACTTACTTTTCATTCATAAATATGCGTAAAGACAAAACCTGTATTTTTGGTGTGGCTGCTTCAGGCTCCTCATGAGATCATCAGTCTTTTAATGGTTGTGCTTTAATCTGAATATAGAAATCTAACCAAACTTTTTTATTAATGACACAGATTTTAATACAATATATTTTTGCATTATTTTGCTGTTTACTGCTGGAAAATGAGGGAGAAGATCATTTATTTTACTGCTGGTTTCATATTTGGTAATATATATGGACATATATATATATATATATATATATATATATATATATATATATATATATTTTTTTTTTTTGGTACAAATTTGCTAAGGGTAATAACTGACGGAGTGGGCTTTCGTTTTTTCTCAAATGGCTAATGTTAGATTCTCTATACTCTAGTTAATGTTTAATTGATTGCTGAATAATAATGATTAATCACAATTAATCCTGGCATAAAAGGACCAAGCAAGTCTCCATGTGTAAATCTGTAAATTAAAAATGTTGATGTGCTGTTTTAGTCTCACCTTTCTGCTCCTTCTGTTCTTCTTCTGCAAAGCTCAGGTCTTCCTCTACCTCTTCAATTAGGATTTTCTTCCCTTTGCTTTGCTGGCTTGGTTGACAGTCTGACTTCTTCTGCTCAATTTTGGACAGAAGTTGCTAAGCAAGAAAATAAAATAAAATAAAACGCATTGGAAGTGATTAAAAAAATAAATAAAAACAGGAATATCTAGTTTTTGCATTTTAAATTTGCATAGTCACATCATTTATAGGCTACGGCAATAATTCACTCTGGTTGCATACAAAGTTTTTCCAAAAGATTACCATGTCCTGCTAAAGTATTAGTTTTTCTTATTTGGATTTGCTCAGTTTATTAGTAAATAACGTTATTTGTGTATATTTACAATAACAAAGGAGCTGTGATGCTTTACATGTGTACAGGGGGTAGACACGGAAGAAGCCTACTCAGCCTAAGCCAGTAAGCATTTCCCAGAAAAATGTGGAAACAATTGAGAAAAGTCCCAGATCCAGTACACTGTGAGGTATTACAGGATGGTCAGGCTATACTTAGTAGTTTCTGTCTGAAAGTTATTTAGTACTTCCAGCAGATGGCGTCCAAAAGAGCAAATATCAAACCATTGTTAAAAAAAGAGAAGCTTGGATAAATGAGTCCTGCAGAACTACAGGCCGATCTCAGACCTTCCCTTCATCTGTAAAATTATTGAAAAAGTTGTGTTTCAACAGTTAAAAGCCCTCTTAATAATGACCAGTTTCCAGTCAGGTTTCAAAGCACATCAAGGAGACTGTTTTGGTTAAGGTAAGTGACATCCAAATAAATTCAGACTTTGGAAGAACCACTACCAGTTATACTGAGCAGAAAAGCTTCTATGTGTTTCTTGTGTTCACTAAATGGCCTGTGGAAAACACTTTTAAGTATTTTAACAATTTCTTTTTTATGACATGTCCTACAAGAGGTCAGATTTCTAGACTTTGTCCCATCACCAAATTGTCTTTCCATAGTTACCATTTGCCTTTAATGTTTTAATCCTATAGGGCTGTAACTAATGATCATTTTGCTAATTGATTAATCTTTCAATTATTTTTTTACTGATCTATTAATAATTGTAGAGTGAAAAGTTACTTAAAGAACATATTTTACACAGTCAGATTCCGGAACCTTCAGAGGCACGAAAGGCAGCTACTTCAAGTCAGCATTTTATCCCCTGAAGAACCTTCCAGGATTGAAGAACTAATGTCGAAGCAGGATCTAGAAAAACTCATTCATATTTTGTGGTGATTCGATCACCGCAGTAACAGAAAGTTGATCCAAACTTTTTTGCACCAAGAACTAGAACCACAAAAACAGAGAAGCAGCATTTGGTTCCTATGTTCCATTGATCTGAAACAAACTCCCAGAAGACTGTAAGTGCTGTTAAAGCAGTTTAAGGTTGTGGTTCCACAGTTTTTTTTGTTTCACAACCTGCTTTTATCATGTTTTATGTGTTTATTATATGTTTATTATGCACCTGTTTTCCTTCTATTTCGTTTTTTAATTCATGTAAAGCATTTTGAATTGTCTTTGTACTGAATTGCGCTATATAAATAAACTTGCCTTACACATCTGTTTATGTCTGCTGTTTGCTCCCAGTTCTGGAATTCTATTTAGACTTAAAACACTATCAGGATGGGGGATTGGTTTAGGCCTATATCACCATATTATATTAATAATTACATTTTTTGTATATCTGCTTTTTTATCTGTATTTCTACTACTGTCTATAGCAGATGGCTGGTCCCACTGAGCCTGGTTCAGCTCAAGGCTTTCACTGTCGCTACAAGCATGCTTAGTGTGAGGGATTGCCTTCGAGTCAATGAGTCGATGCAATCAGCTGGTTTTCCTTATGTAGAAAACTTTGAACCAGTCTGACTGTATAATCTGGTTGAACTGACTCTGTAAAGTGACTTAGATAATGTGTTGTGAATTGTCGCTATATAAATGAACTAAATTGAATTGTAACTGCATTTTATGTGACTATGCACCTTTAACAAAATGAAAACCTCAAAGTATTTTATCAGGATCTTATGTAACATGATAGAAGGGCCACCCTGTTAAAAGAAATTAAAAATATATATATTTTAAATGTTTTTTACAATTAAAATATGAATGGTGTGGCATTGGTTTGTCAATACATGAGTCAAAACTTCTGGAGAAGAATTGAATTTCCACACAAGTTTCATGTTTCTTTCCAGGTTTTCTTCGGTGATCACCATTTATTTAACATCTAGTTATATCAAAACATTTTAATCATGTTTTTCACATCATGATGCTGCCACCACCATGAAACATGTTAGTTATCAACATGGCTACTAATACATGGGCAGGATTGGAGCACCTTCTCCTAAACAGCTTATCTCTTAACCTCTTTGTGTGTGGGTCTGACATTACTCTACAGGGTACTATCACTGCTGAAAGTGGCTAAATAGATGTTTTCTCTTTATAATTGGAAATAAAATAAAAAATAGTTTTAAGTAGTAAGAAAAGTAGTTTGCCACCATCAGTGTGTGAGTGAATGGGTGAATGACTGAATGTAGTGTAAAACACTTTGGTCGTCCTCTGACTTGAAAAAGCACTATAAAAGTACAATACATTAAGCATTTCAAATACATTTTTTTCATATATATTTTAAAAAATAAAGATTTTACTTTTTATGCTTCTTTCAAATGTTTTTCTTTTTTTTTATTTCTCAACAGATTTCATATTTTCAATTATTTTTTAGAATCTAAATTTGAGTTGTTATCAAACTGCATTCTTACAACATTGAAGCCCAAGAAAAATATATACCCTTTATGAGCACATTTACCAAAACAACATTAAAGCAAACGTCCATGCAGACAAAGATCATAAAAAAATTTTAAGTCTTAAGATCTATTATAATTTTTGTTTTATGTGTAAAATTTGTAAAACAAGTTTTTTGGACAAAATAAAAAAGGAAAACTTGAGAAATAATCTATGAAATAAGGATTTGAAAAAATGTTTTCGGTTGAAAACTTTTAAAATTTTAGATCAGGATTGCTTTTTTTTTTATATAACAGGTTATTTGCGTGCAATGATAATTAAACAAAATTCCCTCCATAAGGCCATTAATCTAAACCCCATGCTCTCATTAGTAAGTGAAATGTGGTCTGCTGGCACCAACTGATCATTTCTCATGTTTTGGTCACCTACAGTTGCTGCAGCATTGTTCGGCTCTTCCTGAAGCACCTTCCCCAGGTCTTTAGAGGCCATTTCAAAGTTGCCAATATGATTGTAAACAGTAGCACGCCGCAGAAGGGCTGATTAAAAAAAAACCAAAGTACATAAATTAGAAATGGAAACCAATCTAATTCAATTAAGCTTCAAACATGTATGCAGATTTAGAAGTCTTAAAAACAGAGCACCTTTTTTATTCCCTGGTTCCAGCTCCAGCACCTGCTGACAGTCTCTCATGGCATCGTTCCAGTGCTCCAGGTTAATCTCTGCCTGGGCTCTGTTGTTATATGCACTCAGAGTGGGAATGATGGAAAGGCTCCTGTAACAAAACAAAACAAAACCACTGCTTACCAATGAGTTTAGTGCACACAGATTAAACCGGGAATTTTTAATACATCAAATAAAAAAATAGAAAACCTTTTTTAAATAAACCGGACTAAACTTTTTTATTTTATTTGTTGGTAAAAATACCAAATTTGTAATAATAATAATAATAATAATAATAATAGTTATTTTGAGGCTTCATTGCTTTTCTCAAAATCAAAACTTCAAAAAAGTTTTTTTTCATTTTTAGTAAAACCTCCTTCTTAAACTGTATAACCTGATTCAAACTTTTCTTCCACAAGCCTCTAACACTGATTTCCTCCGCTGATAAAACTGGTGTAGCGAACCACTTTTCTAGGCTATACTTTTTTGTAGCACTTTGGAAAAACCAGTTAGCCTGAGAGCAAGCCGTAGTTTCTCAGGATGATTTCCTGAGATGTTGCTGCAGCATTTCCAGGTAATGTTGATCCCACAGTCGTCCTCAGTCTTGCAAGCTTACCAGGATTTTTCTTCCAACCGTAGGAATGGACATTATGGCTGGAGACTTATTTTAGTTTCATTAAACCACAGGATATCACTCCATACATGTACCCCTTTGTCCCCGTCATCACTGAGATGTTGTTTTTTTATGTTACTGTTGAAGAGAAAGCTTCCTTATATCTGAGATAGCTTCCTTATGTCTGAGTGGCCTTTCAGGCTTCATCAGATATTTTCCTATGTAGGATAATGATCAGCTTCTTCATAAGGCCATCTGCTTTAGTTTTAAAGTTGATCATCAAGTCTGAAACATTAATGCCCCCCTCCAGGATGACACAACAACTACTTTCTTAATAGAGTTAGGTCTGTTTTTTAGTGTTTAATCCTCTTTCTCATTCTGTTTCTCTCCTAGACATATCTATAGACTTTTGCTGTCACTAACAGCATGTGTCCTTATTATTGAAATGAAAAGCAGCCCAGAGATTATCTGCCTAATTGTTTCCTAGAATAACCTCCTGTGTAGCTAAAGTTACCGTCTGAATCTGGTTCTGCTGGAGGTTTCTTCCTGTTAAAAGGGAGTTGTTCCTCTCCACTGTTACTGCATGCATGAATGGTGTGAAGGATTACTGCAGAATACATACAGCTACAGCTCAAAGTGTACAACGAAACCGCAGGTTTAAAAAGTTCACAGCTCACAATATATATTGTCACACACTGTGCGGCCCGGACGCCTCTGATGCGAGCTACATGCTCACTCTGCACGCCCATAAACCACATGTAGGATTGAGTACCGAGAGATGCCGCTGACCGGACTCATCAATCTGGAAGAAGAAGGACTCCCTTGTTTGCACATGCTCAAGGTTCTGGTAAATCAGCTCATAGCTCTGCTTCAACAGCAGGATTTTCCCACGGCCACCTTACTGTATGACGGCTGACTAAATTTCAAACATGTTTGATTTTCTCCCGACCTTACGATTCCTCATCGGGAGGTGGTCATAAGAGGCTAATCGCCCCTCGTTACGCCCTGTATATTACATGACGCAAGGTGAGGCTTAAACTCGGCTCGATCGAAAAATTCTCACACGACTGGAGAATCGGCCCAAAAAAATGTACAGTGTGAATATCTACTATCGCCACATGTTTATCGAGGAGGAGCGGATCCTACAAAGTCAATAACTGGATACAATCTGTTGGTTTTCTTTAGATAGAAAACTTTGAACCAACCTGAGAGTATGATTGAACTCTTAAAGTGCCTTTAGATAACGTGTTTTAAATTGGTGCAAGAAATAAAGTGATTTAAATCAGAGCACATCTCCTTTATAAACAATATGATGGCCTGACAATCCTACGTGGCTCTTTTATTACTTATAACTCAAGGATAGAGACTTATAACTTGAGTTCAATACAGGAACGCATCACTTTCCTACTCTTTGAGACTGTAGCCATACATGAGAAGACTTGAGGAAATGTGAGAACTTTGTTTATTTCTCATCTTTCCAATGGTGTCAATAAAGGAAGTGGAGGGTTTTATAGGTGTTGTCAACCACAAGTGTTTGGCTGATGGAACCAGATTTTCTCCGTATTCTGGATTTTTATATATAGATAAAATTTTGTTCATTTTTAATGGACCTAAAAGAGAAAAACCTAAAAGAGATTTTAACTTTAGACTTATTTATTCAGCGCCATTTAAAAACACCTCATCTGAAGGCACTTTGTTCACCAGATCATACAGTCAAATTGGATTAAAAAGTTCTATATCTAAGGAAAACCAGTTGATTGCATCGACTCATCGCATTCAAGGCAATCCCTCACACTAAGTATTTCCTATAAGTACCAGGGGACATAATACTTCCCTTTAAAAGGAAGAAAAACCTCCAGCAGAACTAGACATTCAGTGAGCGCCATCTGCTGAGGGGCCACTGGGGTTCAAGTGAGACAGTAAAGAAACTGTAAAGGCGGCCCCGCCAGGAAACACACCCAGCCAGGCAGACTAGTTTCCTGAACCAGCCCCTCATGTCAGAGAGGATGAGAGAGCACAATAGTTTATATCCCTTCTTATATTGTGTTTGTAAACTTCTAATTTTGACTGCATCAATTTCAGTTAATAAAAAATATTAAGTAGGGAATAAAATCAAATCCCATTTACTCAAATAAAACATTATTTGTCAGCGCTTTGTAGAATAGGGAGGTTCTTTATGGCGCTAGTGGAACCTGACCTGGAGTAGTAAGCCACCGCCTCTTCGTAATCTTTTGCTCTGAAAGCTTCATTGCCTTTATCCTTCTCCCGATTTGCCAGAAGGAGCTTCTCCTGCTGTGACAGACCTGGATCACACAGCAAACACATTTCACACAGACACTCAACAGCATGAACACCACATGAATCTGCAAGAATGACATTACATGAGGAATCCACTTCTCTCTGGATGTTCGGATGTCCTGTGTTTAGAATGGCAGGTGGGTCATTTTTCTGCATATCCCCATCTATCTTGTTGCATTCCTCCTCAACGTTGAACCTGGAAATAGAAACACTCCATCATTACATTGAGGCATCTTTATGTTTAGTGGTGAAGGTGCAGAGAAATTGCTCACTTGTCCCATTCCTGATAATCCCGAGGAAGAACACGTTTTGAAGGATTTGTTCTTTGTTTTGGAAATGATTTCTGAAGCAAAAAAGCAGCTTTTTAATTTAAAATGTATGTAAATATATATACGCTGCACATTAGTTAAAATGAACTTACCTCTTTAACCGGAGCAAAGCACCTGGAACTTCTTACTGGAGGTATTTTTGCTCTGTCCAGGTCATCAAACACAGACTCCTGTTTAAGCAGCGTTTCAGCGTTTTTGGTCTCCTCCTCCCATGTCTGCCAAAAAAACAAATGAACAAAAAAAAAAAAAAAGAAACTCATAACATTATGTTTATGATAGAAAATATTATTCATAAAGCATTAAAACCACAACATGCTGAGTATCATACCGTTAAGTCATCAATGATTTGGTTCCACTCATCTTTAGAGAAGCTGGCCTCTGTGGCAACAGGAACTCCCTGCCTGAGAGCTCGACTCTTAGGGCTCAACTTCCCCAGGTGGCTTTCACAGAACTTGATCAGATGGGGATATGTTCCCTCTTCACCAGACCTTGGGATGAAATAAATCCTACATTATCAGACTCAAATCCATCCGGTCAATATTGCTCATCTATTCTAAAATGATTTATTAATAAACAGTAGAACCTGTATGGTCAAACTGACGGTGGAAACAACCTCTAAAAGCTGTTCTCTGTACAACATCATCCTGCTTAATTAACTGAGACTTTAAAGACTTAAAAAGAAACTCTGTTTGCTCCTTTGCCAACGCAGGATGGGAATTGAAGCCACAACTTTCTGGATTAGGAGTCGACTACTTTTACCGACGCCCCGAAATTATTCAATTCAATTCAGTTTATTTATATAGCAGCAATTCACAACACATGTCATCTCAAGGCACTTTACAGTTCACCAGATCATACAGTCAAATTGATTCAAAGTTTTCTATCTTAGGAAAACCAGTTGATTACATTGACTCATTGACTCGAAGGCAATCCCTCACACTAAGCATGCTTGTAGCGACAGTGGAGAGGAAAAACTCCCGTTTAACAGGAAGAAACCTCCAGCAGAACCAGAATCAGTGTGAGCGGCCATCTGCTGAGGCCGACTGGGGTTCAAGGAGACAGAAGCAGAGATACAAAAAGCAGCTGTAAAAGGCGCCCCATCCAGGAAACACACAGCCAGGCAGACGAGCTCCGAGCCAGCTCCCATGTCAGAGGATGAAGAGAGCACATCCAGCCAGTCACAGTCAGAGAAACAGGACTGCTCTGTTCCTGATTGGCTGTGACTCCATCCTGGAGGGAAATATCAGCTGTGCTGCTGCCATCAACACCTTAGTTTATAGATGTCGGAGATCTGCCTGTTTTTCTAGTGTAGTCCTTTTTCTCTGACTGTGACTGGTTGGATGTGCTCTCTTCTTTGCTAAAGATGGATGATTATAACATTACCTTAAAATTCGTAATAACTTTTCCAGATATTTTACATCTTTGCATTTTGCAATGAAATCATAGTCCAGGTGCTCCACGGGGACCTTGGTACTGAAGTCAGTGTTTGGAAGAGAGAAACCTGCGTCAGCATTCATGGCTGAGAGAGAAAAGAAGGAAAAAAAACAGCTACTACAGTTTTTATGTGGAAACTATAACAACAACATAACACAAGCTAAAGTAAGGACTGTAACTCAACTAGCTTATTATATCTGGAATAATGAAGACATTAAACACACATATAAGACAATTTTTTGTACAGAAAATTGTTTAATAGAGGAATATTACTTGTAAGCCAAGTACTAAATCCAAATGGTCATCTACTGTCTTATTCTGACTTCTGTTACTTCTCCAATTTCCTGTTACTCCTAAAGAATATGCTTTTGACTTTGACACAATCCCCAGTGGGTCATTAAAGCTTTTTATCATCTTTACCTACATGTCAAATTCACTCAATGCCAAGTTTTGATCAAAAATCCATGTATATAGATTATTATTGTCCTTTTATAAGTATGAGAAAACAACCAAGATGTTGTTTTTTCAACAGCTTGTATATTTTACTGGTCCAGCATTTTTGAAAATATAAATTGAAGGGGATTTGGTTGCTCCTTAAAAAATATTTAATAAACAAATAAGTAAGAGAAGCTTCTTTAAAAGTTATTCATAATGTTTATCCTGTTAAAGTATTTTTGAAAAAGGATATAAATGGGATTTGGACACAATGTCTACTTTTTGTAAAAATAATGAAGAAAAGCTTATTCATCTTTTTTGGAATTGTAATTATACCAAAATATTCTGGATATGTCAATTTTTTTTTTTTTCATAAAATAAATCTCAATATTACTCTAACGAATAAAGATGTTTTGTTTGGGATGGAGAAATGTGAACTTGTCAAAACTGAATTTTTTTATGATGTTAACTTTTTTATTAGTTATGGTAAATATCATATTCACACCTCCAAATATTTACAACAAAAACCAAATTTCCAAATTTTATTATCTTCTATTAATATCTAGAATCCTTAAAATTGAGCTCAAATGCTAAAGCCATTCAAATGATAACTGCACTTAAAGAATTGCAACCCTGGAGTACAGATTTGATTTTAACATACCGGTAATAAAATAGTTGCTCTATATTCTGTAAAGCCCTTTGGTGTTGTATCTGAGTGTAATTATTAATGTTCGATGTTGTTCTTTTATGTTCATCGATGAAGTATTAGGGCCAGGCTAGAGATTTGTTTTTCTTTTATTTCTTGAATAAAGTCATAACATTATATGTTTGTAATTATTAATGATATCCATAAAATTACGAGAATAAAGTTGGAAAATTATGAGAATAAAGTCATAAAATTATGAGAATAAAGTCTTAAAATTACGAGAAGAAATTCATAAAATTACGAGAATAAAGTCGTAAAATTATGAGAATAAAATCACAACGAGAATAGTCAAAAATTACGAGAATAAAGTTGTAAAATTACGAGAAAATAGTCGTAAAATGATGAGAATAAACTCATAAATTACTAGAATAAAGTCGTAAAATTAGAATAAAGTTGTAAAATTATGAGAATAAAGTCGAAAAATTATGAAAATTAAGTCACAACGAGAAAAGTCACAAAATTACGAGAATATAGTTGTAAAATTATGAGAATAAAGTTGTAAAATTACGACGCCATATTTCCGCCATATTTCTTTGTTTGAAAAAATAAACAAAAACTCAACTAGCCAAAAACAGTGATGAATTATTGTTCGAGCTTTAGCTGAAACTTGTCCCATTAATTTCATGTCTAATGCAACCAAGGTTTCAACAAAGAAGGGAAAAAGAAGCCACCATACCTGCTCTCTGTTTGACCAGGGCTCACAGAGACTCGGTTGCTACCGCGTAACCAGACGCGGAAGGCCAGAATTTCAGCAGACCGACCGGAAGTACGTCACCAAGCAACAGAAGGCTCCAAATTTGAAAGCCAAGGAGCTACAGGGCTGCGAAGATGAACATGCAGCGGAAAGGAGAGGCTGGAAGCCGGGGCCTGGAGCTGAACCTGGAGTGTGCGGCCCTTTGTAGGAGTTGAAACTATCTGACAGAGTAAGTTTTCCATGTACATTTTAAGGAAAGGTGTTTTTAGCTTTATTAACACATGTTCCATTGGTTCACCCTTTGTTTGGAAGCTAACTTTACTACAGGTGTTGTTTTTCCAGGCCATGCTAATTGGGTCTTCCCAAGTCTGCCGCACCTGAAGGGCCATGAACGCGTGCACTTACCAAATAAAATGAAGCCAAAAGTAGTTTCTTTTAATTACCCAATATAGAATCGTCAAACAAGAAGCCAAAAGAGGAGATAATTCGGTTATAGTTTTGTATAGTAGAAGGACCTGGAGCACGGGGCTTTAAATCCCCAGCTCATAGCATGGCGCAGCTCCAGCTGGGCCCTTGGTGATGGGAACGCAGCTCAGCCTGGAAGGGCCACTTGGTGGTGAGCAGAATAAAGTAAATAGTATTTTCCTTACCTGCGTTACATTGATGAGGGAATAGAAGGAAGTCGATACTGTATTTAAAAAATCTTAATTTCATACAGAAAGTGGCTTTAAAGGGTTAAAGGGAACATTGTTGGAAAGTTATAGAAGTTTAGTAATTAAATACTGGTAAGAATGAAGAGAAGTGCCATTTATCCTGATAACTGATTTTTTAAATATTATTTACCCACTTTAATATGGAAAAAAGAGAGTCAAAATTTATGACAGCTAACAACGGCGTTAGCATCACAAGCTGTAACCATGTCGACTTTTAGAGACTAGCTCTCTTCTTTTAATGACCTTCTTAATTTTCCATTAATGAAATTGCATCACTGGGGACCCCTCTGGCACGTAAAAAAAAAGTTACCTAATTTCATAATTTTCCACCAATGTAGATTAGTTGTGATTAATTGATTATGGAAACAACCCTCAACTAATTAAATGTCAATTAAGCATTAAATCATTACAGAGTGCTCCCATTTAGACCAGGCACGGTGCCTGTATTGTAAATTTTGTTATCATCCTTATTATTACATTTCAGATAAAATAATAATAACTTTTTGATCTATCAAGGAGAGATCCAGTGATCCTTGTGAGAACATTTTTTAGATTCAACTGGTTTAAATTCCTAAACAATCTTCTTTCAGAATCAGGCATACTTTAATAATCCCTGAGGGAAATTACTTAAAGAAACTTAAGGAACCTTTGGCTATTCTATTATTAAGCAATTAATGAAATAAATTATCAACAGACTAATTGATTTGCAAAATAATGGTTAGTTGCAGCCCTAGTCTGTGGCAGCTTCCACTATGTTGGGCCACAGCGCGTTTCTCATGTGAGCTTATTAGATGTTTCAGACCAAAGTAGGCAGATAAAGGCTGGTTGAATTTTGTGGTGAATAAGATACAGAAAGTTTGAAGTTCTGTCTGCAGCATTTCTTCGCCAAAATATTAATGAGAGTCACAGCAAACTAGGAAAGAAGTGTCCTCTCCGTCTGTGTGAAGCAGCCAATCAGACATCAGCGTCTCCATGGTCGCTGTCCGAATCCTGCCCACTGAACCTGATGGCTGAAGATGACAGTTTAAATCAATTCATTAGCGTAATGTTCAGACGCAAGGGCTGAGCGATATATACTCAACCTCAAAAATATAATGCGCCCATTTCTTTTTTTATTTGTTGTGATGCGACCCAACTGGCATCTAACAAAAGTACGGCTTTTGCGTCGTTTGCTCTTGGACGGAGGGTCAACAGGGGTCTGTGGTAGGACCCCTAAAGGGATCCCACAAGAGAATTTGCTGCATGGGGGTCACTTAGTTTTTGGTTGATTAGAGATTTTTTTATATTCCCAATTTTTTTTCCATTAATTGAATGTCTTTAAATCCACATTAGCATGGAATTCAACACAGTGTAGTAAACAGGTAAAGTAGCGAAAATATCTTTCAATTAAAACCAAACACACACAGTCAGCCGCAGGAGCTCACTTACAAGCTGGGCGCGGGTTTCATTACGCCAACACCTGTCCCATGGAGCCTTAGTTTTGAGATCGGAGATGAGAAACTCAGCTTGTGAAACAAGCATGTGTCTCAAAAATAATGAAAATATGACACCAGTTAATCTTTTGGAGTGGCGTTCAATTCAGTTTATTTGTATAGGGCCAATTCACCTTGTTGTTTGATTATAGGCACTTTGCAGTTCACCAAGTCAAATGGGTTTTGTAGTCCTCATCATATCATTGCATAGTGGGGGTAGTTTGTCATTTATGAGCCTTTCCTGGAAAGAAAAAGTGACAAAATGTCTAAGCTTTGGGAAGGATTTGCATTTGGGGAGATTCC
Source organism: Cyprinodon brontotheroides (assembly GCA_018398635.1). Classification (NCBI taxonomy): domain Eukaryota; kingdom Metazoa; phylum Chordata; class Actinopteri; order Cyprinodontiformes; family Cyprinodontidae; genus Cyprinodon; species Cyprinodon brontotheroides. Next base: position 4,495,080 of record JAGKQL010000063.1, read on the forward strand.
AAAAGTACAAAAAAAAAATCAGCTGGACTTCATTTAGGAATTTGAAGACCTTTCGCTTCCCCATCCAGGAAGCTTTTTTCAATTCAAAATGTCAGAAATCTGTGACCTAAAACTGAAACAATGTGAGAGAGACCCAACCTATAAGTCTTATTTTGGTTTTGAAAACATGTAAATTGAAAAGTTCCTGTTTGGCTGTGTGACTCCGTTCATGAGAGCCCACTCATCCGCTGTGCTGCTGCCATCCAACACCCTTGTTTATAGATGCTGGTAGGGATTCAACTACTTATTATTTTAAAAATCGATGAATGGACGATTATTTTTTAGATTCATCGAGATGAACAAAAAATGGCTTTATATTAAACTCTCTTATTCCAAAATAAACATGGAAGCTGGCTCGAACCACACAGTACAGCCTGGGTGTTAACTTCCCTGATGTCTAGTGCACTATTTACACATAGCTGTGTTAAATCTACACAAACTTACATGAAATGCTGGCTGTACATCCACAAAATATCGCCTACTTTGTTTCAGATGGTGCAAAAGACAGGCACACTGTATTAAAAGCCACAGAGTTCAAACAATAGGCCCCACATTTCAACAAATGAGGTTTTAGACTAGAAGAGTTCCACACCTTTTAAGTCACTACAAGTATAGCAGTTAGTGTTTGCTACTTAGAAAATATGAGAACAATAGAGATAAAAATGGCCCTGTGAATCAAATTATAGGTATCCTTGGAATAGAAATGAGAGCTAGAGGTGCTAAAAACTTACATCCTCAAGAGACTCCATTTTACATGGGAATGTGGCGATTAATTGACGGTGTTACTGATCTTGCTGCTATATGTTTATGCTTTACTTCCATAAATTACCCCAGCATCTTCTTTTACTTGATCTATGGAACATTTAGCTTTAGCCTTGCTTATAAAAATGCAAGTTAATTTATTTATGAAAAAAAAAAACGCTGCTTAGCTCATACAAAAGAAATTAAAGTAAAAGAAGTAGCCCATAACTGTCTTGTAACCTCACTATACGGTGGGAAAGCACATCAGATGAGCTACACAGAGGAAACTAACGTTACGTTTTTCACTTTAAGCCCGTGACATTGGTGCTTTTAGGTCCGTATTGAATTTCTTTGAATGTTGTCGCGCTTTTCACAATACAAGCGCAGGCTATTTTAATTATTGTGATCAATTTAGCTGAAGTCCAATCCCGGGTGCATGCTTGGCCTCATTTTGGTCTGGGCCTGGCTGAGGCTCTGACTGCAGCGCTGAAGGGACTCCCTCTTGGGGAAGCGGTTGGGGGTGGGGGCCCACGGCAGAAGAGTAGGAGCGATACATGCTTTTAAGCCTAAAGAGTATACAAAAACGCCAGTGACGCGAAAAGTCATCCAGATTTGTTGGTAGCTAGTGGCTTTGAAAAATAATTAGCTGGAGAGGGGTGAAAAATTAAGCTGGGTTGACGCTTTTGCACCTGGGCTAGAAAGCTCTGCCATATTTTTTTTTTTTCTTCCTCTTTCCGGAGTCAAGAGGCAGTGATGGCGGCGCGGCGGATGACGCCAATAATCGCGTGAACTTTAACTGTCGATGATGAAGTGGATTTATGCGCCGCGCTTTAAAAGTCGATTTTTAATCGATTTTATCGATTAAGTTTGTTGCAACCCCTAGATATTTGGAGACCGAGCCTGTTTTCCAGTGTTGTCCTGTTTCTCTGACTGTCCAACCATGACTGGCCTGGATATTGCTCTCTTCATCCTCTGGCATGTGGGGCTGGAAATCGGTCTAAAGACAAGACTGGGTGTTTTCCTGGGCGAGGGCGCCCTTTGAATCTCTGCTTCATGTCTCCTTGAACCCACAATGTAGGCTTTTCGGCAGATGGCCGCTCACTACTGGTCTAGTTTTCTGCTGGAGTTTTCTTCCTGCTTGAGGAGTTTTCTACCACTCTCCACACAATAAGCTACAAGCATAGCTTAGTGTGAAGAGTTCTTGCCTTCGAGTCAATGAGTGGATTTGGTTTTAAACTTGTTAGTGTTAAACCGGAGTTAAAACCTGCTGGACAATCCTGGGTGTGAAAGCAAGACTCTACTGTATGTTCAAACCAGAAAAAACCACAAGGGGAGCATCACTTTGTTTCTCCTGTCTGATTTAAATTTTTTTTTTTTTTGCAGAAGGGTGCTGACATTAGCCAGCCTTTGTTTTATGTAAAATCTACATGGCTGCTTTAATTGTACATGAATATTTGTGTATTATATTGTCAACTACAGTGTTGACTTTCCCACAAAAATGTGCAGAAACGTTTAAGCATTTGGTTGAAGCAGTGTAATTTTTCATCTCCAGGTCACTAGACGAGCTTTCTTCTCTTGGAGGTCTTTGTGCAGTGAACCAAGGGCCCACATGAGCAGAGCAATGCAGTGCACTCCTAAATCAAATGTCAACCTACAGAGCTACAAAGGCCAGCACTGCTATGAGGACTGCTCTGACAGCGGATACTCGGGTTGGTTCCAGAGCCCACAGAGCATCAGCGGGGGGGACATCTCTGGGTCTCTGTCTCCATCAGAAATCTGCGAAACTCCTAAAGAGAACCTTCGGCTTCATGTCACCCCTAAGGAGCAGAGCAGAGGACTGGTTAGGGTTTTGGGCAGAGACAGAGAAGCAGCATCAGTAGGGAGCTGGTGTGAAACGCCTAAGCTAAACAGAAGGGGACCTTTACTGCGCCACAAGCTTCTAACAAGCAAACCCGCCTTGGTGAAAACTGATGGGACGGGACCGAATGCAGAGTCCTGTTTGAGTAAGAGACCTGAACACTGGCTCAGTGCATCATTTAACTCTCTGGATCTAACAACCGACGGGGCCACGGGCGGTTCAAACATGGGTCACGACGCGGCGATGTCCGGCAGGAAACGGCGGCTCCTCTTCTCGCAGATGAGGACCTCCACCCGTGAAGACGGCAAACCCGACACCTGCATGTTCTCCTTCGAGGGAGGCGTCGTCACGGAAGCAGATTTCGGGGGGAGCATTTCCTTGAACCCGCTCGATGCAGAAACTCCACGTCGTGACAAATTGTTCCCCGTGTTAACCAACGAAAACCTTCAATCCCCATTGAACAGTGAAAATGATGACAGCGGCAGTCTCATCTACACGCCATTGTTTACTCAAACCCCTAAAGACATCAGGTAGGTTCTTTTTTTCTTTTCTTTTTTGTTTGCTGAAACCATGCTAACGTTGCCCTCCTTCTAACCTCGGCGCAGGTCTGTCTGTGAGGACAGTGGTTTCAGCTCCTTAACGCTTGACAAATCTCAAGACTCTTCAGTGGACCATGACGGCTCGTTCCAGGAGCTTCTTGGCTCCGCCTCCAAAGGAATCAATGGGACCCCAAATCTGAATGCAAAGAGACCCTCCCGTTTGCAGCGTCACCATCGGCTTTCTACCCTTAAAGAAGGTGGATCTCAGTCTGAGGAAGACTCAGGAAACCGGCGACATGAAGAACGCCCTAAAAATAGCAGCCATTCTAATGATGACGTTTTTGCAGAAGTTACGCCCTGCAGCAAAATGTCTGATAGATGTTTTAACAGCCTGATTTTTGCCAAAAACGACTCCAACACCCCATTAAGTGCCTCTTCATCCAAGCTTGAGAAAGCATCACCTCAGTGTGCAGACCCTGCTCCTCCAGCCATGACTCCCCTAAGGATGTCCCCAGCTGACCTGTCTCTGACTCCGGCCTTGCAGCTAGTCCATGCTATCTGCCAGCAGAGGGTCCAGAGATCTGGTCAAAGTCCAAGTCTGAGGGAAGAGCTGAAGCTCACAGCAGCACTTGTTGAGACTCCAGTGATGTTCAGGACCACCATGCCTTTAGCGGGGATGATCGGCAGGAAGATGGGCCTGGGGGAGCTGGATATCCTCACAGAGCTGAAGAAGAGGAACCTCAGGCACATCCTGGCGAATATTTTCAGCAAGCTGAACCCTGAGTGTCTCTACAGGTGATGTGTGTTTGTTATTGTCACTTAATTAGCACAAACTCATCAGATGCCATTTTGATTCACTTGGTTAAAAAGCTTAGATTCATAATGGACATAGTGTTGCTTTTTTGTTATAAAACCAATCATTTTCAATCTTTATTATGTCACCATTTTCACCTTGAACCTTGTTGGTTTGTTTCCATGATCATTTGAAGAAGAGAATATACTGATGCGCATATAAGGCTGAGCGATTTTGCCAAAAATCAAAGAATTGCAATCATTTGAAGCCTTCATTCTGATAATCCTTTTGGACTAAGCACAACCATGTCAATAACCCCATTTACACCACCCCATTGGAACCGTACTGAGATCGGTCCGAGCACGGTAACAGAGGTAGCTGCCGAGTGTAAATGGTACGCAGAACTGAACCTGACCGTACCAGACACAACCGAACCGCGCTAACATGGTACTAGTTCATCAGTGAGGCTCGGCGCGGTTCAGTTCGGTTCTCATATAACAGAGCGCATGAGCTGATCGCGTCATCTCCTTACAATCAGCCTCCGTAATCATGAAATTTCGTACAATAATTAAAATACTGGCTTCCCTACCGTGCCACACGATTTCCAGTAATGATTCTGCTTAGCAGTGTGTTGAGCCTCAACGTCTGTCATCGTTTCCTGGTTCCGTAAGACCTGATTAGACTTATCTTTTGTCATATCCACTTCTCAAAACCCGACTCTGTCAAGTAAATTCACCAAGCAGCTGCATTCTTAGTCAACTCTCCGCCAAACTTCCTGAATGTAGGGGCACCACCATGTTGGCAGTTTCTTGTTTACCTCTAGAAAGCAGTAGTACTGTAGATCTGGTTAGGAGGCCAGGAACCGTGCCAGCGTGGTGTGTAAACTGTTGGTAGCAGAGCTTGTCACGGATCAGTTTTCAGAGGGAATGTAAATATATATAAGGAGAAACCTCCTACTCCAGGGTTTCAGGATTTTCACACTTAACCTTGAAGCCCCTTGTCCAGAGTTGCAGGACTTTTCACAACTGGTAGATTTGTCTGGACAAGGTGTCAAACTGGTTTCCAGAAAGGACACGTGTGTGCAGGTTTTCTTTCAACCAAGCTATGGCACACCAGACTCCATCTCATCATGGCATCATGTTAAGACTGGACTCACTTGATGAGATGAATAGAGTCTGGTGTGCTATTGCTTGGTTGGAAAGAAAACCTGCAACCACACGGTCCTTTCTGGAACCAGTTTGAAATCCCTGGTCTAGGCGCTAGCTGCAACTCTGTGTGCGGTGCATACTAGGGATGGAACGGTTTATGAAAACCGTCCGAACCGTTCAGTTCGACTGTCTCGGTTCAGTTCGCGTGTGTTTTGTTCGGTTCATGCGCTGCTCCTTTTTCTCATAGACGAAGCGTTTACACTCCAGAGCAGAAGGTGGCGGTACTGCGACCAAAGCCAACCACCAGTAGTAAACAAGAAGAAGAAGAAGCGAAGCCGCGTAGCCAGGTGTAGCAGAAATAAATCAGTTGTTGTGAAGAATTGTGTGGGTATGGCGAGTTGGAAAGAACAGGAGTTGGAAGACGTGCCAGCAGCACTTTATAGGTCTGCTGTATTGGACTGCTTTGCATTTAGAGTGACCTACGATGACGGCGGAAAGAAAGTTGTGGATAAAAGTGCAACAGTGTGCAAGCATTGTGCAACACGTTTTATTTATGCTAACAGCAACATGACCAACATGTCATGCTAACCCTGAAATCCCACATTCTCCGTCAGCGCTCCGCTGCGCTCCAGACCGCCCGCACAGAGCAAAGCCTACAGCCTCCGCTGTGGCTCCCATCCGCTCCGCTCTGAATTCCTTGGAGATGGTAGAGAGCATGCGCGAGATGATTAAATTCAAAGCAGCAAAACATTCGGAAATGATCCATGGTTTCCACAGATCATTAAAAATAATTACAATTGAATTTTTTCATTAATTTTTATGGGATTCGGTGTAACAATCAACATATACCGAACCGAAAACCGTGACCACGAAACCGTGAACCGAACTGTGGATTTTGTGAACCGTTACACCCCTAGTGCATACCCACTTCAATCGTATTCCTGCCACCTAAAGAGCTGGAGAGATATTTATTGTCTTACTCTTTGTTAAATGTATTGTGATTTAAAAACTGTGTGCCTCTGGGATTCGAAATGTGACTATATAGCAAATGCAACCAATTGCCCAGCCCTAGTTCCATTTATCCCCAGAAACTCAGTCTTCACCCCTCCTAATGCAACATGATGACACAGACTTCTGAATTAGCGGCTGTTAAACTTTCCTACGTTAACCGTTTGTGGTTCTTGTTTGCAGCACTAAGTTGGTTGTTAAGGGGCGTCTGGTGTTGATGTTTCAAAGCTGTGCAAGTGCATCAAACACTGAGTAAAAACAGTTTGGTTTTTTTTTTTGTCATTATGGTTGCCGAGGAAATAAGTGGGTCTACAAGCGGAAAACTGGAAAAGATTTACTTCTTAAAGTCCCTTAAAGTCGTTACATTTCATATCGAACTTTGGTATGATCCAAAACCAAGTAAATGCAGTGTCAGTATCGATACGGTTTTATTTTTTATAATCATGAAAATGTTGATTGGCGTTTTAGGGATTTTCAATTATCGGACTAAAACAAGGGAACATTAACAAAACAAAGTTGAAAAGCAATTTAAAGCAAAATCTTAAGAAAAAGCGAATGCTGCTTGTTTGGTTGCTGATGCTGCGACTGTAGTCGGTGCGTCTGGAGGAAGAAGGAAAGAATTATCGATCAATATAAATACCAGCAGGATCGATCCGCACACCTCCAGCCACAACCTAAACCTCTCTGTCCCACGGCGCATCGGTGCAGTACTTCCTGCAAAAGGAAGCCTGGTACTTCTCTTTATAAACTACAGGTGCTGGTCATAAAATTAGAATATCATGAAAAAGTAGATTGA
>JAGKQL010000063.1:4502401-4536557 GCA_018398635.1 Cyprinodon brontotheroides
TCAATCTACTTTTTCATGATATTCTAATTTTATGACCAGCACCTGTATATTTGCATGTATTATTTCTATTAATTATTTATTTATTTTTTGAGTACTTCAGGTTTTCATAATTTTTAGGGCAAAATTGCAAGAAATAAAGGCTTAAAATAAGCCTGACCCATGTTAAACTTTTTTTTTTTAGAACATATTCTGGTGTTTGAGCAGGGCCTGTGTAGAAATGTGTAACATTTGTTCTTTTTTTTTCTTATTTTGACAGATGTGGGCTAGTTTGCAAAAGTTGGAATGAAATGATCCATCAGGACCACCAAGCTAGTCTAAGGAGAATGATCTACATGAGGGAACTGGAGGAAGCTCTTGAGGTAGTTTGGTTTATTTGGCTTCAAACTAATCACAGGTGTTTTTATGTCATTCTTAGGGTCCTGCCACAACTTGCCGATTTAGCCAGCATATGCCCGACCTCCCAGAATCTCCTAAAATGCTGGCATACTCTGAACTTTCTAGTTTTTCAATTTTGGGCATATAGAGTATTCATAAGGAGTCCCGAGCTTTTGTCAGCCTAATTTAGGCATAATGCACGACAGCGTAATGTTTGGGCAGTACGAAGCAAAAGATGTCTTTGGTGGCGGTATTAACCTGGCTGCTCTTTACTGCCCGCCAAAAAAAGAATAAAGAAAAAAGGTTTGCAGTGACAGCAGATTCGGCGTCATGTCTGCTAGGAAGTTTGTTGGTAGTGGACGTGAAACGCAGGGAGGATCCATTACACTCACCATCTCTCTCACTCCCCCTTTATACCAAAATGCTGCCAATACGCCATTATACAGTAGTTGGAAGTACGGTAAGAAATATGTTCAGTTCAATATGTTGGATAAGCTAGATGCTACGACTTATGAGTAACGTACTTCTGGATGCAAAGTGGTGGTGGTGGGGGGGGTTGAGGGCGTGACGACAAAGCTGCACGACACTGGAGAAAGCACAACCAGGAAGATGTCAACAGCTATTGAACAGTAGCATGCACTGCAACAGCAGCAGGTTTCAATGGAACACTCCATTGAAAATTAAACGTTCTCTTTTCTGTTGCTGTTGTTCAATAAAAGTACATTTTAAGATCATTTCAGGCGAGACTACTATACTTTAGAGCAGGGCTCTTCAACATTTTCCAGACCAAGGACCCCCAACTGATGGCGAGATTAAGCAGGGACCCCCAATTATATATATAGTATGAAACTGGTCCTATAGTCACTCTATTACAGATGGAGTAATGTAACTAAAGTAATTTCTCCCTGGGGTTATTAAAGTATTTCTGATTCTGATTCCTGGTTGATGGGATAGGTGTTGTGAATGAAACGGTGTCCAACTTGAAAAAGCTCCTGTGTGTCGCTGAATGTGAGCATTGATGACTGAAAGACATCTTCTGCCTCCATTTATCTGTTTACTACAGTGTGTTGAATTCATGTTAATGTGGATTTAAAGACATTTCAATTAGAGGAAAAAAATTGCAGAGGGGAATATAAAAAAAAAAGTCTAATCAACCAAAACTTTGGCAACCCCCCATGCAGTACCTCTGCGGACCCCCTGTTGAAGACCCCTGCTTTAGAGCGACAGTATATAGTCTATTTACTGATTTTAATGCATAATTTAAAAAAACAATTTCCAAAGTTGAGAGGACCGCGGCAACCAGTGGACCTCCGAGGCTAACGGCATCATGTCTGCAGCGGCCGTCTCTCTGCATAGTCGTGTGCAAAGTACTGGTGGCTCTGATTGCAATTTTTGACTGGGCTTTGGATTTAGTTTTGGAAGGATTAGACTTGGGGTTTTCGTTGAAACGTGAGCAGGAAGAGGCTCTATGCTCCTTCATTTTTAAGAAGGGCGTATTCGCCGTCTTCCCGACAGGCTGTTTGTTTACACTTTCCCACCAGCTTCCTGTCCCGCTTACTACGCCAGTCAGTAGCGCTCATTGGTCAGAGCGTTTGCCAATAGGCACAGACAGCGGTTTGAAAGACAATACGTTGTTCTCCTCAACAATCTCCTGACGTCTCATTCATTGGGACCAGACTAAATACATTTAGTCTGGTTTATCAGGCTAAGTAACTTACACTTAACATATGTCATAGTGTTGTCAAAAGTATTGATACTCAAAAAAGTATCGATACTGAAACGTTGTATCCGGATACAATACTCATTTTCAAAAGTATTGATACAGTGCTACCAGCAGTGGCACCTAAACAGTCATTCATCTTATTCGCAGAATAGAGGAAAATGCGCTTTCTGGACACTGTGTGATTGAATAATTCTGTATACTTTTCAGTTTCAGACTTTTTTTTTTTGTAAGAGGTGCAGCTGCTGAAATTATTTTTTGAACATAACGGTTTGGCTAGTGTCATTGCTATGTGTGCAAAGCATAGCCAAGAGACTTAATTTTAATTTTATGGATTTGCGTTTATACAACCTTTGTGTTTTATTTATTGTATTTATTAATGAATTTAGTTTATGTAATGAAAAAAAGGTCTTTGAATTTTTCTTCGTTTTATGGTATCGAAAATGGTATCGGTATCGAATATTTTACTTAGTATTGGTATTGAGTTGAAAAGTTTAGTATCATTGACAACCTAATATGTCAATGATCAGATAACTTACCTGTAACTTATGGCATACGCTGGCATACGTATGTCTACGTGTGCCAACATGCTTCTGCATGCTAATAACTTGCACAACATACATAACGTACCCATAACTCATCCAATGTATGCCTGCATTTTTGTCAGATATAAATCGTCAAGGTGTGACAGGGGCTTTACCAACAAACTTTGAGAGTTGTTGTTTCCCTGATTTAAAAGAGATACTTGATGCTTCACAAGATCAAAGCAGTAAAACAATGAGATATTTAATGGTATTTTTGGTCTCGTCACAGCATAGTGTGAGTGTCTTCCACATCTCAGAGGGAGAGACCAGATCAACTTTGCTAAAGAGGTCCGCCTTAAAGAGGATTCAGGCCCGGTCCAGAACCAACAGCTGCAGCACCCAGCAGTCAGCAAATAGCACTTTAAGCACAGGCGGCAGCAGCAAGCATGAAAAATTTCTGGAGGTAAGTTGAAAATAATGCAATTCAGTTTATTTCTATACCTCCAATTCACAACTGCATGTCATGTGTCATTCGCACCTTACAGTTTGACCAGAGGCATACGAGTCAGATTACGGATTTGAAGTTTTCTACCTAAGGAAAACCAGTTGATTTTGCCGATTCGGTGGCTCGAGAATGCAATCCCTCACATATAAGCATACTTGTAGTGACAGTGGGGAGGAAAAAGCTCCCTTTTAACAGACAGAACCAGAGAAGCTCAGTGTGAGCGGCCATCTGGCTGGCCGAGCGACTGGGGTTCAAGGCTAGGCAGAAGCAGAGATACAAAAGCAGCTGTAAAGGCAGGCCAGGAAACCCGGCCAGCCAGGCAGACGAGCTCCAAGCCAGCTCCCATGTCAGAGGAGTGAAGAGCACATCCAGCCAGTCACAGTCAGAGAAGCAGGACTACACACTGAAAAAACAGGCCACGATCTCCAACATCTATAAACTAAAGATGTTGATGGCAGCAGCACACATTTGATATTTCTCTCAGGATGGAGTAAGCAGCCAAACAGGAACAGGCGAGGCAAAGCTAGCTACTGAGGAAAAGCAGAGAGAGAGCATAGAGCGTTAGAGATTAAACTAACAGATTCTGCAGACTGGAAGAATAGAGATAGAATGATGAAATGGGGATCCCTATGTCCTCCAGAAGTCTAAGGCACAAATTTAATTTTTGTTTTTCACTTTCTTCCGGGGTTGCAAAACACTCTTTGGCGATGGGCATCAAACCCTGCCCAAGTCAGTCAGCATCCTGCCAGGTGTCACTCAGTGAGGGAGGGGTGTAGTATTACCCAGCAAGGAGGTGACTACAGGTTCCAGGTTCTGCATGTCGTGTCTGTGTGCTTTCCATGGGTCCAGAGAGTGTGGGGAGTCGGTCAGCGGGGCGTCGCAAGAAGGACACCCTGCTTCCAGGAAGTGCCGAAAGCAAACGAAATGTTCGAAGACTGTGACTGAAATGTCGACTCCAGGCATCTGGAGGTTTTTCAAGTGTTTTAGGATAAGTTTCCCCAGATCTCTGTAGCGAGATTCTAATCAGCGTATGCATTACTGAAAGTCTTTACTGCAGCACTTTTTCTCTTTTCTTTCATGCGTGGTTTTAATTATGCGTATGTGATGGGTGCTGATTAATTTTTCTTGATGCACCTCAAAGTTTTTTTTTTTTTTTTTGTTTAACTTTGGGGGGGGGGTTTCAGGTTTTCACTATTTGTGTGTGTGTTTAGGTTGTTTTTAAAATAAATTACATATTTTTTTCTACAAAATGTGTCGCTGTTGGTTTGTTTACATTCTGTTGTCATTTGGCGCCATCTATAGGCCATAGGCTAGCTCAGAAAGTGGCTAGAAAGTGAGTTCCGTTCCAGCATCTTGGGTAATATTATTGTTTTTATGAAGTAAAATAGTTCATCTTCTTTGAAAAAAAGTTCCACAAGCGGGCATCCTGCAGTTAGTGAGTAATCGTCATTTGAAGTTGGGTAATGCATGAAAAAGGGACATTTTGGCCTCTAATAGCATCTTTGACTCCAATTATCTCTAAAAGTAATAGAGCCACACACTTCAAACTTTGTAGATCTTTAGAGGGTCTTACAAATAGTCAAACCTTACAATATCGGCCGGATTGGAGCAGTGGTTCAAACTTATTTGGAAAATTCCTGAAGTTTTTGGACTCCAATAGCATCTTTAACTTCAATTATCTCAAAGCTAAACACTTCAAATTTCACAATCGATACAAACATTCCCACATATGTCCAATATGAAAGATTAGGAGGATATGAGCAATTGTTTGTGAAAGAAATCTTTACAGCTTTCAAAATCTAAAGCAGCATTGTTTCCAACACAGTGCCATTTAAACAAGTACACATCAGAATCTTTCATATTGATAACATATCGGGTTTAGATTATGAACAAAAACAAATATATTTGCATATACTCTATTATCCAAATTATGTAGTACAGCATTATAAAACAAAATTACAAGCAGGTTTATCAATACAGAAGATCCAACAATACTGCCTTGCTCATTCTGACATTGTAACTGAGAAAAGTGGTTTTCACAAGCCTCACCATGCTCACTGCACTAAATATTAAGAAAATATTTATAAATTCTACAATGTCTAATAAGGGCATCATTATGAATGTCAATGATGGTCACAATGTCTCATTATCTTTAGACTAGATTGTACAATCATCATCGCTATCATCACTAGACAGAATTTCATCTTCTCCGGTAACATTTTGACAGTTCTTGCACCCACACACATTTAAGGTTAGAAGATTTACATGAACATTTAGTATCACATTGTCCTGTTTTGCATTTACAGCTTATAAGTTTCAGCGCCTCTTTAGGAGCAGGATCATTGGTCATCCAATTGATAGAAAGCTGTTTTTCATGGATGTTCCCACCATGGCCACCTGGTGACGGTGCAGATATCACTGCCTGCAGAGCACGACGATGACTGGCACACCAAGTACAATACAAGATATAAACCTACCACAATTTGCTGTTTCTGCTTTAGCTAACTTATCCTTCACTCTTTTCCCCTGGCGTGTAATGAAATTATCCTTCCTGTTTCAAATCAAACAGATTTCAGGTAGAATTGCCATGTATGTCATCTTTTGAACGCAATGTCTTTGGAGAAGGACCAGCAGTATCTGGAAAGGAAACAGAAATACCCAGTAAAGATTTAATTGAAGATGGAATAATGAATAGCTTTCAGTCATCATTCTCAAAGATTAAATCATTCACTAACTGAAGCTGTACTATAGAACAAAACAAACTGTTTGCCATTATGATCCATGCACTTTTTCATTACAAATTCAAAGGAAAAACAACAGCATTCACTGTAGTGTAGTCTTATTTGCTACCTTACACTTTTTCACTTTATATATTTGTGTCAGTAATGATCAGTATCAGCATGATCAGAAGGACAATCTTTGTGTGGCAGGCTAAGATTTTGACAATGATTAAAACAATTCCACAACATTTACATACATGTCTTGCCTGCCGCCTTTTTAGGCCAATCGAAAAATTCACATGCACCAGGTAAGTAATCTGGTCCATGATCATGATGATGGCACAAAAAATGCATGATTGATGACCCATATTCAGCCTTATGGAGGCTACAGAAGATCTCAACAATAATGTGAATGCACACACCGTTACCAGCTGATTGTTGTGTTTGTTGCTCTCTTTTTCTGGCGTTTGTCTGTAAGCCGTTTATAACAGGAGGGACGATAGTAGGGCAGTGTTTCCAGTTCATTGTACTCCCTACCAAGGTGTGAGCGATCGACAACACGGCATTGCACTCTCTCCCTTTCAGCGATATCCACTCTTTTGCCATTTTTCTGAGGTGTCCCAACTAGCTCTAGTTATAACACAGATATTTTCGATACAATTATCTAATATGTGCATGCATGAAGCAGGATTTTCATTTTTATCATGCGATCCATGCCGCCGCTTACCGGGCGCAGCCATCTTTGTTTACATGCCGGCCTCCTCGCTGATTTCGTGGCGTAGTAATCGCGATGCGCTGGTTGGTCGGAACTACATCTGGGATGCGCTGATTGGTCGTAACTATATCTGTGATGCGGTGATTGGTCGGAACTATATCTGGGATGCGCTGATTGGTCGGAACTATATCTGGGATGCGTTGATTGGTCGTAACTATATCTGGGATGCGCTGATTGGTCGGAACTATATCTGGGATGCGTTGATTGGTCGGAACTATTTGTGGAACGCTAACAGTCACATCGTTTGCATATGGCGGAAGGAAAATTAGTTCTAACTTCACGCTCGAATTGTTTTTACTGCAGGATTTGGAAACTTAATGTAAGCTTGCTGGTGTGATATATTTTCAGACTATATAAACATATTTTATTACCCAGAATACTGGAACGGGATGACATGACAGAAAAGCTAGTGTATGGCCTACTAATGCTGTCAACTGTGAACTGCAACAATGTCATACTGATTTTTATTTTATTTTTATATTAACATAAAAAAGTAATTTCACAAAAAATGTAGAAAAAAATGTGTAGTTTTTTCTTTTCAATTTCAATTCAGTTTGTTTTATATAGTGCCAAATTCACAACACATGTCATCTCAAGGCACTTTATAGTTCAACCTGATGATCATTCCAGTCAAATTCGGATACAAAGTTTTCTATCTAAGGAAAGTCAGTTGATTGCATTGACTCATTGACTCAAATACAATCCCTCACACTAAAAGCATGCTTGTAGCGACAGTAGGAGAAAAAAACTCCCTTTTACAACAGGAAGAAACCTCCAGCAGAAACAGGCTCAGTGTGAGCTGCCATCTGCTGAGACTGACTACAGGTTCAAGGAGACGGAAGCAGAGACACAAAAGCAGGCGCTGTAAAAAGGCGGCCCGGCCAGAAGGAAACACACAGCCAGGCAGACGAAGCTCCCAGCCAGCTCCCATGCCAGAGGGGCGAAGAGAGCACATCCAGCCAGTCACAGTTAGAGAAACAGGACCACACTGGAAAACAGGCCGATCTCCAACATCTATAAACAAGGGTGTTGAGGAAGCAGCACAGCTGATGCTTTCTTTCCAGGATGGAGTCACAGCCAAGCCAGAACAGACGAGAGGCAAAGCTACATCTGAGGAAAAGCAGAGAGAGCAGAAGGTTAGGAGATTGAACTAACAGATTCTGCAGAATGATCGTAGGAGAACAGAGAGAATGAAGCAGAATGATGAAATGGGGGTCCCTATGTCACTCAGAAGTATCCCCCCTTAGCATTTGAAGACATGACTCATCGATTCTTCTGGCTCTAGTTAAACTTTAACACTCTCTTTTGAAAAATGAGTCCATAGCAACCTGGAATGTTTGTGGTTAAACTACAGACCCAATTTAAAGGTTACTTTGCTTGTCTTTAGAAAATCGAGAAGACTGCTTTTCAAAAGTAGGAACAATGTCTGGAGTTACTTCAGCTGGTAAGAGCTTATGTTTAATTTTTCACCCTTAAGGACATTTGTGATGGTTTCTAATAAGGTTTTCTCTCTGCTTAGAAATCTGCCTCACTACTGAAAACCTTGTGGGTAACGCTTTTCTGTTTCCCTTTATTTCAACTGACTTTAGAGTTTATTATAACTTTATTTACTGTAATCTTTTTACAGGAGAGCTCTCTGGCCTCGGATGGCATGCTGGTTTACTATTTCAATGAGTTCTTAAATCTGCCGGTAATTTACATTTAATATAAAGATTTCAGCATTAAAAAGCAAAAACTCTCCTAATGACATTTTATTTTCTAAGTCTTTCTCACAGGCTTTGATGTACAATCAGGAATCGGGACTTTTTGAAGTGGTTAATCCAGAAGCTCAGATTGTCTCAGGGAGGATGAGCGCGGCTCTGAAACTCTGTGAAACATGGCTGCATTCTGGTGACCTGCCTGCGATTTGCAGGACGCCACCGGACAACCGTTACTCCGTCCAAGTAAGAGTGTGTTTAAGAAACCATTGGAAGTAGATATGAAATTTACGGAAGAGCATTAGGGCCAAGTTAACTGATTTTTTAATTTTATTTCAGTTTAACATGGGAAAAAAGTCAGAATTCTGAGATTAAAATCAGAATTCTTTTTCTCAGAATTCTGACTTTAATCTCAGAATTCAGACTTTTTTTTCTCAGAATTTCTGACTTTACACTGAAAAATGCAACCGTGTTCTGCATTTTGTTGAAAATGATATTTAGTTGACTTTAATACAATTGTTTCATATTAGCTGGGTAGGACATTAAAACAATTGAGTTAAAAGTAACTAAAGATGATTAAGTAAATGCCAAAAAGCAGTTGCATTATTTTTTCTGACTTTATCTTCAGAATTCTGACTTTAACCTCTGAAATCTAACTTTTTCTCAGAATTCTGACTTTTATTTTCTGAGGAAATTTGACTTTTTTCCTCAGAATTGACTCCTTAATCTCAGAATTTTGGATCTTAATGTAGATGGGCACCACATGAAGGAAGAGATGTGGGAGCACTCAGCTTCACTGACAAAGATGTGAGTTTGAGAGGGCCAGTGACAGATTGGTGAAAAATGACGGAATTAGGCAACTTTTACGTGCCCCAGGGGTCCCCTCAATTAATGGAGGAGCAGAAGGTCATTAAAACAAGAGAGCTAGTCTCTAAAACAACAGACATGGCTATGGCTTGATGCTAACATATTTGTAATATGCAACATTTGAGAAAAAGTCAGGAATTCCTGAGAAAAAAGTCAGAATTTGACTTTTTTCCCCATATTAAACTGAAATAAAATTCTAAAAATC
Organism: Cyprinodon brontotheroides; assembly: GCA_018398635.1. Taxonomy (NCBI): domain Eukaryota; kingdom Metazoa; phylum Chordata; class Actinopteri; order Cyprinodontiformes; family Cyprinodontidae; genus Cyprinodon; species Cyprinodon brontotheroides. Next base: position 4,511,790 of record JAGKQL010000063.1, read on the forward strand.
AGTAAACTTTTATTTTTTATTTTTTCCAGTGGCCCTAATCTTCTTCCGTAGATATTAGACAGAAATCATCTAAGGAATGTCTCCTCCTTTGCAGTGCCTCGATAGAGAGCAAGGCATTCAGTGGATTAAAGAGAAAAGATTTCCCTTTTTCCTTCGGAGTGATTTCTACCATGAATACAGGTAATAAACGGCACAAATAGACATTGTTTTCATACACTTTAAAGGACGATGAACACGTATCCCTGATTATGGCTGGCTCAAAAGGTCAAAGGCAGGATAGGTGTCTCCATGTATTTTTACAAACCTCTATTTGGCCTCTGATGTTGCTTTTGGCTTAAAACATGATTTGCCATTATTTTCTTTATTGACTCTTAACAGGTGTTATGCTTTTGTTTTACCTTTGAATCTCACTAAAAAACATGGCAGGTGACAGGTCTCCCTTTATTAAACCTGTCAGGAGGTCTACTAGTGAAGACATAATCTGTTTTTTTTTTTACTGTTTTATTTAATATTTGAGGCTTGTTTCAATACTGTTACCACTAAACCCTGAAGTTGTTTCTGGCTGCACATAGAATAAACGCCTCTCTACTCATTAAACACATTAAACAGTAACTGTTGGTTTGTTTCCAAACCAGGCAAGTAGAGCATGTGATTAGTTTCTGTTCCAGCTGAACCATTCTTTTTTTTCCCTCCAGACTTTCTAAGCTCTTGTTACAGTGGAATCAAAACTTCTGCAGTAACTGGTTCAATAGAAATGTTCTTGAGGGTCTTAGATGCCCATATTATCTGGAGGACAAATCAGCTAAACCAGGTGGGTCTGGAATCTAATACAGGGATATGCTCAAGATGTCTTTTAATGATTTGATAGAATAAAAAAAAAAAAAAAAATGTTTTAACCAGAATCAAATGATTGGGAATAAAAGGAGCTTCAGTTTCTTATTCCTCTTTATCCTTATCTGTCCTGTTAGCAGGTCCATTAGAAAAGCACAGAGCAGATGAGAAACTGCTGAAGAACCAGGCTGACAGTCAAACGTCAAACGTCTTCAGGAGAGACGAAGAAGAAAACCAACAAACAGCAAATATAGATGGAGCAGGAGTTGACAGGGGGAGGAGAGACACGACCCAAACAGGTGCTCGGGTTTGGTGCTGTAACTGTGGAAATAGAGCAGGCTTAGATGACTTCAAGGTGTTTTTGCAAGGAAGACCAGCAGAGAAGCTCCTGAATTTGTGGATGGATGTAGAGAGACTGAGAGCGATTCAGCAGACGGAGCGAAAAGACAGGTAAACAATGCTGCATTAACACTAGGAGCTGATTTAAATAGCTTTTATCTCTGTCAAAGCAAACCTTTTGAAATAAAAAAAGACAAATGTAATGTTTGTTTCCAGGTATTTGGCTGTAATGAGGAGTTGGTATCTGCACAGCAGCAGACGCCTGAATGTGGTGCAGCTCTCCACGTTGGGACTGACTACCTCCCCCTGCTGGACAGAGGAGAAGCTGCGCTCAGTTCAGCCCCTTCTTATGGAGCCCCTCCTCAACTACTGGTCTGGTTCACAGAATTTATTTTTGAAAGTTCCTTTTTGTGCAATGAGAATTGCACTACATACGTGTATAAATATTATACCTTAAAAGGGCTTCCTTCATTGAACTACTTTAACTCCATCTGTGCTTCACAGGCTTCCTCTGTTCTGGACATCAATGTCTGTTCATGGGGGACGTGGGACAGAGACATGTTGCTTCCCTCTCTCGGGCATGAAGCCCTGCTGGGGCTCTACAGCTGCAGACAGTCTCAACCCTGATCTGTGTTTGTCTGCTTTCTCTCCTTCTGTTTTTACTCAGGTAGGTCTAAAAACAAAGAAGAAAAAAATACTCTAGATGTTTTTCTTTGCTGTCTGTTGTTCTATAAACTCTATGCTGTACATTTTTATTTCTGAGGATGTTAATTATCTTTAACAGTAAAGAGTATGAAGGAGAGTCGGTTATAAACCTACTCATTTTAATCATTAACACTTGAATTGCTCTCTTGTATAAGCTCATTTGCACATTTCTGCAGACTTTAAAAATGTTCAGTTAATAAGTTTATAATGATTGAAATGTATTAACTCACATTGGAGAAAGTTCACACTCTGCATCCCCTTGGGGAGGGGCTGTGCAGGGCCTGGGGAGCAGAGTGGGGTTAAGGGTCTTTGCTTAGAGCCGCAGTCTGAGGGGAGTAGGGATGGGAATCAAACCGTTCCTGTTCAGAACCGTTCCAGATTTTCCGGATTCCATGGTGATCGCTTGGCAGCTCGCTGGAATCCATTCTTTTTTCGATTCCCGAAAGCACCAGAGCCTAGAGCCGCCGTTCTCTGGGGAGCACGACTTACGTCACGCTTAATGCGTAAGTTACGCAAGTTACGCTAGTTACGCTATTCGTTACGCTAGTTGGAAGCAAATCTATTCCCAGGAGGAAGACAGCCACTGCGGTCACTTTGTGAATCAAAGCCCTGTCTTTCCTTAGCCCAGAGGGTAGCCAGGAAATCCAGCTCTATAAAGCTTGCCCTCCATCCCCTGCAGGGATAGCCACACTGTGGTGGTGGAACAAGCAAGATACGCCGCCCTTGCTATCTGGACTGGCTGAAAACTACCTCTGTGCAGGCTTCCTCCACCCCATCTGAGAGGGTGTTCTCCACGGCTGGAGACACCATAAGCCCTGAAAGATCCCGTATCCTTCCAGCAGAAAAGCAGATATGCTCATCTTCTAAAAAATAACCAAGTTAATTGGACCCATTGGAGGTTTTTTGTTATTTGTAACATATCATTACAATTGTAATACTAGTTTGATATACTTCAATATTTCTAAAAATTGGAAAAAGATTAACAAAAGGTCATACCTGAGGAAGCAAGCTCTTCAGGGTGCTATAAGCAGGCTTAATAATAGAAAATTAAAAAGGAAGGAAAAATGTAGAAGAGAAAATGAAAATGCAAAAGCATCAGGATTAACTGCAGCTTTGAGAGGATTGTGAAGAAAAGCCATTCAAATGTTTAAGGGGTTGAAGCTATTGCTTCAGAAGTGGATATTCCTGGACTTTACTTAATTGTTCGGGTTTGATTTTGACTCTGAAGAATCAGAAAATCAACATAATCATAACAATCTGTCAGGTTGGGTGAAGGTGTCAGGTTGGGTGGAGGCCCCAAATGCAGAGATATGTTTTGTTTAACATGAAACCAAAAAATCAACTTTGAGACACTAGTGAGAAACACTCATGAGGAGTAGGTAATTAAAAGAAACCAGCACTGATGAATTGCAGAGGACAGGTTATATATAACAGACACAACCATCCATCCGTCCATCCATTATCTGACACGCTTTATCCCGAGTGGGGTCGCAGGGGGTGCTGATGCAAGACAGAACCAAAAGTTGAGTAATCAGTTAATTGGGAGCAGGTGTGGACAGAAGAAGCTAGAAAGGAACCAAGAGGAAAAGAAAAGGGCACCAGGGGGGAAAAAAGAGCAACCTGGGAAAACAGGACTGAACTATAACTAGAAAACAACCACAATAACATAAAAAAAAAAACACAGACTGACATAAATACAAATGAAAATACAAAAAGAACCTCAAAGAGAACCAAAAAGTCAACAAAGGGCAGGATCATAAGAAAATAATTCTATTAGATGCTATGAATACACTACTGTACAAGATTTGATATTCATTGGTGAGGGACGGTACATTTTTTGTTTTCATTTCATTATTCTCTGATATTCAATAAGATAACATGTTTGTTTTAAAGGGAAACATTCTAGAAGATATTTTTTTGTGCGTTAGGAAGACTTATTAGGTCCCATAAATACATTATTTTCCAAACTAAACCATGGTGGTAACTGTAATGTTTTTAAAATTGATAACTATTTTTTCCACAGATGTTATTCGGAGTGTAGTGCAAGGATCATGTTTTGAATGATCTGAACAGATTTTTTTTTATTGCCCCTGACTGCAATTCTAGTCTTCGTTTCTGATGAGTAAGAATCCTAAATAAATGAAATGTTACAACTTAAAGTATTTGTTTTTTAATAAACATGCCATCAATGTTTGTTCTAATTAATTTTTTTCTTAAGTAAAGGTAAATATGGCCCTTCTCTGTAATGACATGTAGTGACATTTATAACCAGAGCTTGGAGCCCAAAAAAATTATTTTTTAAGAATTAATTCCTAAAATTCAATTCAAGAAGTTTATTTATATAGTGCCAAATTCACAACACATGTCATCTCAAGGCACTTTACAGTTCAACCAGATCATACAACTTCAAATTTTATACAAAGTTTTTATCTAAGGAGTAACCAGTTTGATTGCATTGACTCATTGACTCAAATGTCAATCCCTCACACTAAGCATGCTTGTAGCTATTACAGTGGAGAGGAAAACTCCCTTTTTAACAGGAAGAAGGCCTCCAGCAGAACCAGGTTCAGTGTGAGCAAGCCATCTGCCGAGGCCGAAAAAGAAAAGAGGGGTTGGTTTTCTCATACAAATCAAAACATGTTAAAAAGAAAGATTTTAACTTTTACATCTGTTAGAGCCATTTTTTATGTTTTGCAGAATATGAGTTAATTTAAGAATGTAAAAATTGTGTTATACATATTTAGTAATATATTAATGTATTTAGTTATGTAGATGTTTATTTAGATACTGTGGCACATTTAAAGGGCTGCTGGTTTAGTGTGGAACTGTTAGTTCACACGAAGAACGCCAGAACAGAACCTGCCAGCCTTAGGAGCATCACAGTCTTTTGACCACCACAGGAATTTTACTTAGATAAGAAGTTAAGAATTCATATTTTGTTTGTAATTTTTTTAAGTTCACTAAAGAAATACATCAAACTCACTTTTCAGATTCAAGACTTTTTTCTCGGTTATGTGTTGTGTCTGAAATATCTTTGAGGTTCAAAGCTAGTGGATCACCTGCACTCACAGCATCTATAATGACCAGGAGTTCAAGCTGCCACTGCAGCACAGCAAAGTCAAGTCTTGGGACGAAACATGACTTAAGTGGAAACTTTTTTCTCAAACTAAAAGATAATGTAGTCATCTACAAAGAAGTTTTCAACACATTTAACATTCCAGCAGAACCTTTCAAAAACCATCAGTCTCATAAGCAGCAGTGCCAACCTTAATATCTACAGCATCTCTGTGCTTGAATGATCACCAAATCAAACTTAAATAAACCCAATAGGCAATCAAATGATATAAGAGCAGGATGAAAGACCTCATTTTAACACACCTGTGATCCTTGAGAAATTCAGTAGAGCTATAGTTTCTATCACTTGATACCCCCTTTATAATAAACAGCTTTATTACCAGGACTTCAGAGATGGCAACAGTATTGAGATAATAAATAATTAAAAAAAGAGGTCCAGAAAAGAGTCATTTTAACCCATTATTTTGAATATGTACTGATTAAAATGACACCCACACATCTAGAAACGTATCAATGATTGTCTGACAAAGAGTATCGAATTTCTTCGAGATAGAGTAACAGGACACCATATCATGCTGGGCCATTTTTTAAAGCATGGAGGTGTAGAGGATTTCCATTCCCTCAGAATAACCCGTTTTGCAACCACCAAACCAAACATTAGAGCCTGCTGCAGAGACATCGGGAAGAGTAACGGAGAATTTAGAGCAACCCAGAATTATCAAATGGTTTTCAGGATATAGAGCTTTGCCATAAGCGTAACTATAAAATTTGAATATTCTGTACCAAAAGTCCATAAGCATAGGGCAAAGCAGAGCAAAACATATGACCTAAAGTCCCATTTTCTAATTTACATTTGTAAGGATATAGGAGAGACATTATTTGAAATAGCTTATTAAGTTTGGTTTTAGAAAAGTGCAAACGATGGATAACCTTGAATTGAATAAGTTGCAATCAGAAAAGTTAATGGAACATGTTTTGATCCTTGACAGACTCAAATTCCACATCTCATCTGAAATTTCGACTAGTGTATCAGAAGCCCGTTGGCCTCTTTTATATGATTGGTAGAAGGAGATGAACTGAAAAGATTAACAAAGTGAGAGATTAGCTTTCTAGAAGTAGGGGGCTTTTTTATAAGCTCGAAGAAACTATGTTGCACTGATATGGTTTCAAAGTGAGGGAAATGTTGTCTGACAAAATTGCGAACTTGCAGGTACCTGAAAAAGTGGCTAGAAGGAAGACCAAATTTGGATTGGAGTTGCACTAAAGGAAGCAAAGCTGTTATCGATGTATAAATCCTTGACAACAGCTATGCCTCTATCTAACCAGTGCTTGAAAACTACATCCAAATTCCCTGGCTTAAACGATGCATTCTGAAAAATGGGGGCATAAATGGAGAAATCCGGGAGATTCAGAACAGTCTTTATCTGCTTCAGAATCCTAAATTAATTTTTTTAAGATGAAATTATCCTTTAGCAACTGAAAGGGAAAAGAGAAGCTTGGAGAACACTACAGCGGAAAACAAGAATTAGTTTCTATTATGGACGCAAGGTTTTCATTCAGTGGCCAATTGGGCAATAATGAGTCGACCTTTTCCCCCTTCGGATAAACATGACTCCAAAGAACCCAGGTTCTAGAATTACAAGCCCAGTAATAATGATGAAAATCAGGAAGGCCAAGGCAGAGGCAGAGGCGCACCTTGTCAACAGGCAAACCAAGCAACTGCTTGGAGCCCCGAGCCGCTGGGGGGCCCGCGAGAGCCAGCTACTGTACACCCCGTAGATAAACAGCAACAGGCGAGCATGAAGTGGCAACGCTATAGTGACTGAGGAGATGCACAACTGCATATAAAAAAGATTCAGATTGGATGGAATGTTGATTGACATTAGGGGTGTGCAAAATAATCGTCATCATTTCCATGCATCACGCATTCTAATTTTGTGATCGCACTGAACCGATTCTTGAAGGCAAGAATCTATTATTAAAAAAAAAAAAAAGAACAAATAATACATTAATGGTTGGCGCACATCAACCAAAACCAAGTGGAATACAACTTTCCAGTCCAGCAGATGTAAGCTGCGGATGTGTTGATGCTCGCTGCTTTGTGTCACAAGTATGTCCGGCCGTGGGATACTGCGACGGAGTCATATGAAATAAAACATGGAGGACACTATGAAAATTCGCTCCCGGCTCCATCACATTTCAAGTCAGATGCTTGGATGCATTTTGGCTTTAAAAACAAAGAAGGTAAAAATGAAATTGATATGTAGCACATAATTTGCAAAAGGGGAAATATACATTTGATGTTTTCGTTTCATTGGTTTAAAGGACCACTGAGGCCGTGTAAGCGGCTCTGATTATCCTTATTTTGTTTTTTTAAGTTAGATGAATCCTAAGATCATTTTGTCAGTGTGTCCACACCAGTAATAGTAATATTTCTGTCCAGTATTTGTTTTCATGGACAACACCTCCAAAAGTCATTTCAGTAAATACAGCTATGTATGAATTCAGTTGCTTTCAGTTATGTATCAATTAAAGACACTATCCAGATCATACCCAGCCAGTCAGCCACTGGTAAGGGCTGGATCTTTTCTTACAGTGTTCAGTGAAAATATCGTAATGCATCGCAATATTTCAAGTATCATGATGCATCGTGATAGAATCGCATCGTGGCATGTGAATCGTGATTCGAATCGAATCATGACTTCTTTGCCAATACCCACCCCTAATTGACATTGGCTTTGCCCAGTCAAAATCCAGCCCTGCCCAGGTGGATAACTTCCCTCAATGAAAATGAACGTAGCCTAGCGAATGGGTGACGTTGTAGGCCTATCGTTCAGTAAATTGGAAAGCAATTATGTAACTCAGCTGAAGGAAAATGATTCATTTTCCATGTGTCAAGAGAGACTTTCAGGACTGGCGCTTATTTCTATAGAATATAGTGTGCAAAGGTCTTTGGATCTGGAGGACTTATGTCTGCATTTGCACAAGCCAAGGTCCCGTAAGCAGCAATTCTGGAAGCAGTATAGGACCCCAATCATTTCACTACACTTACTATATAACTACTTTATATTTTAGGCACAAAAGTTTATATTGGGTTTTTAAAGTAATTTACTGTTTTTTTTAATTTTATTATACATTTATTTTGATTTATTAGTTTATTCTTTACTTTTATTCTTTTATATTTTCCAAAATAACAAGGTTGTACAATGTTTAGAAACATTTGAAATAAAAAAAGGTTTTATTTAATACATTTTTCATTGGTGTCAGATTATTTATAGCCTAACATAATGGTGATGAACACTGGTCAGTAAGGCCCCCTAGGATTTTTTGCTTGGGGCCCCCACAGACTCTAGAATCGCCTCTGCCAAGGCCACCCTCAGCAGTAGGTTTCTGTAGGTGAGACTTAGAAATTCGAGGGTGTTTACCGGCCCAGATAAAAGGAATTATAATGGAATCTATCATCTTAAAAAAAGAAGCAGTAAGATTAATGGGTATATTTTGAAAAAGATATGTCAATTTTGGGAGGAACACCATCTTAACGACATTAACACGACCAATCAAGGAAAGAGGAAGAAGCTTCCATCGATCCATCATAGATTTAAATTTGTTGATTAATTCCAGAAAGTTGTATTTAAAAAGAAGTTTAGGGTCCCTTGTGATATTTATTCCCAGATATTCAAAATGATTAGTGGAAACTTTAAATAGTAGGCTACTAAGAAAATCAGTGTCCAGACCATCAGAAAGAGGCATAAAAAGACTTTTGTCCCAATTAATAGTAAAACCAGAGAACGTTCCAAATTTTTTTTAATCCTGTAAGCTGTGGGTTTCTTTCCTTATCTTATGCAGGACAGTTAGTTATACATCAGCCTGAACACCTGAATTCGGCCAGTTCGGGCATTCAGTGTAGTCCTGTTTCTCTGGGTGGATCTGCTCTCCTTCATGTGTTGTTCATTTGTCCCTTTTTTGGCATGAAAACTGGCCCAGAGCTCATCTAACAGTTTCTGTCCAACCCAGAGGCACCTATGGACGTAGTTTATTATTACCTTTTCTAAAATAGAAAATATTCCTATTTCTCTGCTTCTGTCTCCTTGAACCCCATTCGGCCTCAGCAGATGGCCGCTCACACCGATCCTGGTTCTGCTGGAGGTTTCTTCTTGTTAAAAGGGAGTTTTTCCTCTGTTTTATTTTATTATTTTGGTGCCTGCAGTTTGGATTACTTGCATGGCTCATGAAATATCACAATTATAACCAAACTTCCTGAATGTTGCGGGCGTCGCCATGTTGATTTGCTTGTTTACCTCTAGGGAGCAGTAGTACCATAGATCGTCACTAGGTGGCGAAGAACTGTGCTAGCGTGGTTTTTTAAATAGTCGTAAGGAGCCGAGCTAGGCACGGATCAGGTTTCAAAGGGGAGAGTAAATGGGGCCTAAGGCTCCTAATGTACAACATCCAAAGTAAAGTTGGTTTATATTTGACAGTCCTGTTGTTAAATTCTATAATGGTGGATAAACAGATTGCTATGAATAGTTTGTTGCTGATGTTGCATAAAGGAAAAAAGTCTCATAATGTGACCTTTGCTGTCTGTGTTTGGTTTTAGCTCTGGCTAAATGCAGTTTACTTCTGCATAGACCTACAGCAGTACCATGAACTCTTCCACCAGGATGAACAGGACCCCTACAGAGAGCAGAGAGAGGCACAGGTCAGCTGTCCATTCAGATGAAAGGTTTCTGTTCTACATCAGAGGCCAATAAAACCAGCGTCTGGTTACGTTTACACAGAAGCTTATTTTCCATCCCTGTTAGGCCAATATACTGAGCCTCCCCGCCACCATTACCCTCTCTGCCCTTTTACCCCTCCTGCTTTAGGTGGAGAAATTGTATTTCTCATAAAAACAAATGAGTTCCACCCACACTTTTGGGCCAGCTCAGTCACCCAGAACCATTGTGCTGGACCATACTGGGACCACAGACAAACGAAGAACGTTTCGGTCCAGAACACATCACCCTGAAAACGTTTCTTAGTTGATTTTTAGTTCACCAGAGGGATGACATATAGTGGTGTTTCCATTGTGCCGTGGCCAGGAGGGTTAAACGAGCGACATTTATGTGGTGTGATGGCAGCTCTGATGAGAGGACGTGGTATTGTAAAAGCAGAGAGCGACGCTGATGAAGAAAGCGATTGTGGTTTTGCAGAAAAATGTTTCTCACTTGCAAAAGGTTTCCTCATTTCTTCTCCTCCCCAGCTCCTTTACTCCACGTACATTATTAGCTATGCCAGGAGGAGCATTAATGTTCCCCCAGAAATCGGGAGGGCGGTGTACAACAGACTGCAGCCTGCTTTTGAGGAGCTGTTTGATGAGGTGGAGGAACACGCACTGGACATCCTTCTGGAGCCGTGGACGCTGCTGATGGAGGGGGACAAAAAGACGCTCCAGCAGGTGTATCAAAACAAACAATCACAACATTGAGAAGGGTTTCTTGGCATTTAAGTTTAGGTTATTAGAGCTTTTAGCTGGTTTACAGGAAAAATCTAAACCTCAATGTGTTTAATTAAAGGTGCCGTAGGAGATCTTGGAAAAACGGTTCCAGCAAGCTATATTTTTAAACATACACAACCATGCCTCTCCCTTCAGACCACCCCTCAAAACACATGAACGCTCATGCTGCCAGTTGAGGCATTTGGATGTTTCCGAGATCAAGAACGAAACAAGCAGAGACCGAGTGCTGGCAACACGAGCTAACGACAACATAACAGTGGCTAAAGCATTGACAGCATGGGCTTTGATGGTCAAAGTCATGTTTACTCTAAAATACGGTAATTACTTATTATACCCCTAGAGGGAAGCCAGAATAGCAGACGGGTGGAGGTGGAGGGAGCTTAAAAAGTCCTTGCTTTGTAGGTATCGAGCTAGGTAGTTGCTGGCTGATCGCATTTTCATAACTTACAAAAATCACACGGGAATCATAATTTGTACCGTATAGAGCTAATCTGACAAAATGTTTAGATGCACGACATGCATGGCTTTGAACTAGGTAACGTGACTGAGTTCATGTGATGTCACTGGTCCTTATGAGGTGCCCCCAGGGACATAAATCAGAATTAACTTGCATATACACATATTAAATTACACTCTTCCATATAATATACTGAAAACCTCACACAAACACTAGTAAAAAAGCTCTCACATAAACTAGTGAAAACATTGACCTCTTATATAATCTACTCAAAAAGCTCTCATACAAAGTAGTGAGAACTGTTCATATAAACTGGTGAAAAGCTTTACCTTTCATACACACACTACTAGAAAGCTTTCATATACACTATTAAAAAAGTTCTCATATACACTACTACAACGCTCTCATATACACTATTAGAAAGCTCTCATATACACTACTAGACACTATTAGAACGTTCTCATATACACTATTAGAAAGCTCATATATACACTATTAGAACGCCTTCATAAACACTATTAGAACGCCTCCTCATAAACACTATTAGAACGCTTCATAATAACACTACTATTAGAACGCCTCTCATATACACTATTAGAACTTACTCATAAACACTATTAGAACGCCTCTCATAAACACTATTAGAACGCCTTCATAAACACTATTAGAACGCTCTCATATACACTATTAGAAGCGACTCTCATATACACTATTAGAACGCCTTCATAATAACACTATTAGAACGCCCTCATAAACACTATTAGAACACTCTCATATACACTATTAGAAGCGGCTTTCATATAACACACTATTAGAACGCTCTCATATACACTATTAGAACGCTTCTTCATAAACACTATTAGAACGCTTCCTCATATACACTATTAGAACGGCTCTCATATACACTCACATTTTAGACGCGGCTCTCATATACACTATTAGAAAGCTCTCATATACACCATTAGAACGCCTCTCTCATATACACTACATAGAAAGCTCTCATATACACTATTAGAAAGCTCTCATAATACACTATTAGAAAGCTAAAATATATGGTCCCCTCCTTTAATCTCTGGCAACGACATGGCCTCAAATATCACCCAATCCAGATGGTTTCATGTTGTTGGATGAAGAGGAATGAATAAAGTTTAAGATCAGTAGCCTAAATTAATTTGTTTCTATATTATGGAACTGCTATCAGACACTTCCCATCATCTTATATCAGTAATAAAAAATTATAAATACAAATTTGGTATTTGGTGACTTGACTTTATTTCTGTCAGGCTGAAAGTGAAAAAAACTTGGAAAGAGACCGATTCTCTTGGCGTTTAAAATAACAACACAAAACAGCATAAAGAAAACCGCATTTATTTTTTTTATTTTACAATTTTGTACAAGTTAACAGCGGCTGATTAAACTTAATGTGTCACCTTGTATAATTTTACGACTTTTTATTTAACCAAGAAATGATCCGAAAGACCTGGGAAATGATCGAATCGCTTATGTGGCTGCAATTGCGCGGCGCGCTCCCGACACAGGTGGAACAGATTTTCACATGGGAACGAATTTCGCACAACACCGGAAAAGGATCTCTGTTGAAGCAAAAACATAACAAATAAAGTCGAGTAATGCCCATGCTTCTGTGAGTTGTTTAGCGGATAGCTGAGCATGAATCAATAATTTCATTTGATACAATTTCGGCCGGAGATAGCACAAAATGTACGGAGCTAGCCAGAATGACCTCCGTTTAAAACGCTTCTTCCGGTGTAATGACGGTCCTTCCTGTTTCACTGAAACACCTTCCGTTTCAACTGAAATCCGCTAATAAGCTTTTCAGTAGTTGTAATGCGAGAGCTGTCTAATCGCGCGAAGAGGCGTTCAGTGTTTATGAAACGTTCTGGCGGTAATTTTATGAGGCGTTCATCGCGTTATAGGCGTTTGTCTATAGTGTTATCATGAAAGCACTTTCTATAGTATTTATGAGCGTTCCTCAATAGTGTATGCCACGAGAACTGGCCAGCAAATGAAACGTTATGAAGGCGTTCCTAATAGTGAAATATAAAGGCGTTCTAACTGCAAAGGCGTTAACCAGCAGTGTTTACGCGAGGAAAATTGTAGTGATGTTTATAGGAAGCGTTAGTGAAGTGTTCTTGCGAGGTATGAGCGTTCTACAGTGAATGAAGCGTTCTAATACCTTGAAGGCGTTTAGTGTCGCCGAGCGTTCCGTAAACGTTTATGGCGTTCACAACAGTTATGTCGAGCGTTTCTAATAGTGTTTGCGAGGCGTTTATCTGGCGGTTATGCAAAGGCGGTCAGCGGTATACGATGAAAGCGTTTAATAGTGCATGAGGCGTTCTGTTTGTATGAAACGTTCTAATAGTAATTTATGAGAGTTCTGGCAGGGTGGTAGCCATATGAGGCATTTACAATTGCGGCGTTCCTCATGAGCATTCTAGCCAATAGTGTTTATGATGAGGCGTTCTATTCGGTGTATATGAGGAACTTCAGTGTATGTGAGGCGTTCAAGCCGTGTTTATATGAGCTTTCTAATAATGCCCATAGCGAGAACTTTCTAATAGTGTATATAAAGAGCGTTCTAGTAGCGTGTATGAGAGCATTCTAATAGTGTTTATATGAGAGCGTTCTAGTATTGTGTATTGAAAGCTTTTCAATAGTGTATATGAGAGCGTTCTAATAGTGTTTATGAGAGCTTTCTAGTAAAGGCGCGTGTAATGAGGAAGGCATTCGCTAATAGTGTTTTATGAGGCGTTCTAATAGTGTATATGAGGAAGGGTCCTAATAGTGTTTATGAAAGGCGTTCTAGTATGCGTGTATATGCCAGAGGCGTTCTACTGAGGGATATATGACCTAAAGCAGTTCTAATAGTGTTTATGAGGCGTTCTACACCGAGTTTATGAGAGCTTTCTAAAATGAGTGCATGGCTGCAGGAAGGCGTTCTAACTTAGGTGGCCTTGGGGACCTGATAGGAGCTGGCCATTCACAAGGAGGTAGCGTGTATACCTGAAGAGCAACCTTAGGTTGTGTATATGAGAAACTTTTGCTAACCAGGTGTATGTTAGGGAAGCTTTCTAGCAGGTGACTATATGAGAGCTTTCTAATGTAATTATTGTAGAAACAGAAAGAGTGATAAAGCTTTTCACCGGTTTATATGAACAGTTCTCACTACTTTGTATGAGAGCTTTTGAGTAAATTATATAAGAGTTCAATGTTTTTTCACTAGTTTATGTGTGAGAGCTTTTTACTAGTGTTTGTGTGTGGGTGTTTCAGTATATTATATGGGAGAGTGTAATTTAATATGTGTATACAGTAATTCTGATTTATGTCCCTGGGGGCACCTCATAGGTCCTCACGCCTGCATGAGCATTGGGGGGGTCGATTCATTCATTTGTCAGGGTACGCGCACAGGGAGGAGGGGAGAAGCAGACGACCCTGATTGACGTGTCAGGAACCGATAGATGACCACGGACCGTGTTTTATGATTGGTGGGCATTACTCACTGATTACTCACTTTAGCGGGGAACATTTATTTTCATTTCACTTCCAGACCTTCTATTTCACTGCTTGCTGCATGGCTGTGGGCAGATCTTCAAGCCTCATGGTAAAAATTGGTCAGAAAAGATCTCCTACTGCACTTTTAAGAAACTTGGAGACAAATTAGTGCAGAAATAATGAAGATTAAAGATTATTTTTATGTTTATTATAATTAAAATATGTACAAAGTGTGGCAAGTGAGTTCAAAAAAGTTAAAATATAATCTCCAACCATTTATTAACTAAATTTCACCTAAATAGTGTTTAATTTATTAAACATACTGTTAATCGAGCCTATCCATGAAAACTTCGCTGGTTAAAAACATAATCATCAGGATTCAGGAACATACACTTAAAAAACTATCGAGAAAGAAGTAAAAATTTCTTAAATTAAGTGTATTTACCCTTAATTTGAATAGGTAAATGAGATAGTTTGCCACTAAAACGAGTATTTTTACTCTTAAACTAAGATAATTAGATAAAATGCACTTGAAATAAGACGATGTAATTGTGTTTTCTTATTTTAGATGTAAATTGTCTTGTTCCATTGGCAAAATGTCTGTTTTACATCCTCTATCCAAGAAGAAATGCACTTATTTTAAGAAAAAAATTACTTATCTAGAGTTTAATTTTTTCCCAGTTTAGAAGGCGACATGAGATGAGCTGCAGAGGAGCTATGGAGTGAAGTTTGTCACGTTTTTTCTTAATATTTTCTTTATTCATTATTTAACAGATATTGCATTTAACAGATCATATTCTTTTCACTGGGAGGGCTTTCCTCTGGAGAGAAGAGTGAAGACTCATTTTTTATTGGTGTACATGGATGTTAGACACATTTTTATTGGTCAATGTGCACATCAAGAGAGATAATTTTATATTGACGTTTAGGTAACGAGAATGCAGTCTGTAATATGTTTTGAAAAGAATATAGTTAGTAAATCTCAATCTGAAAAGAGAAATTTGCACACACAAAAAAATAAATAAATAAATATAAATATATATATATAAAGAAAAATAACAAAATCAGGTACCCAAATGTCACCCAACCAGGTTGGCTAAATAGTTCCTGTGTTTGTGTCCAGGTGTGTGTGCAGGAAGAGGTGCGCTGCATCGACAGCCCCGCTTACAGAGAACTCCAGAAGCTTTACGAGGCGTCGGTGCAGCAGCTCAAACAGGTCTGCAAGCATTAGGTTAAAAACATGTTTTTGCATAATTTTTCTTGTTTTTATTCTTTATTTTAAAACAGAAATAAAATGGTGGTTCAATGGTGGACATTATGAATTATTTTTAAAATGGTAATTCATTCAATAATTTGCAGCTCTAAAAAGAGCTTTAAGCTGGATTAAGTGCTAAAATGCTATTTAAAGGTTGAAGATCCCTGCGCTAGATAATATGAAGCAAACACATTTTAAAAGTTAAGCTCAACAGCAGAAGAGGGGAAAACATCTCTAAAAGGAGAAAACAACAACAAAGCTAGAGGTAAAAAGTAGAAATTTAAACAGAAACAGGAGCTGGTTTATTTAAAAATAGGAACAAACTGTATGATAAACATGTTTATAGAACAAAGGTTATACTTTTTGTTTACATATTTCATTCAAACGACTGTATAAATCTGCTTTTTTTTCCCTCATAGTGAACTTTAGTATTTATAATTTTAAAACAACCAAATAAAGACTCTTAACAGATTCATCTGTTCCTCAGAGCTGAATTTATTCCAGACGCCGACTGAAACTTTTCCTCCATCTGTCTCCTCAGTCTCTTCCTCATGTGCAGCAGTGGGAGTCCATGTTTGCTCCTCCATCTGTTCCTCCTTCCGCTCCCCGCCGTTATCGTTTAACCTCTGTACTCGGCCTGCGTGATGAGGTCGGACACTTCATGGCTTTCTTACAGAAACATGATGCAAGGTAAGAGAAGCGGCGAGCAGTGGGATGATATGAGATGTTTGGAAGTTTAATTAGTTTTTTCATTTTTAGCATCCATTTGATGTGTTGGTTGGACCTGGAACACTTCAGGAAGACTTCCAAGAAGGACAAGGCCTTCAGGAAGGAGAGGTTATCTCAGATTGCCTTCAAGTACCTCAACAAAAACTACTTCTTTGGCCCAGATAGCCCTGCTACAGCAGAGCAACAGGAATATGTAGGTGACAACGGTTTTATTCATTCAAAAATGTTTATAAACCACTAATTTCAGTTAAAGGGAAGGGAATCACACTGATTGACACAAATAGATCTTTAATTTAGGTTCCAGATTTAGTAAGTAGAGGCTGATAGCCTCTGTTCTCTGTCTCCCTCTTCTGGCATCTCACAGTACTGCAGCTAAATCAACAACACAATCTGGTTAGAAATTAAATGAGATTAACTGATCTCCAGCCACTATTCCTTGGTAACCGGTGTTATTTGATGATAGCTATTCTCTGCAGCTTCCAGGGTTTGACTGTTTAACATCGGCTCCAAATCAATGACTTCACCTCACAGGGATTTACTCTGCTTTATTCAACAAAAACAAAATACTTGTGTTGAAACTGTGGAGCAAGATGTTTGTGATTTGTTAGCGTCATCCTATAAAAGCATCCAAAGCAATTATTAAAATAGCTTTAGAATTAGAAAGCCACCTCTAATGCTTCTGACTCTGTAGGGGGTTGGCTCTGACAGCTGTTCTTACATCGAACTGTCGGTTCTCTTCTGTGTGCGATGTAGAGAGACTGACAGCTTTACTGCTTTGGCCCTTCACTCATTCAGTCACATAATGCCCCTCTTTCATCTCCCTGCTTCCCACTCCCTTACTGGTTCTCCTTTCAAAAGCCTTATGAGAGTAAATGAGGGCAGGCGCAGCTGTGCACTTTTCAAATAAAAAGAAAAACGTCAGAAAGATATAAGAAACAGAAAAATCTGAAGGATGAAAAGCTTGTGGGAAAAATGCCGGATGCAGCAGAAGGAAAGGAGGGAAACGTTTTCTGCAGGCAGGCTTTTCTTTTTTAATGATTTGTGTTCTTCATTCCATCTCTTGTGTCTCTGTCATCTCTTCTTGCTGAGCAGATACTGCACTGGGTGGGTGGACTGGAGCGCATGAAGGAAGGACGCTTCTCTGACCCAGTGGTGGTGGGGATCCAGGAAATAATCAGGAATCACATGGAGGAGCGATGGATGCCTCTGTTCCTGTCTACTGAAGAGTTCAGAGAGCGGCAGAAACAGAAGGAAAAGGTGATCATCACGAATCCTCACACTTTGATTTATTGAAAGAGTGCTAAACTTCTTACATTAACTGCTGATAGAAAATGAAGTCAAACATACAGAGTTCAGGCAGCTTAGAAAAGCACCTTATTCATAATGTGCTGCTGATCCTGAACTGATCCACCACTGGGTGGCGCTCTGACCTTTAGTACCCTCCCTGTCAGTGCTTAAACTAGAAACACTTTTACTTGTTATCATTAGTGAGTTTAGCTGATGTTTATGTGATTTAGTTTATGACTGAAAACATTTGGTGATTTTTTTTTTGTTTTGTTTTCATTTAATATTTAGTCCAATGGTTTCAAGATAAGTTTTAGATAAAGGGGGGGCATGGCTTTACAAACCTCTATTCTCACCCTCTGTCTAAAACCTTGATATATTAGATATGTTAGAGCAACATAAAGTAGAATGTAAAGCCAAGAAGCAGGAGCTGCAGAGATTCAATTCAATTCAGTGTATTTTCTATAGCCGGTTCACAACATGTCACTTTACAGTTCACCAGATCATCCAGTCAGATTGATTCAAAGTTTTCTATCAAAGGAAAACCAGTTGATTGCATCGACTCAAGTTAACTCTTCAGAAATCCCTCACACTAAGCATGCTTTGTAGCTTACAGTAGAAAGGAAAAAACTCCCTTTTAACAGGAAGAAACCTCCAGCAGAACCAGGCTTCAGTGTGAGCGCCATCTGCTGAGGCCGACTGGGAGTTCAAGGAGACAGAAGCAGAGATATAAAAAGCAGCTGTAAAAGGCGGCCCCGTCCAGGAAACACACACAGCCAGGCAGACGAGCTCCAAGCCAGCTCCCATGCCAAAAGATGAAGAGAGCACATCCAGTCAGTCACAGTTAGGAGAAAAACAGGACTACACTGGAAAACAGGCAGATCTCCAACATTTATAAACAAAGGTGTTGATGGCAGCAGCACAGCTGATATTTCTCTCCAGGATGGAGTCACAGCCAAACAGGAACAGACCAGATGAAAAAAGCAGAGAGAGAGCATAGTGTTTAGAGATTAAACTAACAGATTCTGCAGAGTAGGAGAATAGAGATAGAATGATGGAAATGGGGGTCCCTATGTCCTCCAGCAGTTCAGTAAGCCGCTGAGGAAGCAGCATAACTATAGAGATAGCTCAGGATGCAAACCTGAGCCACTCTAACTATAAGCTTGATCAAAAAGGAAAGTTAAGCCTAGCCTTAAAAGTAGACAGGGGTAATTCTGCCTCGCAAGCGAGTAAAACTGGTAGTTGGTTCCGGTTCTCAGAGGAGCCTGATAACTAAAAGATCTGCCTCCCATTCTATTTGTAGAAATCTCTAGGAACCACTAGTAAACCTGCAGATTGAGAGCGAAGGGCTCTGTTAGGAACATAAGGAACCAATCAGATCTCTGATATACCAGATGGAGCCAGGCCATTTAAGGCTTTACATAGCATATGTGAGAAGGAGGGATTTTTAAATTCTATTCTGGATTTAACAGGAAGCCAATGAAGAGAAGCTGGAATAGGAGATATGATCTCTCTTTTCATTTTCATCAGAACTCTGGCTGCAGCATTTTGGATCAGCTGACAGGCTTTTAACGCTACAGTTTGTGGACTTCTGATATTTAAGAATTATAACAGTCCAGCCTTGGAAGTAACAAATGCATGGACTAGTTTCTCAGCATCACCCCTGGACAGGAGATTTCTCATTTTTGCAATGTTCCTCAGATGAAAGAGGGAACGTCAGGCATTATCAGATCTAAATTGTGAAGGTGTTACAGGGGCTTTATATCTGGTGTCATCAGATGCTCTTCCAGGACTGAATCCTCGAAACTCACTGACTGGATGCAGTCAGCTGGTTTTCCATCGATAAAAACTTTCAACCAGCCTGTCTGTGCTGCGAATCTGGGCTCTATAAACAGAATTGTAGAGGTTCCCACTGTTAGACTCACCATGATGACTCATTTGTAAAATTACCTGCAAAAAAAAAACAGTAATTGTTGTTATCAGTGGAAAAAGTCTTAGTCTTTTCATTGCGCCGTGACGTTATCTTCAGCTGTGTTTCAGGGATTCATTAGAGGCCTGGTTGGTGGCTTCAGTAATTATATTAAATATGTTTGAGATATTCATTTATTCCGGCTGATTCTGGTTGTAAAACGTCTCTAGGAGACACAGGAGAGGATCAGACACTATAAGCCGTCGCTGGCCTGCTGTTCACTTATGCGGAAACACATAAACTGCAGATTCTGCTGCTCTGCCTCATTATGTTATCAAGTTTACAAGCCGTAGAGACACAGATCCTCTCGTTAGGTAATTAAAGGTAGATAAAGTTTAACACTTCATCTCCCTTTCCAAGTTTACACTCTGGAAAGGGAGGCGAGTGTAAGGATGGAAAAGATGTCTGAGAAGTGAAAGGAGGTTGGAGGGTAGAGAGCAGAGCAGACGGGAGGGCAGAGGAACATCAGAGATCGGAGGTGAAAGGGAGGCGATTCCAGCCGGAGAGGAAACCAGAGGGACATTTAGAAAGCTGCATTTCTGACTCCTTTATGTTTCTGTGTGGTAGCTGCAAACGGCCGAAAGGTTTTCAGTCCACCGAAGGAAAGCAAGTAAAGCAGTTTTGAAGGTAAGAAAAAATCAGATATTATCCTGCTAAAATCAATATTTAAATTTCTCTTGAAATCTATTTTTTCTTTAACAATTTACCAAATCAGTAAAATGATTTTAAAGGACAACCTTTGCTATCTTATTTTCAAGCCCTTAGTGTCTAATTATCTGATTTTTAGGACAAACACACTGATCCCATTGGGAGATAATCTTATTACTGCAATTAAAGGGAAAATGCACTAATTTTAACATTTAATTAACTTATTTCAGATCAGTTCTTGCAGTGTATGATCAGATATAAATAAAGCATTTCCTAATCAGCAGCCATGAGACGTTGGTCCATGTTTTAGCAGCGGCATTAAAAAAAGATCTTTATTGCTAACTATATTAGCTTTCCACAGCAGAAAATATCTTCATGGTCTCTACCTGCTGCCTGTCTGCAGCCTGGGCTCTGGTGGACCTCCACCATAAAGATCATGCTGTTTCGGAGGGCTCTTCTGCACCCGTCCACCTGCAGCCAGTTCCAGCACTTTGTCTCCCTGAAAGGAAACTTCCTGGAAAATGACGTACGTTTCTGGGTGGAGGCACAGAGATACAAGGTAAACCTGATCCAGAGTCTGCTGCTTTATTTTCCACCTTCCAGATATCAAATGTTTTTGTTTTTTTTAACAGTGTGTACGTATATAGATTTCATCACTTGATGCTTGGTTTATCATCTGAATACAGGACCTCTATCATTCGCACAGCGATCTGGGCATCATCCAGCAGAAGATTTCCACAATAATCAGCTGCTTCATCAACTCCTCCGTGCCCCCCAGTCTCCAGATAGACATCCTTCCTGATCAGGCACAGCGCATCCTGGAGCAGCGGCAGCAGCCCGGCCCTTACATCTTCAGAGAGGCACAGGTACCGTTTCCTCTTGTGTTTGAACACAGTAGAAAAATAAAATATCTTATAATTCATGCTTTCTTTGTGCAAATGAAGATTTCAGTTTTTAGGGGACTGCTGAAGTTTTGGGATAAATTTCAACAGCTGAGGCGACAGGTGAGGAAAAAATAAAACCCAAAACAAGCTTTTAAGAAACAAGTTTAGAATGAAAAGATTACAAATAAGCCTGGATATTTTTGACAAAAGGAACTGGAGAGACATGAGGAGGTTAAGATGGGCGATGATGAGCTGGAGGACATGGATGGAAAGAGTTTGCTGAGGCAACAAAGCCAGAACCTGATGACGCGCTCACAGCCGGTAAGAAGCTGCTTCCTGATCTTTAAAGTCGTAGGGAAGTCAATTTTAAATTTCAAATAATTCTGGCTTAAACATGTATATAAATGTACTCTTTATCAGACCATATTGTCCCCAAAAGTTAGAAATTTCTATTCTAAATTTAAAAAATATCCTGTCTTAAAATCTGTGTTTTTTTTTTCATTATCTTATTCAGGCCAGTTAGTTATATGTCAGCCTGAACACCTAAATTCAGTCAATCATGTATCAACGGTCATCTGTCAATCAAATTTTTTCAGTCATACATTCTGATTCATATGTCGCAGCTAATATACGCAACGGTTAGAAATAAGAAATAAGAATCATTTCCTTTCCCATTGAGTTCCGGTTCCAGTGTTCACCAGGGGATGGACGTCTGTGTCTTCAGCAGGCATATAGAGCTAACAGAACTGGCAGCGTTGGGCGAGGCAAGGGCTCAAACATGTACGGCTGGAAGCCTTCTACACGCAAACCAAGCTTCTGCCGCCCTGGCGTCCTCTTCCACATCATCTTCATCCCCGCTTTCCTCCTCTAAGTAAAAAATGTATGACGACGGATGAGACTCATCCACGACCTCCTAATAACTAAACTCTCCTCCCTCTTGCATGTTTCCTCTGTCTCATAAGCGTTCCTTTGATAGTAGTCAAGCTTCTAAGTCACCAATTTAGTGCTACTTGGTCCCAATGGAATTTCCCATTGGGAACCTGCTAGGCACTAAGTTGCCTAACTGGTTAACAAGATGCTTCTGACAAACCAGCCATAACCAAACATGCTTGCGAACCTTCCACCTCTCAACAATCCTGCCCCTTGATAAACTACCAATCACATTCGCTTGCTATTCCACTCATGTACAAAGTCCAATCCAGAATTGGAAATTCAACGGTTGGGGACGTTTCCCTCAACGACTTTGAAGATAAGAAATCCTGCGACTCTTTCTCAGGAAAATAAGTGTAAAGTATGCATTTTAAATGTTTTTTTATTTTGTGTTTTTACCCCAAAGAGAAGGCTGTTAAATGACTTTATTATATGAGCTGGGTTTGTTTATTTATGCTGGTAAAGCTTAATTTCATCATCATGGCTGCAGAGGTTTGGACATATCCAACAGCACCGATCCAAACTCTGCTAAAGAGTCAGCTGGAGAGGATCAGGGCATAAAAACAGTGGGGGAAAAGCAATGCCATGTTAGTTTGATAGGAGGATGAAACAAGAAAAAATGACTCATCTATATATAGATTTTTTCTCCATCGTCACATCTGTCCAAAGAAAATCCCAGATTCTGAACTGAGAGTTTATCTGGAACGTCTTCCCTTCTTCACATACCTGAAAGGTTCAGAGTGGAAACCTTTCAAAGCTCCTAAAGATGCTAGATTTAAATAATCAACCAGAAAACTGGAGCAGAAGTCAAACATGTTAACAGATTGATTGATGGAAGCTGTCTTTAAATCAAATCTGATCTCATTACATTTCCCTCCAGCCGCTGTGGCGCATGGCAGGTCTGAGCAGGAAGGAGGCGCTACTGAAGAAACCAATTCAGAGTGAGAGTTCCTCCTCCAGAAACTCTGGTTTGTATTTCACTTTTCTCCAGCGTACTATCCATCTATGGGGGGAAGTTAGTTCCATTATTGTCTTAAAGAACATGTTTTCTAAATGGAAAGGGAAAAAAAAGCAATTTAGAAATGAAACATTGAAACCGTGAAAGCCAAAAGTGGAATCTGGCTGCCGCTTTTGAAAAATGGCTGACACAGTCTCTGCCTCTAGGTGCTGCTGAATGAATATTATTATTATTTTTTTATTTATTTATTTTTACAGATTTTATGTTTTACATTTTTATTCTAAATTCTGTTTTTTAAGTGAAGTTTTCTGAAGAGCAGTCTTTGTGTTTTTCCAGATCATATTCTTTGTCTCTGGTGTTCAGGCTTCAGTCTGGATCAAAGATGCTTTCCTATTGGTCTCTTTGATGTTAGCATCAACATTTTATTGGCCAAGAAGAAGCGCTCATATGTTGCTTTAAGTGAGGAGAATGTGGCTGTAAAACACACTTTGTAAAGAATGCAATTCGTTAAACTCAATCGGAGAACCTTAAACAAAAACGTTAAAAATAAAGATAAAATATTAAATAATATATGAGAAAACAACTGTTACTCTAAAAAAAAGTTTTCAAATTTTCATTTTTTTCTTGCAACAATTCTGGAACATAATTTTACTCCATAATTATCAAACTGTAAAGATGCTTCTCCTCTTTGTTAACTCGTTAGAGTCCAGTGATGCACCTAAAACCAAATGAGGAATAAATAAACAGACTGAATATGAGCTCATTGATTGCGGTATTGCACCTCTTAATGCAACATCTAGTGAAAGTTACTATAAAGCCCAACTTCTGAGTTCTATGAATCCCCGGATGACCGCCAGAGGCGGTGCTTCAAGCACTGAATGATCATTCATGCGCATGCGCAGGTCGAGTATTAATGACAACAAAGTCAGTTAGACTAAAGGACCCACGCGGACTTATATAGTCACGCGGCACCCGGCAATCAATCCTCAATCTTCTTCGCTAAAGCAGAGATTCCGAGGGACCAAGTAACTCTGGCGTCATCCGGGATTCATAGGAACCGTAGTTACGGTAGTAACTTTCGTTCTATCTCATCCCTACTGACCGCCAGAGGCGGTGCTTCAAGCACTGGATGACTCATATCAACAAGGTCACAAGGAATCAGCAACATTCAAGAAACAACGACTGGCCAATTCACCCACCAATGTGATGTAGAGGCATGCTGCTCGATTCCCTGAAGCGATGGGGCGCAGCCAATATTCACCCCCTTCCTGTGGTGAACCCAGTAAAAGGTACTCAGGTGATTTGGTGAGGCCGCGACGGCATATAACAACATCCAATGGCACCCCAGTCATAGCAGCAAATCCATGTCAACATGCCCTTGTAGAGTGGTGGCATTTCACTCCCCACGCAGTGTCGGGTCCTGCAAGGCATAAGCCTTGGAGATCAAATCCACACCAAGGGGCATGTCGCTGCTTAGAAAGTGCCTCACCCTTCCGCGTGAGCCAGCCGTAGGCAAAACAAAAAGGCTATTTTGTTTTTCGTGGAAGGATGCCGCGGCATTGATGTCTCAAGGGCACCTTAACAGGACACAGTGGTTCAGAGGGACTCCCGGAGTCAAACCGGGCAAGATGGAGAGGCTGGGTGCTGCCTGCTGGCAGTGATACCTTAGGAATAAACGCTACGTCAGCCCACAGTGT